>CAWUFW010004039.1:1200000-1645455 GCA_963921515.1 Calotriton arnoldi
GTATTTGCACCAAATAACAAAAAGCACAATCTGCATAACAACATCTACCTTTCTGTCAAATTTGGTGTAATTCCATCAAGCAGTTCGGGCTGCAGGTTTGACAACGCGTTCCTATGGGAATTAAAATGGGAAAATGCACTTTTTTAACCCCCTTTTTGTCAGCCTCCACTCAACGAATTACCCCGAAACTTCAGAACCTACTTTGACACCTTTTGGGGAAACGTTTGTGAAGATTCGTCAAATGGCACCAAAGATATAGGCAAGTCAAAAAAACGCTTTTCCTATGGAAACTATGTCCTAACTATAACTACCTTCTGGTCGACCACCAGTAGGTAAAATATATACATATATATCAAGTAGACGCCGGCCACTCGGGGCTTTTGCAGATGAATTCATTATTTTATTATCAATCAGCGTGCAACCAACTGTCAGCTTTTGGTTGAATGCTGATTGATAATAAAATAATGAATAAATTTGCAAAAGCCCCAAGTACCCAGCAGCTACTTGGTGTAAGAAACGGAGTTTGCGCGAGTCCGTCCTTGTGAGCTGGAGGCACCCGCTGCGCCGAGAGTGGCAACGTTTGGCGGAAGAGTTTTGATATATATATATATATATATATTATCTACTGGCGGTCGCCAGTAGATAGTTATAGTTAGGACCTAGTTTCCATAGGAAAAGCGTTTTTTCTTTTCCCAATAACTTTGGCACCGGATGACGAATCTTCGCGACATTTTCAAAACTAGTGGAGCGCTCCGGTCAGCTCCTATCCTGAAAGTTTCGGGGTGATTCGTCAAGCGGGGGCCGAGAAAAAAGGGGGGTCCCAAAATGCATTTTCCCCATGTTATTTCCCGTAGGAAACTTTAGACACGGCTACAGCCCGAACTGCTGAACGGAATTACACCAAATTTGGCAAAAAAGTAGCCCTTGGTTCAGAAAGCGCCCTTTTTTTAAATGGTGTAAATCTGTTCAGTAGTTCCTGAGAAATTCAAAAAATAGAGGTCAAAAAATCAATTTCCCATGGTGTTCGGGCAGTGTAGGGGGTCGTGCTGGGGGTGGTGTTTCAGAGTTTAGGGCACTACAGTGGTGTTCGGGCAGTGTAGGAGGTCGTGCAGGGGGTGGTGTTTCAGTGTTTAGGGCAGTGCAGTGGTGTTCGGGCAGTGTAGGGGGTCGTGCAGGGGCAGGTGTTTCAGGGTTTTGGGCAGAGCAGTGGTGTTCGGGCTGTGTAGGGGTCGTGCTGGGGCTGGTGTTTCAGAGTTTAGGGCAGTGGTGTTCAGGCAGTGTAGGGGGTCTTGCTGGGGGTGATGTTTCAGGGTTTAGGGCAGTGCAGTGGTGTTCGGGCAGTGTAGGGGGTCTTGCTGGGGGTAGTGTTTCAGGGTTTAGGGCAGTGCAGTGGTGTTCGGGCAGTGTAGGGATCGTGCTGGGGGTAGTGTTTCAGGGTTTAGGGCAGTGCAGTGGTGTTTGGGCAGTGTAGGGGGTCATGCTGAGGGTGGAGTTTCAGGGTTTAGGGCGGTGCAGTGGTGTTCGGGCAGTGTAGGGTGTCGTGCTGGGGGTGGTGTTTCAGGGTTTAGGGCAGTGCAGTGGTGTTCGGGCAGTGTAGGGGGTCGTGCTGGGGGTGGTGTTTCAGGGTTTAGGGCAGTGCAGTGGTGTTCAGGCAGTGTAGGGAGTCGTGCTGGGGTAGTGTTTTAGGGCTTAGGGCAGTGCAGTGGTGTTTGTGTAGTGAGCAGCGCATGCGCTGAATAACACAGGATCTTCTCTTTGTATCTGGCAGGAACAACAAGGTAAAATGCACTAGTTCCAAAATAAAAGCGTGATGTAGCAGCGAACTTCTGTGCCACAAGCCCATGAAGAAGGAATACATTTCCGAAACGCGTCGGCAAGGCAGTCCGAGTGTAATGGAGGGCAGGATGTCAAT
Source organism: Calotriton arnoldi (assembly GCA_963921515.1). Classification (NCBI taxonomy): domain Eukaryota; kingdom Metazoa; phylum Chordata; class Amphibia; order Caudata; family Salamandridae; genus Calotriton; species Calotriton arnoldi. Next base: position 1,201,913 of record CAWUFW010004039.1, read on the forward strand.
TGTTGCCTGAGTGCATCCCCGACCTTTTGGGCAACTTGGAGCGTGATATTCAACGGCAGTCTAAGCCGTGGGGAATGCACCACCGCAATAACAGCGGGCACAGAGCTGTGAATATGACCAGCACTACCGTGAGGCCACAACACCGAAGAATGTTACTCTCCTTACCTTGGAGTCCATTGAAGGACAAGGAAAGACTTCTATAGATTGCTGCAAAGGGAAAATACATCTCCCAGAAGGCAATATGCCTATGACTCTGTTAAATGTGCCTATCAGGAGGCCAGAGACTGATCACGTGAGCCTATCAGAAGGTTTTATTCTAATAAAAGCGTGATGTAGCAGCGAACTTCTGTGCCACAAGCCCATGAAGAAGGAATACATTTCCGAAACGCGTCGGCAAGGCAATCCGAGTGTAATGGAGGGCAGGATGTCAATTGTTGCCTGAGTGCATCCCCGACCTCTTGGGCAACTTGGAGCGTGATATTAAACGGCAGTCTAAGCCGTGGGGAATGCACCACCGCAATAACAGCGGGCACAGAGCTGTGAATATGACCGGCACTACCGTGAGGCCACAACACCGAGGATTGTTACTCTCCTTACCTTGGAGTCCATTGAAGGACAAGGAAAGACTTCTAGAGATTGCTGCAAAGTGAAAATACATCTCCCAGAAGGCAATATGCCTATGACTCTGTTAAATGTGCCTATCAAGAGGCCAGAGACTGATCACGTGAGCCTATCAGAAGGTTTTATTCAAATAAAAGCGTGATGTAGCAGCGAACTTCTGTGCCACAAGCCCATGAAGAAGGAATACATTTCCGAAACGCGTCGGCAAGGCAGTCCGAGTGTAATGGAGGGCAGGATGTCAATTGTTGCCTGAGTGCATCCCTGACCTTTTGGGCAACTTGGAGCGTGATATTAAACGGCAGTCTAAGCCGTGGGGAATGCACCACCACAATAACAGCGGGCACAAAGCTGTGAATATGACCGGCACTACCGTGAGGCCACAACACCGAGGATTGTTACTCTCCTTACCTTGGAGTCCATTGAAGGACAAGGAAAGACTTCTAGAGATTGCTGCAAAGGGAAAATACATCTCCCAGAAGGCAATATGCCTATGACTCTGTTAAATGTGCCTATCAGGAGGCCAGAGACTGATCACGTGAGCCTATCAGAAGGTTTTATTCAAATAAAAGCGTGATGTAGCAGCGAACTTCTGTGCCACAAGCCCATGAAGAAGGAATACATTTCCGAAACGCGTCGGCAAGGCAGTCCGAGTGTAATGGAGGGCAGGATGTCAATTGTTGCCTGAGTGCATCCCCGACCTTTTGGGCAACTTGGAGCGTGATATTAAACGGCAGTCTAAGCCGTGGGGAATGCACCACCACAATAACAGCGGGCACGAAGCTGTGAATATGACCGGCACTACCGTGAGGCCACAACACCGAGGATTGTTACTCTCCTTACCTTGGAGTCCATTGAAGGACAAGGAAAGACTTCTAGAGATTGCTGCAAAGGGAAAATACATCTCCCAGAAGGCAATATGCCTATGACTCTGTTAAATGTGCCTATCAGGAGGCCAGAGACTGATCACGTGAGCCTATCAGAAGGTTTTATTCAAATAAAAGCGTGATGTAGCAGCGAACTTCTGTGCCACAAGCCCATGAAGAAGGAATACATTTCCGAAACGCGTCGGCAAGGCAGTCCGAGTGTAATGGAGGGCAGGATGTCAATTGTTGCCTGAGTGCATCCCCGACCTTTTGGGCAACTTGGAGCGTGATATTAAACGGCAGTCTAAGCCGTGGGGAATGCACCACCACAATAACAGCGGGCACGAAGCTGTGAATATGACCGGCACTACCGTGAGGCCACAACACCGAGGATTGTTACTCTCCTTACCTTGGAGTCCATTGAAGGACAAGGAAAGACTTCTAGAGATTGCTGCAAAGGGAAAATACATCTCCCAGAAGGCAATATGCCTATGACTCTGTTAAATGTGCCTATCAGGAGGCCAGAGACTGATCACGTGAGCCTATCAGAAGGTTTTATTCAAATAAAAGCGTGATGTAGCAGCGAACTTCTGTGCCACAAGCCCATGAAGAAGGAATACATTTCCGAAACGCGTCGGCAAGGCAGTCCGAGTGTAATGGAGGGCAGGATGTCAATTGTTGCCTGAGTGCATCCCCGACCTTTTGGGCAACTTGGAGCGTATATATATATATATATATATATATATATATATATATATATATTGATACCAATCCTGGCAGCAACGAACAGACAGGCACTGACTCCGTGAAATGATGACAAGGAAGAGGTTTATTTCTCCATCAACAACTTAGACGCGTTTCGACGGCGTACCGCCTTGATCACTACATCAGGTACACTCTGTCTAGCAGTATATATGCTTGTCACTCACTAGTGGTTGCCACAGCAACCTGTAATTCAACAATAGACATAGAAGTTACCCACGACTCTAATGTCTATGACTGTGCACATTTTTCCCATAAGAAAAAAGAAAAGTTAAATAAAATAAAATAAAGTACCAAACAATTTAAGAAAGACAATATTATTGTTAAGGAAAAATTTTCCTTTACCACAACATTAAATTTAAAAATAAAATAGCAAAAATAAATTAAATAAATGTCCTTCTTAAATGTAGAAACAGTGAGCCTATATTAGTACATAGATAGGACATAGAAAAATTATATCTAATATACTTAGGTTATATCGATTGAGAAATTAATTACATTAATATGTAATGGCGCACGGACTAATATATTGTTAAAATAGTGCAAACAGGCTAAGACATTTGGTAGGTTAGGTTCGAAAAAGAAACTAATGTGCCATACCTTGTAAGGTATAGTTGACTATTAACAAAATGTGTCTCTAATCTCTTGGCATTTAATATATACAGTATTAAATACTACCGAGCCAAGGTTATGATATATATATATATATATATATATATATATATATATATATATATATATATATATATATTTATATATATATATATATATATATATATATATATATATATATATATATATATATATATATATATATTATCTACTGGCGGAAGCCAGTAGATAGTTATAGTTAGGACCTAGTTTCCATAGGAAAAGCGTTTTTTCTTTTCCCAATAACTTTGGCGCCGGATGACGAATCTTCGCGAAATTTTCAAAACTAGTGGGGCGCTCCGGTCAGCTCCTATCTTGAAAGTTTCGGGGTGATTCGTCAAGCGGGGACCGAGAAATAAGGGGGGTCCCAAAACGCGTTTTCCCCATGTTATTTCCCGTAGGAAACTTTAGACACGGCTACAGCCCGAACTGCTGAACGGAATTACACCAAATTTGGAAAAAAGGTAGCCCTTGGTTCAGAAAGCGCCCCTTTTTTTAAATGGTGTAAAACCGTTCAGTAGTTCCTGAGAAATTCAAAAAATAGAGGTCAAAAAATCAATTTCCCATGGTGTTCGGGCAGTGTAGGGGGTCGTGCTGGGGGTGGTGTTTCAGAGTTTAGGGCACTACAGTGGTGTTCGGGCAGTGTAGGGGGTCATGCTGAGGGTGGTGTTTCAGGGTTTAGGGCAGTGCAGTGGTGTTCGGGCAGTGTAGGGTGTCGTGCTGGGGTGGTGTTTCAGGGTTTAGGGCAGTGCAGTGGTGTTCGGGCAGTGTAGGGGGTCGTGCTGGGGGTGGTGTTTCAGGGTTTAGGGCAGTGCAGTGGTGTTTGTGTAGTGAGCAGCGCATGCGCTGAATAACACAGGATCTTCTCTTTGTATCTGGCAGAAACAACAAGGTAAAAATGCCCTAGTTCCAAAATGTAGAATTAGTGCTACAACGGTCTTCAAGAGGACCTGCGATGGATGCGGCTTCTGCCTTCCGTACACTGGAGGCGGCACATGGGTCATGCGGTACAGTCATACTGCGGTGGGACGCACACTCGTTGACCTCTCTTGGCACTGCTCCACACTTCGGGGACAACGCTTTCCATTAGCTGTGTTTTCTGATGACGTGTCGCACCGGCCCCGTCCAACAGCAGAACCCCTTTAGATCCAAACAGACTCTTCCACTCTCTCACCGGAAGTGAAACCAGGCCACGCGGACACTTTCACAATACAACAGCCGGGAATGCACTTTTCGGTAAAAAAACACATTCCTTCCTCCTAATTTATCAAATAAACGACTCACTGAAGAACAGGGGCCAGCTTCGATCGGTAAACAGCCGTTACAACGACTTTTTAACTTCGTGATACCATTAAAACGCATGCATTACCACGCATGCGTTGTACATCGCAAAGTCATTACTACGCATTTCTTTAGAACGCATGGTCATTTACCACGCATGCCTTTACAACAAATTTTGTTGTAAAGGTATGTATGGTAAATGACCATGAGTTCTAAAAATGTAGACGATCCACGTCGTTGTAAGGAAACAGAGGCTGTTCCGTTTCCTCACAACGACGTGCACCGCCCCTCAGAGATGACATGAAGCAGGAACCACGAGGAGAGAGGAACAACGAGGAGTGAGAGGTAAGGGGGTTTGGGCATGGGGTGGTGGTTACTTTTCCAGGGTTTAGGGTAGTGCAGTGGTGTTTGGGTAGTGTAGGGGGTTGTGCTGAGGGTAGTGTTTTAGGGTTTAGGGTAGTGTAGTGGTGTTTGTGTAGTGTAGGGGGTCGTGCTGGGGGTAGTGTTTTAGGGTCTAGGGTAGTGCACTGGTGTTTGTGTAGTGTAGGGGGTCGTGCTGGTGGTAGTGTTTTAGGGTTTAGGGTAGTGCAGTGATGTTTGTGTAGTGTAGGGGGTCATGCTTGGGGTAGATCTAGGGTTTAGGGTAGTGCAGTGGTGTTTGTGTAGTGTAGGGGTCGTGCTGGGGTTAGTGTTTTAGGGTTTAGGGCAGTGCAGTGGGGTTTGTGTAGTGTAGGGGGTCGTGCTGGGGGTAGTGTTTTAGGGTTTAGGGTAGTGCAGTGGTGTTTGGGTAGTGTAGGGGGTCGTGCTGAGGGTAGATTTAGGGTTTAGGGTAGTGCAGTGGTTTTTGGGTAGTGTAGGGGGTCGTGCTGGGGGTAGATTTAGTGTAGTGCAGTGGTGTTTGGGTAGTGTAGGGGTCATGCTGGTGGTAGATTTAGGGTTTAGGGTAGTGCAGTGGTGTTTGGGTAGTGTAGGGAGTCATGCTGGGGGGAGTGTTTTAGTGTTTAGGGTAGTGCAGTGGTGTTTGGGTAGTGTAGGGGGTCGTGCTGGGGGTAGTGGTTTAGGGTTTAGGGTCGTGCAGTGGTGTTTGGGTAGTGTAGGGGGTACTGCTGGGGGTAGTGTTTTAGGGTTTAGGGTAGTGCAATGGTGTTTGGGTAGTGTAGGGGGTACTGCTGGGGGTAGTGATTTAGGGTTTAGGGTAGTGCAGTGGTGTTTGGGTAGTGTAGGGGGTACTGCTGGGGGTAGTGTTTTAGGGTTTAGGGTAGTGCAGTGGTGTTTGGGTAGTGTAGAGGGTCGTGCTGGGGGTAGTGTTTTAGGGTTTAGGGTAGTGCAGTGGTGTTTGTGTAGTGTAGGGGGTAGTGTTTTAGGGTTTAGTGAAGTGCAGTGGTGTTTGTGTAGTGTAGGGGGTCATGCTGGGGGTAGTGTTTTAGGGTTTAGGGTAGTGCAGCGGTGTTTGTGTAGTGTAGGAGGACGATGTCATAATAGCACGGCTCCGCTCGCGTCACCGTATGACGTCATAGGAGCCATAAGAGGACCTCGTCGGCGTGCTGACGTCAGTTCCACCCATTTTTTCCGTTCCACCGAGGTAAACAGGTGGACCGACACATTTTCACATGTATACATAGTATACTAAATATATATATATATATATATTTACAAATGCATAACCAATAAAGGCATAAAGAAATAGCAACAGATCAAGCATTTCTCACTATTAAAACATAAGCATGATTAAGACATATTAAAAACATTCATGCCAAACAGTAAAAGCATCTTTATGGTAGAAACAGGTGGACAACGGGGAGATGGGTGGGACAGTGAGGAATCCACAGGCAGATACTGTATCCACCAGAAAAAGCGTTACCGAAGGTAAGTAACTTGCTCTTCTGATGGATACTTCTGCCTGTTGATTCCTCACCTTTGAATAGAATCCTCAAGCCGTACCTCACCCGGAGGGGGTGTCCACCTGACTAGACCAAAAAATCTTGCAAAACAGATCGAGCAAAATGGCCATCCCTCCTAACCTCCGAATCCAATAATAATCGAATAATTTTTTGTCGAAATTATATTGAAAATAATACTTTAAAAATACTTTTATTCATAAATTTAGACAAACACTTAAAGGAAAACTTTTATTTATAATTAATTTAAAGATATTTCATACTTTACAAATTACGCCGAAGTCGCGACCCCAGCGCGACTTTTCAAAATGGCTACCGGAATGCGCGCAGCCATCGTGTAGGGTGCGCGACTTCTGTATAATATTTTTTTTTAAAAAGAATGAATATAGTTTTCCTAACTAAATCGCCATCGGTGCCAAAATTATCACGGAGTCGGTGCCTGTTTGCTTGACGCTGTCAGGATGGAATAATATATATATATATATATATATATAATAAAAAAACATAGGATTGAGGTACATTAGACTTACAAATTTTCATTTAAAAAACCTTTGAAATTCACTGGAAAAACCATAGGTTTCAGACACGTTATAGTTAGAAATTAGCATTTAAAAAACCATAGAAATTCACTGAAAAAACCATAGGTTTCAGGCACGTTATAGTTAGAAATTAGCATTTAAAAAACCATAGAAATTAACTGAAAAAACCATAGGTTTCAGGAACGTTATAGTTAGTTGGACATTTCACTCGTACAAAACCATAGAAATTCCGGCGTTATAGTTAGTTCAGCTATCTATAACTCGCGCCCCCGCAATGCACTGCTGATGACGTCACATATTACGTCATTCATGACATGGTCAGTGACATCACTGATGACATCACTGATGACATCTCATTCAGTTAATTTCTATGGTTTTTTAAATGCTAATTTCTAACTATAACGTGCCTGAAACCTATGGTTTTTTCAGTGAATTTCTATGGTTTTTTAAATGCTAATTTCTAACTATAACGTGCCTGAAACCTATGGTTTTTCCAGTGAATATATATATATATATAGATATATATAGATATATCTATATATATATATATATATACACACAATCCAACTCCAATTCCTTTGGTCAAGAATAGGACATCGACACAGGAGCTGGATCAAACGATCAGTTTCGTGTTTATTTCAGTCTCAGCTGTTACGCGTTTCTGCACTTCCTGCCTTGCACACACAACACAGCGTCATATATATATATATATATATATATGTTTCTCAAGTCCCACCAAAACTGCCACTCCTCACACAGTGGCTGCCGCGATGTGTAAGGGTGGACTCACAAAGAAATTGTCAGATTTGTCGCGCACTCACGTTTTTTTTTTGTGTTCAAAATATTTTACTGAATTTTATAATAAACAAAGACAATACAAAAAAGAGCACCGCATTAAGTACCCACAAAAGCATTTCGATCAAGAAATATAACAATAACAGTACTTAAAAAACAGATACAATATAATCTGAAGAATAATAAATTAATAAGGAAGGGGAAGAAAAAAATACTATTATCACTACATAAAAAATCTTGACAGAGCTACTCAAAATAACCATAGATTAGTTACAATTCAAGAAATAAATAATTAGAAGAAAACTAATGTAATAAAAAAAATTATAAATATGAAGTTATATAGTTATCAATTGGCTTCCAAAGTGAATGATAAAAAGGACTACTATGAATAATACTAGATAAGGATAAATTAGCACCTCTTCTAGTAAAAATTATCCATAACCACCATGTATGAAAAGATAATAAGGACACATCTTTCAAACATGCAGTAATACACTTTAAAGCTGCTGACAATAAAAAGTCTAAAAGTTTGCTGTTTAAGTCAGACAATTTTGTAGAACAGATTTGTAAATCAAAATATTAAATGAAAGCGTTTCAGAGAAATATATTTTTTAAAACATGCCAAACTTCCCTTCAAAATGTGAGAACGAAATTACATTAAAAAAGCATATGTTTTAATGAACCTGGATGTAAATTACAATGCCAACAATTCGAAGTAGATAGAAGCTTAGCTTGAAATATCGTTAACGGAGTCCATAAGCAGTTGAAAAGAATAAAGGAATTTGTTTGATACAATGATACATCCTGAAATATTATTTAACCATATTTTCTTCCATGTATCCTATAAGAATAAAATGGATAGTTCATCATTCCAAAACGTTGAAATCATATCTATATTGTTCCCTTGGAAATTATTCCGTTTTTTATAAATTAATGAAAGATGAAGAAGACACTGCCTGAATATAAATTGTTGAATCTGAATTAATATTTGAGGAAAAATTATTAGGAAAGGAGTCCAGTATACAATTACATAAAAGCTCATATTTAGAAAAATCAGAAGGAGGTAAGCGAAATTTTTGTTGCAATTCATCAAATGATAAAAAGTATTATGGTTTATATCTTTTAAATAAAAAATACCAACTTTAATCCAAGAGTGGCAACATTTTACAGTTCGAGAAAGTTTTAGTCTAGGATTGAGCCATAATGACATAGCTAATGTATGTGAAATAGTAGATTGAAAAAGTTAATCTAAATTGTGAAGTATAAACTTTGTAGATTTCACTATAATAGATTTATTCATTAACATTGGTGTTAGACATAGTTAGGTAAGTAGGTAAAGGAAACGGTGTCATCAAACCTTTTTCTATAAGAAGCCATGCAGGTGGATTATTAAGGTGGGAATGATTAAACCAAAGAGAGCTTTGTTTTAATATTAACGCTTTATGATAATTAAAAAAATATGGCAAACCAAATCCTCCATTACATTTTTTATAGCCTACATGGGGAGTTTTATTATTCCAAAGAAACTTTGAAAAGTGTTGATCAACAGTTTTATAAAACTGCATAGGAAATTGACTCGGGATCATAGCTAGGGAATAAAAACTTTTAAGAGCTATTACCATTTTTATTGAATCCATTTTCCCCTCCCATGAAAGATTTAATGCAGACCATTTGGAGAATTTATCTTTAATGTAGTTTATAATAGACACAATGTAATGTATTTTTTTCTTATAGTATAGGAAAACATAATACCAAGGTATTTAATTTTATCCCTTTGCCAAATTATTTCTTGTATGGGTAACATATCAGGTGTACAATGAAGATTGAGAGGAAGAAATTAAGTTTAGTTGGTATTTAACATATAACCTGAAATCTGAGAGTATAATGAGATAATATTAAATAATGGAGGAAATGAGGATTCAGGATTACTAATAAACAAAAGTATATCATTGGCATAAGCTAATGTTTTGATGGTGACATCCTTGATATTAATACCAGTAATAGCAATAAAGTTTCTAATAGTAGTGAGTAATGGTTTAATAACAAGAAGAAATAACAAAGGGGACAAGGGACAACCTTGTCTGGGACCTCTAAAAAAAGAAAAATTGATTGGAAATTTGACCATTAATGAATAGGCGAGCAGAAGGGCTTGAATAAAGAGCAGATATCATGTGAATAAACGAATCACCAAAATTAAATGCCGAGAAGGTATGAAATAGATATTGCCAATGAACTTTGTCGAAAGCTTTTTCAGCATCCAATGCAAGTACTCCAGATGGTAAAGATAAGGAAGACCCCTGTTCAATAGCATGTCATAAGACTCTAGTGATGTTGACAGAGTATCTATTTTTCAGGAAACCAGATTGATCGGGATGAATAAGAGACTCCAGTACGGAGGTCAATCTGGTTGCAAGAATTTTAGCATAGAGTTTACAATCTTGATTTATTAAGGAGATAGGGCGATAATTCGATACAATGGCTGGGTCTTTGTTAGGTTTTGGAATAACTATAATCAAAGCTTCAGTAAAAGAGCCAGAAGTTGAGCCTGAAGCACTAAAAAAGGCAAAACGTTTAAACAAATGAGGAATGAGCTGCAAGGCAAATTCTTTAAAAAATTCCGCTGGAATTCCAACAAGACCTGGAGATTTACATTCGTTAAGGGATTTAATAGCCAATTCAATTTCTTTCATAGTATTTGGCAAATCTAATTTATCTTTGGTTAACTGTGATACTTTAGGTAATCTACATCTATGTAAAAAAATGGTCAATCAGGGAAGGATCCTCCAGATGAAGTTTATTGTATAAGGTTGAGTACTAATTTAGAAATTCATTAACAATATCCTTTTGGGATAAAGCAATCTTTTCATTTGAACCATGAATTGTGTTTATTTTAGTTTTATCTTTTTTAATACGTAAATAGTTTGCTAAGAGCCTTCCAGATCTATTAGCATTAAAACAGAATTTGGCTTTAGTATTAGAAAGTTGTATACCAGCTCTTCTACTTAATACTGAGTTAAACTCATAATGAAGCTTTTGCAATTGTATTTTAAATTGGAGATCATTAGAGGTTATGGAAAGTCTCTCAAAATTTGCAGTTTGTTTATCCAATTCTTTAATTTTAGAATTGAAAGATTTGTTTTCATGAGCCATAAGAGAAAATCAATGTCCCCCGAATATAAGCCTTAAAAGCATCCCATCGAGTCACCATAGATGTAGAGCCTTATGGGTTAAAAGTAAAATAATTCTGGAGTGCTAATGACATTTTTGGTTATTATTTTCGTTAAGGACAATATGTGTATTCATACGCCATCTGGATTGAGCCTGATAATTTGAGCTATGTTGTAGAACCATAGAAATAAGAGTATGGTCAGAAATATCAATATTATAGATATTTGGTGTAGAAACTGAATGAATTAATTGGTGAGAAACTAATAAATAATCTAATCTTGAATAAGAGTTCTGAGGATTTGATTTTTTTTAACATTTTCTCAGTTGGGTGATATAATCGCCAAATATCAACCAACTTAGTTGTTTTAAAAATGACTTTAGAGTGAAAAAAGCTCAAGGTGGTTGATATTTAGTTAGTGATGATCTATCTAATAAAGGGTCATATATAAGTTCAAAATCTCCTCTAACAATAAGTGGGACACTGCCTAACTTGAGCACTTCTTTAGTAAAAAGAGACCAAAAATTGGGGTCATCAGTAGTCGGACCATACACATTAAGTAAAAACATAACTGTGTCTTGAATTTAAATTTTCACTATAATATAATGACCTTCTGAATCTGAAGATTTGCTCAGTATTTGAAAATGTAATCTTTTTGCAAAGAGGATTGCAACACCATTTTTTCTATGTACAGCAGGAGAAGATATAACAGTACCAACCCATTTTTTCTTCATAAAAGCCAAAACCGTCTCATCAATATGTGTCTCTTGTAAAAAAAAAATTATCCGCTTCATAACATCCTAAATAATCTAAAATTTTAGTATGCTTCACAGGATTTCTTAAACTTTTAACATTAAAGGATACAATTTTAATATTATTGAAATTAACCAGCATGGAGAAAAGAAAGTACAGAGAAAAATAAATAGATGAAATTTAAAGCGCAGAAGAGTAAAAAGTAGCTCTAGAAATGCACAATAGGGAAAAAAGAAAGGTAAAGACACGTACAAACACAGAAAAAGACAACAGCTAAACATTAATAACAATCTTGAGAAGCACACATGCTTCGCAAGCATGACCGTACCATTAATGCCTTATATGATATTGGATAAATAGGTTAGCCAGAAAGAGCAATTAGATTAATATTCAGGTAGCAGTCTCATTCGTATCCATGGAGATCTGCCAATGTTGATCCAAAAATAGACAAAGTTCTTCAGGGCGCTGAAATTTGCATAGCCGAAGGGTCAAATAGACCATATTTGAAACCAAGAATTCTCAATCGTGGTCAAAGATCAGTAAAGTCTTCGTGAATTTTAACAGTTTCTTTTGCAAAGTCCTGGTGTATGAAAATTTGATTGCAATTAACCATTTGGGATGGGATTTCTCGTGCAGCTTTTCGTATCAACAATAGGTGATGATGACGTAAAACTTTAAAGATCATTTGTCGCGGTTTATTCTGGTATGGATTGCGATGAGAGGGAATCCTATGAGCCTTATCAATTTCAAATTTCTCAGGAAACTTTAGACGTAAGAGACCAGGTAATAAATTCTCCAAGTATAACCTACAATCATTACCTTCCACATCTTCTGGTAAGTTAAAAATATGCAAGTTATACTTTCCATTACGATTTTACAAGTCAAGAAGTAGGTTAGACATAGGTAATTTTTTGCTGCAAGCGGTGAGAAACTTTCAATCTTAACTTTATTGTCCTGAATTTTAATTGCGCTGTCAGCTACTTTCTTTGAAAGACTAGCCAGGTCTTTTCGTATATTTTTTATCTCAGACGCAGTAGAATCTGTGTTAGAACGAATAGCTTGAATCTCATCAAGTAGTAAAGCCAAAGAAGGCTCACTAGATTCCACCATTTTTTATTTAACTGGAGATGAAGAATGTTGAACATGTGTATTTTTACCCTTCATACTTCCTAAACTGGAGTTCTGCAACAAGATATAATAAAAATTGCAGTAAAGTAATAGAAAGGAAGACCTTTTAATAGAAAGTGGTGCAGCAGCTAAATCAGACTGTGGGAGTGACTACGCCACAGCCTCAACCTTTCCAGAATGTTGCCCCACCCCCCTGACTGGAAAACTCGGCTGTACCTGAGAGAGAAGACCGAGGAAGAAACAGGATGGGAAAAAGACTCCTCTGCTGCGTCGAGGAACTCAACAAAGCACCCACTGGTAGGGACAGTCTTCAAAATGCTGCTGGGGGCACAAATAGGAGTAGTTCTGGCTCATTAGTGGCAGAAATCGTCGATAAAGGGCAGACACGCTGAAGAGCTCTCCGGGCGGGGCGGCCATCTTAGCTAGTGCGCACAAATCCACTCACTGGGGTTTTTAAATCTTGATGTATTCAAACAAAGACAAACGTGTTTCGGATTCTCGCCTTTATCAATGCGTTAGCTGTTGGTGCCATTTTTCGCTAGTTTATACAAATGCCGGTCAAAACAAATCACGTTCGCATCAAGGCTGCAAAGAACATCAATAAAGGACCTTCCTTAAGGTAAAGTTCTAATTTCATTTTCATGATGTCAATTTTAGCCTCTATCAGTAAAAAATGGCATTTATAATCATTTGTTTCATTATTCGATTAGAATTTCATTGTGTGCAATACATTTGAGCAGCAATGTATAACAACATACAACATATACAGCACTAAGTGGACAGGTAGCTGTTTTATCAGTACAGCAAGTTACTAAACATTCCCAGTAGTTAGCATGATATGCTGAGGACAGAATCTGGCAACATTTTCATGGTGACCATCTTAACCTCTATCACTGCAAGTAACATAAATACAAACTCATTTCATTATTAAATTGATAACTCATTTTGACAATTATTTAGGCCAGCAGAATGCAACATAAATATACCAATGATTAAACCAAAGACAACATCTAAAATTCTTTGTGAGATTACAATTGTATTCTACTTTACTATGCCCTGTATGGGCTCATTCCACATAGTGATGATATTCCATTGTAAATCCATATTATGATACTATTAGTTTTCACTGTATTAAGCCCTGGATGGGCATATGTAATCTACTATGTATTCAGCACCGCCTTTCTAATGAGTGGTTCCTGTGGTCCATTTTCTGTCTGCTGAATGATAAAATGATACCACGGGAAAGAAAAATTCTACCGTAAATGAACCAATAGTTCCTCATCGGAATTGAGACCTATTGGATTTCTAGTTTGTAGTGTGATTATGTACTTAGACTCCAGTTGTGGTAGTTTTCTTGTTCGTTCTGCCCCCTCTCCTCTCTGGCTTTTTGAGCCAGACAGTAAAACCTCAAGAGATCCTGGTTACTGTCATGATGGGCCTGAAGGTGCCTCGCAGCTGGATAGGCCGAATCATGGTTAGCAATCACCTGCATGTGTTCTAACACTCTTTTATTTGCTATGTTGGTTGTACTGCCTATATATTTCTTTTCACATGGACATATGAGGCAGTAGACCACATGGTTCGAATTGCAATTGGGCAATCATACCTTTCTTCTTTGATTGGGGTATCTCATAGGTTTGTGTCTTCTTACTGTACTTGCATGCCTGTGACTGTCTTCTTTTTGTAGTTAGTGTCTGAAAAGTGGCTGTGGACTAATAAGTCCTTCAATGAGGCACTCCGTCTATATGATATCTGAGGAAATGCAGGTGAGATAGGCCCAATAATGGGGTCCAATCTTAAGATCTTCCAATTACGCTTCATGATCTGAAAGAATTTTGATGCACTTGTGGAATAGCTAGTGACTAGTCTTATAGATTTCTGAGTTGTTTGAGCACCCTTTTCACTACTCCTTTCAAGGAGGAGTTGCTGCCTCAATGTCTGCTGCACTTTTTTTGTTGCCTGTTTGATGACTGTGGATGGATACCCATATCTCCAGAATCTGTCTAAGGTCTCTCCTTCTGCCTGCTGAAAGTTCTGAATTGTGGAGCAATTGCACTTTACAAGCAGCAGTTCCCCATATGGAATGATGTTGATTAATTTGCGTGGGTCATGACTGCTAGCATGTAACAAGGAGTTTCTGGTAGTGGATTTCCTAAAAAGAGCAGTTTGTAATGTGTTGCCCTCCACAAATACAGTTACATTCAGAAATGGTAAACTGGTATCACTAATATTGCGGGTAAACTGCAGATTGAGGGAATTGGTTTTTAGACTTTCAATGTATTGTTCTACCTCAATGCATGTCCCCTTCCATATTATGAATAAATCATCGATGTAACCTGCCCATAGCACTAGGGACTCTAACCTCTGCTCATTATTTCTTGCCCAGGCCATGTGCTTCTCCCACCAGCCCAAGAAAAGGTTCGCGTTGGTATAACTGTATGGAAAACAGAAAGAAGTTGTTATACAAACCGAACTTGATAGAAATCATGGTATTATGCCCGTGAACCTTCAAGGCACGTGTCTTCAGAAAACACTGACCTGCCTTTAATCATTCGGATGAGAAATACAAGTGTTCAGATCCATGATATCAAGAGTCACCGTCAGGAAACACTCTTACCATTCTATCCTCTCATTTACCCTTAAGAAATCCTTCATATCTTTAACATACAAAACTCAAGCTTTTGACAAAGGGGGAGAGGAATGAGTCAACATAAACAAAAGTATTTTCATGGAGACTTCCTTTAAAGGAAACAATAGGACGCCATGGTGGATATGTGGCGTTCTTGTGAATTTATTTTGAGAATGTGGAAAAAAGTTGGTATCACAGGGTATTCACAATGGCGATACTGATATTCTTCAAAGTCCAAAGTTCCCTTGCCTCTCCAGTAGGTCAGCAGGTTGTGAAATGCTGTGACGCTTTGGCAATATATCGCTTTGGAAACTGGTTGGTAACATTCTTTGTCAGTTAATTCCGGCAAGTTTTCACTGAGATATGCTTCCCTTTGTAAGTAATACCAAATTTCCACCTTTATCCAATAGTTTGATCACAATTGAATTATCACTCTTGAGTATCCGTATTACCTCCCAATGTTTGCGTGACAGGTCCTTTTGCTGCTGTTATAATCCTTTTGTGAAGCAGTCAATAGCGTTGTGTGGGGTCGGCGGGATGTACCTAGATTCAGCTTTGTGCTATATATTTTGTTATACATTGCTGCTCAAATGTATTACTACAATGAAATTCTAATCGAGTAATGAAACAGATTGTTATAAATGCCGTTTTCACTGATAGAGGCCAAGAGGGCCATCATGAAAATGAAATTAGAACTTTACCTTAAGGAATGGTTCTTTATTGATGTTGTTTGCAGCCTCAATGTGAACGTGATTGATTTGACCGGCATATGTATGAGTCTAATATGTAATTGTAATTTATATTTGGAAAGCGCGAACATATCACCCCCTCAAGGGGTTCATCTGGAGGCCGTCGGGGAGATTAAGTGAGCTATTGCCCAGAGCTTCATGATGCTGAGCTGTCCCCGGCACCGGGGATCGAACCGCAAACCCCGCGCTCTGGAGTCAGCCGCTCTGGCCGCTGTGCCACACCTCTCCCCCAATGAGCAAAAAATGTCACCGACCGATTTGGCATCGATAAAGGCGATAAGCCGAAATGCGTTTGTCTTTGTTTGAATATATCGAGATTCAAAAACCCCTGTGAGTGCGTGAATAATCTGTTCCCTTCCGAAAACTTTGTGGCATATATATCTGAGATTGTTAATATCTAACAAAATATACCAGAAATCTCTCTTATCTATACTTAACCAATCGCACATATTATTTTAATATATAATTCAATTATGAATTTTATTTGAAAAAAGTATAATTCTTATAATTCCACTGTATTTCTACTTCTAAGACTTTACATCATATTTATAATGAATTTCATGGAGTCATCTGTTTTGATAATATTTCATCATATTCTTATAATTATTGGAAAATCTATGCACCTGCACTGTATGCCAACTCTTTAGTGCCATAAGAAGGAATGTATCGAAATGAATTGTATGTACTTTACAATTACACTTCAAAATGGCTTGCAAATGGTACCACTGATTGAATATGAAGGTTAGCAGTCTAGTAACGCATTGTAATGAAAAGCAATGAGGGGTTAAAGCACATGAGCACTTTTTAAGACGCTCTAGACGCAAGGACTCTATGGTCCAGTAGAAGGCTGAGAGCCGAAACGCGTAGACCGTCCAATTGTGTTTGCACTATGGTGTGACTAATAAATAACTAGAAGAAGTAACCTACTGTCTATGGTGCCGTGAGTTTTTTGCCGTGAGGAGGAGTGAGGACTGTGGAGCATATCGAATGCAGTGGCTGCACTGCACATCACGTGCACTCGGGGAGTGAGACGAAACGGCATAAACTTTGCAGCGACTGAAAATAGTGGAAGTAACTCTGCTGGCGTCTCTGTTCGAACAAGTACTGATGTCGCTCTCGCTGAGGAAAGCTGAGACCAAGGAGCGGCCTTCGAGAATTGGTAAGCGCTAATGTCCTGGCGGGGAGTACAGAAGGCGGGGGGATGTATAGTGAGCAGCAACCTAAACGCTGCGGAGGACTGTGGAATATATATACAATCTTTAATGTCAGATTTATTAGTCTTAAAAGTTCCAAATATTCAAATTTAGGATCCTGTCTGGGTCCAAAAAAGATGTAGATATATGTGTATATATGTATTGGGAATTGTGGCAGCGAACAGCAATATCAAAAAAAGAAGCGCCTTGAAATGCAAATACTTACATTGGTGGCTGCAGTGCTGGACGTCTTGGAGGAATATTATCAAGGTGCACTGCAGTCCAGTTTTGACATTAATATTCTGTTATGGTGCATTCTGGGCATTGAAGGACCTTGAGACTACAGAGCCATGTGGGTCTGGAAACAGCTGTGGTCACTTCAGATTTGATTTGCCTATCTATTATTAAGGCTCATTGGGAGCTGAAATGCGTCAGATGCCATCGCCCCTTGATGTTAATAAAGCGCCTGTGCCCTCAAGTAGAGTTCCAGCGTTCTACTTGGTGATATGAATGTAATAGGATTCTCTGTGCCTGCTTAGCTGAGACCGCCCTGCAGGGTCTGGGGCTCACACAAGTCGTAGAAATGGAGTGATTACTGTGTGTGCAGTCTTGTGAGCCTGACCCGCTGGCACCCATGCTGACAACGAAAGGATTTATCCTAAGTTAAGTGAATCACTGTGGCAGTGAGAAAGGGAGGTGAGAGGTGATATTTTTCCTCTTACTGACTTGAGGCACGAGTGCCAAAGAGACATTGGGAATTGTGGCAGCGAACTGCAACATCAAAAAAAGAAGCGCCTTGAAATGCAGACACTTACATTGGTGGCTGCAGTGCTGGATGTATTGCAGGAATATTATCAACGTGCACTGCAGTCCAGTTTTGACATTAATATTCTGTTATGGTGCATTCTGGGCATTGAAGGACCTTGAGACTACAGAGCCATGTGGGTCTGGAAACAGCTGTGGTCACTTCAGATTTGATTTGCCTATCTATTATTAAGGCTCATTGGGAGCTGAAATGCGTCAGATGCCATCGCCCCCTTGATGTTAATAAAGCGCCTGTGCCCTCAAGTAGAGTTCCAGCGTTCTACTTGGTGATATGAATGTAATAGGATTCTCTGTGCCTGCTTAGCTGAGACCGCCCTGCAGGGTCTGGGGCTCACACAAGTCGTAGAAATGGAGTGATTACTGTGTGTGCAGTCTTGTGAGCCTGACCCGCTGGCACCCATGCTGACAACGAAAGGATTTATCCTAAGTTAAGTGAATCACTGTGGCAGTGAGAAAGGGAGGTGAGAGGTGATATTTTTCCTCTTACTGACTTGAGGCACGAGTGCCAAAGAGACATTGGGAATTGTGGCAGCGAACTGCAACATCAAAAAAAGAAACGCCTTGAAATGCAGACACTTACATTGGTGGCTGCAGTGCTGGATGTATTGCAGGAATATTATCAACGTGCACTGCAGTCCAGTTTTGACATTAATATTCTGTTATGGTGCATTCTGGGCATTGAAGGACCTTGAGACTACGGAGCCACGTGGGTCTGGCAATAGCTGTTGTCACTTCACATTTGATTTGCCTATCTATGATTAAGGCTCATTGGGTGCTGAAACCCATCAGGTGCCGCCACCCCCTTGATGTTAATAAAGCGCCTTTGCCCTCAAGTAGAGTTTCAGCATTCTTCTTGTTGATATAGATATATCTATATATATATCTATATATATATATCTATCTATCTATATATCTATTTATATTTATAGGAGGCTACAACAAGTACAGGCATAGCTTCACAGACAAGAAGCAAGAGAGGCTTCAGGAAATAGATGAGGCAGATGAACTGACTATTATTAACTTAACACCCAGGACTCACTGAGTTTGAAAAACAACATTAAAGAAAAGATTAACGTTCTGCCCCACACAAAAGTTTGAGTACACCCAATCCCGGATTGATCTTTATCTGTTCACATGGAAATTGAAGTTATATAAATTCTTTAAACTGGGAGGACCCTCTGAACAACATCCACTAAATCCATCCTCAGAAACCACACAAACACCAATAGATATCTTAACAGGAGAAGATCTGGATCTCCTGTGCATATTAGCGGATCAAGAGTCCACTTCTGGAACGCAAGAGGTAATGGATATTGAATGCTTTGGAATTGAGCAAAAAAATATTAAATCTGGCTTCAAAGTAAAATCAACCTTTGTTCCGAATATGCCATTCGATACCATCGATGCTTTTGAGGATGCAGTAAAAAATGATTTGCAACAAATAAGGAGGAACAAATCAAAAAGCGTCAGAGCTAATTATGTTAAATCTAATTTCTCCAGTGAACAGAGAAAAGCAATCATAGGAATTCAACAGGATCCCAATATTATATGTAAACCATCCGACAAGGGGGGCAAAATTGGTTTAATGACCAAAGACTACTACATCATGGAAGCACTACGACAACTATCGGATATGGCATGCTATGCAAGAATAACGAAAGAAAGATACAATCAGAGTATCGTGGAATATCATGAAATGATACAGAAATAGTCCAGTCGGGGAATGCTTGATCAAGAGGAGACGCGGTTTTTGAACTGCGCACATCCAGTGATGACACCGACATTTTATCACCTTCCAAAAATACACAAAAATGCCAACAAACCCCCAGGTCGACCGATCATTTCTTCCATAGGCAGCCTTACAGAACATATGTCACAATTCATTGATGTCTTCCTGACCCCCTTTGTCAAAACCCTGTCATCTCATGTACGAGATACAACAGATTTCATAAGAATAATCTCAAATATAAGTTGGGAACCTGATATGTTGATGGTGGTGCTGGATATAACAAGCCTATATACATGCATAGATCACGCTCAAGGAATACAAGCGATTGGACACTTTTTGAGGGGCAGATCGCTGAAATTGGTCGAACACAACCAAATGTTGATAGAGTTTGTTACATTTTGTTTAAATAATAACATCTTTCTTTCCCAAAAACAACTGTATGTACAGCTGAAAGGTACGGCCATGGGCACCTGCTTCGCCCCCAGCTACGCAAATTTATTCGTGGGCTGGTGAGAGAAGCAGGTGGCCTGGGCTAATGACAACTACAGATGGGTTTCCTGTATAGTGGGTTGGCATCGTTATATAGACAACCTATTTATTTTGCGGAAAGGACCCAGAGAGGAGGTGGAACAGTATATTGGTGTACTGAATAATAATGATGTCAATTTGCACTTTAGTGGAGAAGTCAGTGCTACGGAAGTAAACTTTTTAGATCTCAAGGTATTTATCACAGATAGTGAAATTTGTACATCCTTATTTCGTAAGCCAACGGCAGGAAATTTAATCTTGGAAGCACATAGCAGTCACCCTACCCCTCTAAAAAAGAGCATCCTGTATGGCGAACTTTTACGTATAAAAAACAATTGCACAAGGCAATTAGATTTCATACAGGCATCCAAAGAAGCTCTAAAAAGATTTAGAATATGAGGATATTCTGAAGAGTTATTGAATAAAACTCTCAGTCGGGTAGACAAAATACCCAGGAAGTGCCTTCTAAGAGATAAGACTCAGGAGAATAACACTACTGCGAATTTAGAGTTCAGAGTGATAACAACTTTTTCTAATGAAGCACAGAATGTTTAAAAAAATAAATAAACGCAATTGCCATATTCTCAAAACTGATCCCATTATTGGAAGAAATCTGCCAGACTGTCCTAAAATTACATATAGGAGAAGTCGATCATTGAGGGACAGTTTAGTACAAAGTCATTTAGAGATTAGTTCAAGGAACCCACGAATAAGTGAATTGACAGGATTTTTTCCTTGCACTAAGTGCAAGGCATGTAAGAACAGTTGCAAGACATTAACATATAATGTACCGGGTTGTGTGAAGCCGAAAAAGATAAACAAATTTCTCACATGTAACACCCCTTTCTCTGTGTACTGTCTAATGTGCCCTTGCAATCTCATGTATATTGGGAGTACCATTCACCCTACCAAAAAATGAATTTTAGAGCATGCAAGGGCCATAGAGAAAAACGATCCATCCTACCCCATTGCCAGACATTTTGCCCAATCACATGCAAGCAACAGAAACCTTTTACGGTTTTTCTGTCTTGACCATGTCCCACAACACGAGAGAGGGGGCAATAGAGAATTAAAATTGCACAGACTGGAGTCCAGATTCATTATAGATCTCCAGACACGGGTTCCTAAAGGACTCAATGTTGAAGAAGAACTAGCAATACATTTAGGTTAAAAGTAATGAGTGCTTTTTACTGCCTGTCAATTATTAACTTGCCATTAAAATGAATTGTCATGAACAAAAAGAACAGTTTAATCTAATGTAAGATAGCTCATTCAGAGCTTGATCGAGCCTTTTTCTTGTGCCATAGGAGAAGAAAAACTCTCAACCCACATAAATGGGAATTCATTAGAGCTTGATCGTTTTTGACATTTAAGTCATGCATATCATTATTTATCTATATGCGCACCTAAAAAATTATTGTATTTGAATTATTTTAAAATGATGATATCATTAGAGTATATGGAGCAAGGAGCCTCTATACATTGTCTATGATGATAAATGAATTTATTTATATATGAATAACTGTTGGATACGGTTTCAGGGACATTATAGTTAGGGATTAGCATTTAAAAAAACCTTAGAAATTCACTGAAAAAACCATAGGTTTCAGGGACGTTATAGTTAGAAATTAGCATTAAAAAAACCCATAGAAATTCACTGAAAAAAAACATAGGTTTCAGGGACGTTATAGTTAGTTGGACATTTCACTCGTACAAAACCAGAGAAATTCAGCAGTTATAGTTAGTTGAGCTAACTATAACTCGCACCCTGCAATGCACTGCTGATGACATCACATATTACATCACTCATGACATGGTCAGTGACATCACTGATGACATCACTGATGACATCTCAAATGACATCTCAAATGACATCACTGATGGCATCATCCACGTGATCATCTGATGCACCTCCTCACACCCTAATAAAACATTGATACACCCACTCTAAAATACAGAATGCTAATCTCGAAACCATAGACACACCAATACCAGTTAGTACATACCCGCTCAGTAATTCCTAGATCTACACATACATCTACTCACTCACCCATACAGTCACTCATACATGCAGTCACTCATCAATACATCCACTAGCATATGCAGTCATACAACTATACAGACACTCACACACCACCACTCACTCATAGACTTACTCACACACCTAGCCAGTCATGCAAAGAATCAATTACACTCCAATTTACTCACCTATACAGTTATACACATACTACCTCTCTTATTTATACAGAGACTAACACATACTTACTCTCTTATACAATCACTGACAGAAGGACACACTCATGCATACAGCCACTCTCACAATCCCTCACTCTCACATATAGTCCAACACTCACATATACAGCCTTTCACATGTGTAGTTCCTCACACATGTACCACTGAGACATCCATTCACTCACCAACACAACCATACACACACTCACCCACCCATAATTTCCTTCACAGATGCACTCTTGAACCCGTACACCCAGTGAATCACCCACTCACACATCCATGCAGAGTCATGCACCCCCCTCCCACCCACACAGACACTCAGGCACCCATACAGATACTCAGACAACCAATCAATAACCCATATAGACACTCATGTAGCTACTCACCAACCCATGCAGCCGCTTACACACCAACAGACAGACTGATGCAGACATTCACGCAGTTTAGTCACTAACCCATGCATTCAGTAAGACATGTTTAATCACTCACTTAATACAGTCAGTCACTCACCTACTAAATCATCCATTCAGACAGTCATACACCCACTCATTCTTCAATACACCTTGGCCTATATATATATAAAACATATTTAAACTTTACAGAAACACACAGTCACTGGATGATGTCATCAGTGATGTCATTTGAGATGTCATCAGTGATGTCACTGACCATGTCATGAGTGATGTAATATGTGACGTCATCAGCAGTGCATTGCGGGGGCACGAGTTATTGTTAGCTCAACTAACTATAACGGCCGAATTTCTCTGGTTTTGTACGAGTGAAATGTCCAACTAACTATAACGTCCCTGAAACCTATGGTTTTTTTCAGTGAATTTCTATGGTTTTTTAAAATGCTAATTTCTAACTATAACGTCCCTGAAACCTATGGTTTTTCCAGTGAATTTCTAAGGTTTTTTAAATGCTAATCCCTAACTATAACGTCCCTGAAACCTATGGTTTTTTCAGTGAATTTCAAAGGTTTTTTAAATGCTAATTTCTAACTATAACATAGCAGTCGTGTTTGCAGAGTGGTGGAGAAAGGTGAGCGTGGCCTCCGAACACCTGTTAGCAATCCCACTGTGTGAGATTTACTGGAGGTAACAGGAGGGGTAGTTAGCACCCAACGTCAACCTTGGGGTCCAACTACCCCTCCTATTACCTCCAGTAAATCCCACACAACAGGATTGCTAAGTTCTCATACTAGGCCATGCCCCCTTTCTCCACCACTCTGCAAACACGCCCCCTGGCGCGTTCTAAGTTGGGGGATTAATTCCCCTTGAATACTGAGGGTCCCTGGGGGCCAACTTGCCCGCCAGGTACCTCCAGTAAGCGCCACAGAGCTGGATTGTAGAGAGGTGGACACAGGCCACGCCCCCTTTCTCCACCACTCTGCAAACGAGCCCCCTGGCGCATTTTAAGTTGGGGGATTAATTCTCCTTGAATACTGAGGGTCCCTGGGGGCCAACTTGCCCACCAGGTACCTTCAGTAAGTGCCACAGAGCTCGATTGCAGAGAGGTGGACACAGGCCACGCCCCCTTTCTTCACCACGCTGCAAACACGCCCCCTGGCGCATTCTAACTTGGGCGATTAAGTCCCCTTGAATACTGAGGGTCCCTGGGGGCCAACTAGCCCACCAGGTACCTCCAGTAAGCACCACACAGCTGGATTGCACAGATTTGGTCTGAGGCCACGCCCCCTTTTTACACCACTGTGCAAACGCGCCTCTTGGCGCACTGCTGCTCGGGGGATGAAGTCCACTTGTGTCCTGAGGTCCTCAGGACACAAGAGGACCTCATTGCCCCACCAGCAGTGCGCCAAGAGGTGCATTTGCAGAGTGGTGTAAAAAGGGGCATGGCCTCGGACCACCTCTCTGCAATCCAGCTGTGTGGCGCTTACTGGAGGTACCTGGGGGGCTAGTTGGTCCCCAGGGACACTCAGTATTGAAGGGGACTAAATTCCCCAACATAGAACGCGCCAGGGGGCACGTTTGCAGAGTGCTGCAGGGAGGGGGCGGGGCATCCGGCGAGTTGCCATTTTTAATTTTTTTTTATAATTTTTCATATTTTATGGGAGGGGGGCTGCGTGGCCCCCCCTTCCCTGGGCCACTTTTGGCCCCGGGGACCCCATCCCCCGGGGCCTGGCAGCCTTGTTTTAAAAAAAAAAAAATCTTTTATGGGAGGGGGGCTGCGTGGCCCCCCTCCTCAGGCCAATTGTGGCCCCAGGGACCCCATCCCCCAGGGCCGGCCTATCCGTTAAAAAAAAATATATATATTTAAATTATTGGGGAGGGAAGCCACGTGGCCCCCCTCCCAGGCCACTTCTGGCCCCGGGTACCCCATCCCCCGGGGACTGTGGGGGGAGCCCCAATGCCCCCACAGTCCCGCCATTGCTTTTGAGCAAGGGGAGCTGCTGACATGCAGCTCCCCTTGCCCAAAAGCAATCCTGCTTTGCTTCATTGAAGCGAGAGCAGGTTTACCTGCTCTCGCTTCAATCAAGCAAAGCAGAGTAAGCTATGGCAGGGCGGGAGCCGTGCTCCCGCCCTGCCATAGCAAACAGCAATGTCCCGGGGGTGGACACCCCGGGACATTGCAGGAGCCGGCCCTGTGGGTGGCGGTCCCCAGGGCCATTGAGGGCTCCTGGAGGGGGGCCGCGCAGCCCCCCTCCCTTAATTTACATAGCCCTTGGGGAGGTGGTGGTCCCCCGGGCTGGGGGTCCACTACAGACCCCCACATTTAAATCAGTATGTGCCCCAGGGAGGTGGTGGTCCCCGGGGCATGTGGGGGGGGCTCTTGCCCCCCCACACATCTTTTTTTTTTAAAAGAACAAGAGCCCCGGGGAGGTGGCGGTCCCCGGGGCTGCAGGGGGCTGCATGCCCCCGCATACAACTTAATAAGCCCCGGGGAGGTGGCGGTCTAATTTTATATTGCCCCCGGGACCTGGCCCACCCGGGGGCTTTTTTAGTAACGAAACGCGGGAGTCCGCGCTTCGTTTTTAAAAATTTTCGGCAGGATTCGCGCACCCAGCGCGAATTCTGCCGATTTTTTTTTTTTTAAATGCTTTTTTGGGCCCTGGGAGTCCCTGTGGGACCCCCTGAGCAGGCCTAGGGGGTCAGGGTGTTTCTACCCTGCCCCCTTTTCTTGTTTTTCACCTTTTTTTTTTACTCTTTTCTTGTGACTCGGTTACCGAGTCACAAGATGGCTGCCAACACTTCCTGGTTTGGAGTGTTGACAGCCAATCAGAGTGAAGCTCGTGCCCGGGAGGAGTCGCGACTCCTCCTCGGTGCTCAGATATCGATATTTTTCTTTTTCGAATTTCTCAGAAACTACTGAATGGATTTACACCATTTAACAACAAGCATTGGCATAGCCAATAGGTCTCGCCTTTGGGACCTTATAAGTGTTTAGCCATGCAACAGTTGATGTTGTTGCACCAAGGATATTGTGCACTAAGAGCACTCCTCGTGGCCTATCTATTCATTTCACTAAGGACTCAGTCACTACTGGGCTAAAAAAATACATTAAATCACATCACTGATGTGTTTTAATGTATTTTTGAGCCCAGTAGTGACTGAGTCCTTAGTGAAATGAATAGATAGGCCACGAGGAGTGCTCTTAGTGCTTGTTGTTTCTTTCCCTCTTCTCCCTGGCCTGAAAGTATTATTTTCTAGAGGGGGTCCCCAATTAACCAAGGATATTGTGCTGCATAACTAAATACTTATAAGGTCCCAAAAGCGAGACCTTTTGGCTATGCCAATGCTTGTTTCTGAAGTCAAAGAAAGCAGTACTGGGTAATTCATCTGCTGCTCCGTGCATGAAAGTGCATCTGAAAGAAGTGCTACCAGGCACTTTAATGATATACTTGCAATTATGTTCCCTTGTGTTTTTATTTGTCTTCTGCAGGCATCTCTGACCGCTGTAAAATTATTTATAGTTTATCCACGGCCTGTTTCAGAAAAAAAAGATGAAATCTTTGCGTCACAGATTTACCAATACTTCCTGCATGTTTGGATAGAGCTGCAGAAGCTTAAAAGCAAACTTTCTAAATGAACCACTTTATTTCCTGTCTCATTGTGACTTCCTTTCACTTATTATTTCACGCAGATTATCTGCACTGACAAGAGTTTGATGTGAGGCATTGCGGTTACTTTACAGAGAATAGTAAGTTACAAGTCGCAACCAAAAGCAAACAAAACTGACTAGGACTGGATTGTAGCATTAAACAGGTAGAAGCTTCTTGGAGATGTTCATGTGGATACATACAGTATGTACTGAGGAGAAATAAGTCGGTGGGTTATCCTATGGAAGCGAAACATGCGTTTCTAGATGTTTCCTGAAATTCATAGACTGTCAACGGTGGCGTGAGAACTCATTGCGAACGTGTGGGAACACCCACGGAGCTGTGGCCAGCCACAGCCCCTCCCTTGAGAGAACCCCTGCTCCCTCTGGCCTTACCGCAGCTAAAAATGACCCCTCCCACCACTCGCCCATCCCCCCCGACTGGTTTTCCAAGGATGAAAGTGGAATTTGCGGTTGGAAAGTGCAAAGTTCTCACTTTTAGTTTGCACTGCACACCTAAATCCAGGCTGTTTTGGCTGTAAATCGAACCTGCGGTGTAAAACGCGCATACAGACCCGGGGCACCTCTGAGCTAGGTTCTTTTACCACAGGTTCTCTAAGTGTCCAAGTGTTATTGTTGGCACAGCCCTGCACCTCCGGGGCTTATTTGGGAGGGGGCCTGTGCTGCTTGTAAACTAGTGTTTATGTTCTGTTGAGGTATGGAATGTAAAGCAGTGGAGGGAAGTGATGCATCTCTGTTTGCAGCAGCATGTTTATCGATAGTTTGGAAAATGGCATTTGTCAATTTTGAAGACCCTGGGACTTATTTACAAGCCCATTGCGCCGCCGGTGCGTCACTGTTAATATGGAAAAAAGGTGACGTACCGGCAGCGCAAGGGGCTTGTAAATGAGCCTCCCCTGTGTTTTGGTGTTCATGAACAGCTGTAATTGCGCCAGTCAGAAGCTCAATGTGCTGAGCTCCCACTAAAGAGAGCTACGGACGACCCGGATGTTACAGGCTAACCTCCCTGCAACTCATAACACAGAGCTGGGTAGTAATGTCCTCCAGCAGCGTGAACTGAACTCAGCCTTTCTTTATTTACGGTTGATGAAATGAGTACCACTGAGGAGGGCGGTACTTCCCATTAGCACCCTAAATTGGCCAGCCTTTCCTTATTTGCTTTTTATTATTATTATGTTGGTTTTTTTTGCAGTTTTATATAGCTCAAACTTTGCTCAATGGCTTTAGTGCACTCTACACTAGAACCAGATTCCATACACGTTTTTGGGCACGATGAGATTAAATAATTTGCCCAGAATCACGGGATCTTGAGCCGAAGCCGGGACTCCAGTCTGGTTCCCCAGTTCCAATGCTGACAACTCTGGATATGAGAGCCATTCATTTGGCTAGTAACGCCCGTCAGCACGCTGAACCGGCTCAATCTTCATTTTCAAGTTGATGAAATGAGGACCATTGAGCCAGGTTTTAAAGCTCATCAGCATGCCGAACCGGCTCAATCTTCATTTACAAGTTGATGAAATGAGGACCATTGAGCTGGGTTTTAAAGCACATTGGCACACTGAACCGGCTCAATCTTCATTTACAGGTTAATGAAAGGAGGACCACTGGGCCGGGTTTTAAAGCTCATCTGCGTGCTAAACCGGCTCAATCTTTATTTACAGGTTAGTGAAATGAGAACCATTCAGCTGGCTAGTAACAGTCATCAGCATGCTGAATCAACTCAGCATTTTTTATTTACCTGTTGCTAAAATTAGCACCAGTGAGTCGAGTAGCAGTTCTCCTTAGCACTCTGAGTAGATTCAGAATATCTATAATTACTGGATGATGAAAGGAGGACCACTGAGCTGGTTAGTAATGATAATCAGCACACTCAGATGACTTAGTCTTTCTTTATTTAAAAGTTGATGCCACGAGAAGCATTAATTTAGTTAGCAACATCCCTCGGCACGGCCACTAA
Source organism: Calotriton arnoldi (assembly GCA_963921515.1). Lineage (NCBI taxonomy): Eukaryota > Metazoa > Chordata > Amphibia > Caudata > Salamandridae > Calotriton > Calotriton arnoldi. Next base: position 1,230,289 of record CAWUFW010004039.1, read on the forward strand.
ACCGAATGCTGTGATTGGTCAGGACAGTCGGGGTGATGGCGCTCACTACTCTTGTTTGCCTGCGATTTTATGTTCCATGAAAGTAAATAGGTCGGGTATCGAGCGGATGGGACAGATTCCCTGTTTGTACAACTGTGTTTGGGTGAGAGTAGGGGCGGGCATTGATGGCCTCATTGCTCACATTCTGTGGGGTGTTAACCACTGTTAATTGCCCTTCCCCATATTATGCGTCCTCCTCTTCAGCTTGGAGTGGAGGGGTCCTAATGTCAAGGTGATCAGTTAATACTTTCACGGAGGGCATTAACCAGTTAGCGCTTTGAGCTGGCACTTGAATATGGCGGTTTCGAGAGAAAAATAGGTTTATTTTTGGCTGTATAAGAGTTCATATTATGGTATATGGGACTTCTTTCCATTAACATGAAACCGGCTTCCTCAAGTTAAGAGCAGTTTGCAGACACATAGTGGATTATCGGTGAGTAGTGCAGTTATAAGAGAGGTGGGCGGTGTTTGGACCCTTTTTCTGTGCTGATCCTAGTTGGAAACGGCTGGGGTTCACTAGGCGCTTTTCCTGGCTGGCTGTAGGCACTGGAAGCAGATGCCGGATAGTGACTGTTTGACAGATGAATTGGAAAACTTGAGCTCTAATCCCGGCATGGTGCCCCGCACACTGTGTGATACTGGACACATTGTTTAACGCTTCGGTTCCGCTCTTTGCCGAGGAACAGCAGCTCTTCGAAACGGGCGCGAAGGGGGAGAAAAACTGCATGTGAACCAAGCGCGCCCATGCTGATTAGACACATAGTGGATTATCGGTGAGTAGTGCAGGTATAAGAGAGGTGGGCGGTGTTTGGACCCTTTTTCTGTGCTGAGCCTAATGGGAAACGGCTGGGGTTCACTAGGCGCTTTTCCTGCCTGGCTGTAGGCACTGGAAGCAGATGCCGGATAGGGACTGTTTGACAGATGAATTGGGAAACTTGAGCTCTAATCCCGGCATGGTGCCCCGCACACTGTGTGATACATCAGGTCAGTAGACTATAGCGACCGTCACCTTTTCAAAGATAAGTAAAATGTGCGCACATTCAAATCACGGGCGGATTCAGGCTTCCAAGCTGAAAAACAAAGGTGTACCACTGAGATTGTTAATAGTATCGTCCCTTCAGAAAATTGCCAAATACTATTTGGTTATCGCTGGTGGGTACATAAATTCATCTGCATGGTGATAAACAGTTGTCACTGCTCCCAGTTACAGCAAGGATCCGGTTCAACTCACGAGCTTCCCACTCAAAGTATTCCGCCTGAGTGGCCCAGCTTCCAGGCATTTAACCGAGCACCTCCGAAACTCTCACATCACCTACCATGCACACACCATGCAGTTTTTGTCTCTATTGCTCCCCTTGGAAATGCGCCGCCTTGAAGTGTCCCACTATTAGTTAAGCTACAGCCGGTTTTTGGGTGACTCTTTTTCAATCGGCTTCAATGAACATCATCTTCTTGCCTAGATTTCTTTCGACAATGGTCACTTATGACTACACACTGCACAGTTCATAACCTAATTTGTTCAAGACAAAACAAAAATCAACACACCAAATTACAAGTGTGTAAGTTACCAATGTTGAACGATTTTTAACATCGGACAACAAACGGGGACCCTTGGCCGCCGCATATTAATTTTTTTTACGGACACCATTTAAGACCTTTAACAGGAGACTAATCCAGCTATCTCATGCATGAAACCAGGGAGAAAGACAAGCAGGGCTGAACGCTGCATCTCCAGCAAAGAACATCGCAGTGCATGGGAAATTGGCGACTTCTTTTGCTTTGCATGTCTCTCTTCAAAGCCCGAGAGCACTTCAATAAAGTTTCAAATAAGCGCGCGTGGACGAGGAGAGGAGGAGGAGGCAGCAGGGGGAGGGGAGAGAGGAGGGGGCCTGCGCCTGTTTCCCTTGCGGGAGCGAGCAGGAAACATCTGTTTGTAATTATTAACAGATGGTTCCTGCTCGCTCCCGCAAGGGAATCGCCAAACGTGCACGCGTTGCCATTGAAAGCAATGCAACGCGTGCACGTTTTTGGGCCAAAAACCAAACCGATTACAAGAGGTCCCCCCTATGCAGTGCATGCGCGCTGCGTAGGCGAGACCTGAAAGGGCTCTTTCTGAACCAAGACCTACCTTTTTGCCAAATTTAGTGTAATTCCGTTCAGTAGTTCGGGCTGTAGCTTTGTCTAAAGTTTCCTATGGAAATTAACATGGGGAAAACGCGTTTTGGGACCCCCCTTTTTTCTCAACCCCCGCTTGACAAATCACCCCGAAACTTTCAAGACAGGAGCTGACCGGAGCGGGCCATTAATTTTGAAAATTTCGCGAAGATTCGTCAACCGGCGCCAAAGATATTGGCAAAAGAAAAAATGCTTTTTGAATAGAAACGAGGTCCTAACTATAACTACCTACTGGCGGCCGCCAGTAGGTTATATATATATATATATATATATATATATATATATATATATATATATATATATATATATATATATATATATATATATATATATATATATATATATATATATATATATATATATATATATATATATATATATATATATATATATATATATATATATATATATTCCAAGAGAGGGAGATTCATAAAAAGGAGGTTTGAGGGGAATTGTCTCACTCTTTCTGTAGATATATGTGCATTATATATATCTATATATATTATATATTTATATATAGAGAGAGAAAGAGAGAGATTGATATACACATATATATAAGTTACATATACATATTCTCTATATTATATATGTACATATATTTATATATAGAGAGAGAGAGGTTTGTAGATTTGTACGTGATATCATACAAAAATGATTTCCTAAGAAACTCATTATTGAAAAAAATATACATTTTTTGTAACTGTAGTACAAATTGGTAAGATTTAAAACAATTTAAATGTTTCTTCCCTAATTGGGTTTTGCTGTTAGGTATGCTACTGGTAACATGCATGTGGTTGCAGTATTTGTGTACTTTGCAATTTGTAAGTACAGTAAAGCAGTATTGTTGATTGTTACCTTTTTTTTAAATTGATTTAATTTAAAAGTATTTATATTTCCTTAAAATTATCTTTCTGTACAATTGCTTTTCCATAATTGATTTTCCGCATTGTGGTTTCTCGGTTTTTGTTTTTCCATTAATTCACATTCTCAGGGTATGTAATGTCTAAACTGCTTGGTTACCTAATTACTCCATTCCTTGAATGTTAAGGAGCTAAAAAGATTCCCCAGGGTCTAGACCTTCTTGGCTGTGTGTGCCTTTGTCCCACTAACTCAGAAGGTGCATTATTCCTGGCCTGATTAATAATTCAAGATAGAAAATCCAGTAGGAAATGGTTCCAGCTGCTGTGCAAGATGAGAGGAATGTCTGGGAATTTTAGTCTAATTTCCTTAGCGGTCAACACTAATCGCAGACAAATTTTACCCTCTAAAATGTCCTGCTTGACCCAATCCCAACAGACAGCTGAATGAAAAAGTAAATAATACTTGCTGCTTCACTAAAGATTTTCTTACTACATGTGATTGGTCTGACAGAATGCTTTTGGCGTAGTCTTCGATCTTTGGTACGAGAAAACAAAAAAAACACTAGTTGCACTATCTTCATGCTGACCTCAAGGACACTGCCTGTGTAGTCTACATGCCCCTTTCGAATTTCCCTGCTGTGGCTGAAAGTAAATGTAAAGTGACAGAACAGAGAAAGCTGTGCCCTGCCTAGAGGAAAAGCAGTGGACTAGTTACAAATGGAACAGTGTCTGTGCCTACTCATGTGACAATTCTATCCAGTGCATAAAATCCTATGGTAAAAGGAAGTTGGTTTTGCTGCAGAGAAATGCCACGATTCAGCAAGAACTATATAACTTTTTCGGAGCCAAGCAGGAATTATCAGGAATCATGTTAGAATTTGAAACTATAGACTATGTTGACAGGTGACCAAATTTGAATATTTGGAACTTTTAAGACTAATACATCTGACATTATAGATTGTTTCTAGAAGCTGGGACTCAAAAAGTCATTCCTGGAGGACCAATACAATTTCAAAAGCCTAGCAGAAACCGATGTGACCTAATTTCCGTGTTTTGTCCCCATTCTGAGCTTTTTTGTGTGAAATTTAAGGCTGGATTGGGACAAATCAACAGACTTAACTGACCTTGTGGTGTCAGACTTTGGCATACATTCCAAATAGCCCTACTTAAGATTTCAAACCACTAGAAAAGTTTTTTAAGTTTAAAAGTAAAAAATTAGACCCAGAAAAAACACTAACTTTTACATAGCTGCGGAGCATTGCCACTCAGCTGTGACATGTGCCTAGGCCCTCGTCTACTGAACCTGCTAATATTGGCCTTTTCCTGTTTCCTCTGTTGATATCATTTTGAACCCTGCATTATTTTTTCATTTTTGTGAAATAATGCTCCTTACAATTTGACCTCTTCACCTAACATGGACTTTTTTAAGTTCTGCATTTCTCATCAGAGAAGTGTTCTTGCACATGTGCCTGCTGCTCAATCAAGCAAACATGAGTGAGCCCTGCATTTCTCAAAGAAATTGACTACCTCCAATTTCTCAGATTGTTGTGACATTGTGGGAATTCAATCATGGCTCACATCAAGATTGTGTTCTCTATTTTCCATAGCTTAGCAAACTGATATTCCACATTGTTGTTTATCAGTGTGGATTGCACTTGTGGGTGTTCACCAACTACTTAACAGACTTTGGTGTGTACATAAGTTCTGAGGTCAGCACAATTTTTGCTTTAATGGGATCGTTTCAATAGTTGCTTTTTTTTAGGTCGAACCTAGACAGCGCTTGTGCTGTCACTTAGCAACCTGTTGTTTATGCTTTGTGGAGTTCCAACTCTGCCCATTGCATGACTTTGCTTTTCATTTGTGTATGTCAGAGTCCTTTAAAATTACTGGTCAGTCCTGCCTCTTTGACCCTCCATTTTATCTTCTGTTCTCCCATGGAGCAGGGACTAAGTGTCTCATTACGCTATCATTCTTTATATGTTGTTTGAGGGACTCCTTTTTTCTTGTTTTCCTGCTCTGTTACTGATCACTGTGTTCAGCTTCAGCGCCATAGCTGCTTACATTTTAATATAGCATTGCTCCCTCCCACCTCCTCCTCATGCAACAGTTGTGTTAGTGCTGTCTCCTGCGCCGTGCCTCCCACTCCGTTTCTTGTTTTCTTATTATTTTAGTCTTTTTGCAAATGTCGATGTCAACCATCAGTTGGGCTTCTTTTGGTAAGAATTTGTTTGGTTTTGGGCTTCCTTTTAAGGCGGATTGGGCTTGTTTTTTTTAACTGGAGAGGTCGACATGCTCCTATTATGCTCTGCTTTGGAGGCATTGGAACTGCAGCACAGAGACGCAACATGGTGGCTGATTCCAGCACGCATGCCTCAGAGCGAGGACGTATGGGAACCATTGCAGATGTAATTCTTCAAATGACTGTTTTTACCTCCCGAACACATCTGAACATTTCAATGCATGTATCTATTGCAAACTCCGTGACTCACTCTTTTCAATTTTCATAGTGGCGGATATGCAATGGCACTTTTCTGTGTAAGACCTGGGCAACCGTATCTTCACTTACGATGGCAGCACAATTTTTCCATGAGCGTTCTAGTTTATTTCTCTTGCCACAGTTTACATCACCAGCGCTGTCAAGTACGTTGTGTGCGTGACTGGAGCCCTCCTTTCTGGTAGTGAACATGATAGGCGCAGATTAAGTTTATTTTAGCCGCCTTTCAATCAGTTGCCATCAGCCCCTAAAACCTTCCCTACTCTAATGACATCTCTCATTTGGGCTCTGCACATTTCCGCGTTCGATGGGGGATCGTAAATGCTGTGAAGAGAGTTGAGTGAGGCTCAGGGCCGGACTGGAAACCAAAACCGGCCCTGGCAAAGTGCTCGGGCGGCCCCTTGAGGGTTGGGGGTGCCGTCGAGCTGTTTGCCAGGGCCGGTTTTGGCCGATTTTGTTACAGGGGCCGATATTGCAGCTATGCTGCAAAAACGGCCCTGTAACAAAAACGGCCCCCAGGGGCCCAAAATCGGCCCCCACCCTTGCGGCCCACCGGGTAAACGCCCGGTGCTCGCTACGGCCTGTCCGGCCCTGGTGAGGCTACTTGTTTTTCATTAGTGTACACTGACCACTATAGGGTATAGTTTGAGTGTCAGATTGTGTCTTAAGTAAATAAAAACACCGCGCCCCATGTCCTGAAGAACTGCCAAATGACCCCATTGCTTGTTGTTATTATAATTGCCTTTGTATTTTTGATTCGTTTTTTTCATGTTTTCTTTCAGCTACAGAGTTGACGGGAGCTTTTTTTTAAAAAAAATTGGAATGAAAATTTCATTTTGATATTAAGTTAACGTGTTGAGGCTTTGAAGGTTTCCTTAATTTATTTTTGGGGAACAAAATGGTAGATTTTGGTGCTTTTGGTGTTAGTGCTCTTCCGTAATGTCAGCGGTTGTGTTGATTTATGGCAGTCTCTATTAATCTCAGCAGAGTGTTTGCCATTGTAAAGGGGTTATATTGGTCCATGGGGAGCTTTCAGTTACAGTTGGCCGCATTGCCCCTAGCTCTCAGCAAACAATAATCAATGAAACAACTACACAGGGTATTGGTTTGTTTGCAGTCGAAGAAGATGTAGTGATGGATTTCACACACAGCTTCTCTCTTTTCCACAAGGGACTCTTATATTGTCACTAAGCAGCAATGTCATAATATTGCTTTTTATTACATTCCTTGCTGATGCAATATTATGTACTAGATTTGTCTCAGAAATACAGTATATCTTGTCTAGATTTTGTGATGATTAAAGTTCTCTCTCCTATTACCAGCGTGCATGGGTGAATGTTTTTGATAGCTATATTAACACAAATAACATAGTTATGCTGCTTTTGCAGGCATTACTGTCCCAATCTATCAGCCACCAGTGTGTTATTAACATCTAACACAGGTTTAGTTATCCTTGCAAAGACGGCAACGTCCGGCTTGCAGCACTGGCTGCTTCACCCTAACTGGTTGTTTATAACCGTCAGACTATTTTATAAGTGACCGAATCAATCACAGCCTTACCAGCCCTTTCTGAGCAAAACGCGCTCAGCGGACAGGAGGTTTATTTTAAAAATTGATTATATTTACCCAGTAGCGGTCGGTGGTGGGAGTGCCGCCGGACGCTGACGTGGGGCGGGGGAGGGGCAGGGGCAGGGTGGGGGGTAGTAAACTACAGATTACGGCCAATTACAGGTAAGTACACATATAAATAAATAAAACGAATTTCGTTTCTAGCGCTGCATCGCCAAATGCGATGCAGCGCGAGAAACGAAATTCGTTTTATTTATTTATATGTGTACTTACCTGTAATCGGCCGTAATCCGTAGTTTACTACCCCCCGCCCCACGTCAGCGCCCGGCGGCACTCCCACCACCGATCGCTACTGTATTTACCTTCATTTACTGAGTCAGCATGTAAAATCTCAACAGCTTTCCTTTGTTTTCCGTGTGTTTTAGATTTAGATTTTGGAAATTCAATACATCCAGTCGCGGTCGGTGTAGGAGTGCCGGCCGGGCGGTGACGTGGGGCGGGGGAGGGGCAGGGTGGGGGTAGCAAAGTACGGTTTACGGACCTGTACAGGTAAGTAAACATTTAAATCAATGAAACGAATTTCGTTGCGCGCACTGCATCGCATTTGGTGATGCAGTGCGCGCAACGAAATTCGTTTCATTGATTTAAATGTTTACTTACCTGTACAGGTCCGTAATCCGTACTTTGCTACCCCCCACCCTGCCCCTCCCCCGCCCCACGTCACCGCCCGGCCGGCACTCCTACACCGACCGCGACTGAATACATCATGTTTGGAGTTCACAATGCTCGAAGTGCTCTCCTGTAGCAGCAGCACGCTCTGGTGATTTCATGCAATACTTGTGAATCTCAGCAGAGGGTTTTCACTAGGTATATTTACACAAATAATGCACCTATGCTGCTGTCACAGGTATGACTATCTCCCCCCAACCAAACCTATCAGCCACCAGTCTTCCGTTAACATATAACATGTTTAACTATCTTTACACAGACAGTAACGCATGGCTTCTAACACTAGCTGCTTCAGTATAACTGGTTATCCATAACCATTAAACTATTTCATGAGTAACTGACTAAGCCCCAGCCCTTTCCTATTAAAATAGGCACAGACAACAGGAATTGTCTTTAAAATTTTGTATTGTAATTACCTTTATTTAGAAGCGTTATAGAAATATTTACAGTCATTGCAATTTGATATGCAAGCCTGCTAGGCAGCATCTGGTGCATTATTGTTTTTATTTTTAATGTTTTTATTGATGCATCATTGTATTACAATTTTCATCATTTGAGTCAGTGAGCAAAGGCTTTCAAGTTTTACTTTGTTTTTCTTGTGTTCTTTACTTGTATTTCTTTATTTTCGTTATTATAAAAACCTTTGTATTTTCAGTCACCATGTAAGGGCTTTCAAATTTTGATTCATTTTTTAATGTGTTGTTTAAGCTACATAGTTGACAGGAGATTTTTTTAATATTTCAGTACTCCAATTATATTTTGATATTACGTCAACGTGTTAAAGTTTTAAAGGTCTGTTTTCTTTATTTTTTGGGAACAATATGGTACATCTTGGTGCGTTTGGTGAGGATATTAGCGCTCTTCTGAAATGCCATCGCTTGTTTACAATCCAATACATCTCTCCCTTGCACTGCCACTAGCCGTGTCATCTCTCCCCCACACACCCACTGCCACTCTCCTCTCTCCCTCACACTCCCACTGCCCCCTCTCATTTTGCAACCCCACTGCCCCCTCTCCTCTTTCCCTCACACTCCTTATCGCCTCTCTATACTGCCTTCTCACACATGCTACCTTCCTGTGCCTCCTCATGCTGTGCACTGGTACAGCTCTTGTCCCCCCCGGGTGCCCCTCACACTCTTCCCTCTATCTCTCTCTTGTACTCTCTCTTGTACTCTCTCTCACTCTCTCACGCACTGTCCCCATTTTCTCGTATGATTGAGTTCAGGTCTTCAAGCACAGTTTCTTTTCTGTGCCTTTTCAGGGTTTCTGTCCCTCAAACCCATGCTCTCCTCCTCTTCTTAGGCTGTCTTCTGCGTACACAGGTGCTCCCTCTTTTGCGTCTGTAGCCTGCTCTCCCCTTCTTTCTCTCTTTCTCACACACTTTCTGCTCCACTGTCTGGAGTTCATTCACCACTTCTGGAATAAAATATCTACCCCTCTCGATTTTTCTTTCTATCTATTCTGTGCAGCTCTCGCCCCTATCTATTCACCATTCCACATAATTCCACTATACAAATACACTACACACCACATAAGTCCACCTCACGCAATTCCACAACTAACAATTCAATTACAACCCACATAATTCCACTCCCCACCACATATATCCACTACACTCCAAACCAAAACACATAGCTAAAAGACATTGTAATTTACAACACCAATAGCTCTAACTCTCGCAATTGCAAGGCCTATTTATTGCATTGCAAATGCTTGTTTAGACATGGAGACTGAGTTGGCTTCTTTCCCAAAACCAGTCACAGTTATGAAAGCGCTGTGGAAGTCAAGGAGTGCAACTAAACCAGACCTGGGAAAAGACCACAGAGCATGCATGGGAGGAAGCAAGGTAAGCAAAGGTAAAGAAACAGAGGAAGAGGGTTCTGATAAATACAGCTAGATAATGGAGCCAAGATAGCACGTCAAGGAATTTTGATGCTGCTGGCCTTTGACCGAAGAAATGGATGCATCCGACCTTGTGAAACCTTTCTCCAATACAATGTCTGCCTATTTGCAGCAGAAGATTTTAGAACTCTAGAAAAGTCCAAAGGTTTAAGATTTGATTTGGATGAACCGCTGCTTATCAGGAGTTGTGTATGAAGGGTTTCTACTTCCTAGTCTACTACTAACACTGGGTGCTTAATTTCCTATTATTTTGAAGGGATGGGTTCATGTTTTTGCTTCAACTTTGATCTCTTCATCTGATTTTCTTCAATCATTAAATCTTCCCCTTTTTTCCTAATTGGTTTTGAAATGTGATTTCTGTATTCTGTAACTGGTTTGTTGCTGTGCTGTTGTTGCCTATTTCCTATTTACCACATGCATTTCTCTGAAAAAATCACTGCTGCTTGATTCAAAGCTTCATGCTACTATGTTTCACAGTACAATCATCCTCAATATTGGGAAGATCTCTTGCTCTAGACTCTGTTTCTTCAGCAACAGGGTTATAAATTCAAGCTTATGTTCCAAGGTCACACATCTCCACTATTAGGAAGGTATTAATGAACACTGTGAGGTTTTAAGATATTGGCGATCCTGGTGATCATGCCCTTGGATGTGCCCCATTAGGAGCTGGGAGAAGTGGTACCCCAAGGGAAATATCTCCCCTCCCAAGTCAGAGATCACAAGGAGCAGACTGGCACCCAGTACTACTTCCCCCGCCACCTTGTGTTTTCTGTGCACAGATTGTTCTTGGTGAAAACGGGGAATCTGCAAGCTGGAATCAGGGGACAACACACAGGGAAAGGCCTGGTAATTCCAAGCCCTGCATGTTATTCGATGTTGCCCGGGCCCCTCAGGACTGCATTATGCAGGAGTGGAATTACCAGACCAGAATCCGTGATTCTGTCCCTGATAATGCCAGAACCCCTGAACAAGCAACATGGAATTGGGAACTGTGTTGATTGATAGGAATGAGATAAAATTCGTGGGGTGTGCATGGTTGCCCTGCTTTCGTGTTAAGTGGCATCTACCTGGACAAAGCAAGAAATTGTCACATAGCGTTTGCAACACCATAATTTAGAGTGCTGTATGATGTACTTTTAACAGCTGGTAAAGTATGAGTTTTTTGGTTCTAAGCAGAGCAAGCTTGTAGCAACAGTCTCGATTATGATGGAGGGCAAAGGACGGTGTCTGTACTGTGCAAATTGTAGTGTAAACCTACAGACTTCAGGTGCAGTCCATTGGTGGATCTTTGTCTCAAAAATGAGGTTTGAAATCAACAATAGTAACATCTCAATGACAGTAAAGCAAACCTCTTTGTTGCGAAATGAGGCCTAACAACAATTTAGTAACATCTCAATAACAGTGAAGCAAAATGTTCCCCTCCATAATGAGAGACAGTACTAGATTTGCAAACCGTAAACGTATTATTAACAAATTGCTAAAATTACAACTCAAATCAATCACTTTAGTCATTAATTTTATAGCATATGTTAATATAGTCCAGGCAGATCAAACAGCAAATGTGAAATCATGTTATTTAAAGCTAGAGTAGGCAAATCAAAGAACTCAGGTCCCCTGTAGGGATCCTCCCTAATGCTAAACTAAAGTTGCAACAAAAGTCGGGGAAATTCATAACCAGCAGATGTCAGCAAATATAATAACTACAATTTAACCTGTTAGACCTGACTTCCTTGGCATGGTTTACCCTTTCACTTTATGCCTTCAAACCTCCAGTGTTGCTGACTTCGTTTATGCTGGCTTTAGGACTCTGTGCACTTTAGCACTGCTAGCCAGTGCTAAAGTGCTTGTGCTCTCGCCTTAAAACATGATAGGATTGGCATATACCTAATTAGTATATTTATTTTACTTGTAAGTCCCTTGTAAAGTGGCACAACCGGTGCCAAGGGCCTTTAGATTAAATGCTACTAGTGGGCCTGCAGCACTGATTGTGCCACCCACTTAAGTGGCTCTTTAAAACATGTCTCAGGTCTGCCATTGCACCCTAAGTGTGCAGTTTTAAACTGCTATGTCAACCAGGCAAAATAAATCTTTTGCCAGGCCCAAACCTTCCTTTTTAATACTTATATGTCACCCCTAGGGTAGGCCCTAGACAGCCCAGTAGGCAGGCTGCAGCGTATTTAAAAAGTAGAACATGTACTTCTAAATGTAGCATGTCCTGGTAGTTAAACACTCTTAACTTTCTCTACGTCAAGGCCTACCTCTCAAATAGGATAACATTGGAGTTACCTACTACATTTAATAAGTGAACATTTCCAAATGAAAGCAGATGGCCATTACATGTTTGGTATCTTGGGAATTGTAAGGAAAAATCCTTTCTCATGGTGAAATCGGATTTTAAATTGCAATTTTGAAAATTTCACTTTTAGAAAGTTGGCATTTTCCTGCCTTAGCCATTTAGTGCCTGTAGCCTGTCTCATGATTGAGTGTATATGACAGTTGGGCTTTGTGTATTGCTACTAGACAGCCGCACACAATAGAGAGCTTAGATGTGCCTGGATGGGCCATCAATGGCAGAATGGGAGGGTGGAGCTGCACACAGCCCTACTTACACTTGAATAGGCTGTGTCCTGTCTCCACTCAAAGGGCTACATACCCCCTGTAATTAGTCTGGAGCCAGGGCAGGGAAGCCTATGCACTTCAAAGGGAAACAACTAGAAGCTTCTTCTAATTCAAAGTAAGGCCCAGGTATAAATATTGGACTCAAACACTAAATATAAGGATGATGAAAAGGATAAAATAGAGCCATGATTGATGAATATAAAGCATTGATTAAGATAGCAAAAACCTAGATACTATACTGAAAAAATTACAGCAACTAAAATCTCTGTCAGTGAGCTCTTTAAAACAGTGAGGACTCTATCTAAATTTAATAACTCTCAGACTTTTACACCCACTAAACAATTTTGTACAGAACTTGATGAATTTTTCAGGCAAAAGTCAATGATGTATACAAAGAATTTTCTGTGAATCACAAAAATTAGCACTGTTCCTATTGGAATGAGGGAGACAGGGCTGCAATTCTTTTGGAAAATGCTTCCCCTTTAACAGAAGATAGAATCAGTAGGTTATTAGAAGCTAACAAACCAGGTTAACCTATGGACCTGTGTCCCCCATATGTTTTACATCCCAGGCAAAAATGGCAAAAATGTATGGAAAAAGTGATTTTTTCAGCTAAATTTGAGGTTTGCAGGGGATTTTGGATATGGAAACGTTGGGGGATCCACGCAAGCCATACCTCATTGGACTCCCCAGGGTCTCTAGTTTTCAGAAATGTGTGGGTTTGGTCGGTTTCCCTAGATGGCCGCGAGCCTGGGGCCAAAAAACCAGGCGCCCCCCCTGCAAAACCAGGTAGTTTTGTGATAGGTAATTTCGAAGTCTCCACAGTACGATTTGGGCCATTTCCTGTTGCAGTCACTATGCCTACCCACACAAGTGAGGTACCATTTTTCTCAGAAGACTTTGGGGAATGCAGGGCATGAGGAATGTTGTGGATCCACACAGATTCCAGAACTTTCCATCACAGAAATGTGACGAAAATGTTTTTTTTTTTACAAAGTGTGAGGTTTGCAAGGGATTCTGGGTAAGAGAACCTGGTGAGAGCCGGACAAGTCACCCCATCCTGGATTCCCCTGGGTGTCTAGTTTTCAAAAATGTATAGGTTTGCTAGGTTTCCTTAGGTGCCGGCAGAGCTAGGGTTCAAAATCTACCGCTAGGCACTTTGCAAAAAAAGGGTCCGTTTTCACTGTAAAAATGTGGTGTGTCCATATTGCGTTTTGCGCCGTTTCCTGTAGCGGGCACTAGGCCTACCCAGACAAGTGAGGTACCTTTTTTCTCAGAAGACTTTGGGGAATGCAGGGTGGGAGGAATTTTGTGGATCCATGCAGATTCCAGAACTTTCCAACACAGAAATGTGAGGAAAATGTGTTTGTTTTTTATACAAAGTTTGAGATTTGCAAGGGATTCTGGGTAAGAAAACCTGGTGAGAGCCACACAAGGCACCCCATCCTGGATTCCCCTGGGTGTTTAGTTTTCAAAAATGTATAGGTTTGCTAGTTTTCCCTAGGTGCCGGCAGAGCTATGGTTCAAAATCTACAGCTAGGCACTTTGCAAAAAAAGGGTCAGTTTTCACTGTAAAAATGTGGTGTGTCCACGTTGGGGTTTGGGCCGTTTCCTGTCGATGGCAACAGGCCTACCCACACAAGTGAGGTATCATTTTTATCGGAAGACTTTGAGGAATGCGCAGTGGGTAGAAGTTTGTGGATCTGCACAGATTCCAGAACTTTCCATCACAGAAATGTGAGGAAAATGTGTTTTTTTTACAAAGTTTGAGGTTTGCAAGGGATTCTGGGTAACAGAACCAAGTGAGAGCCACACAAGTCACCACATCCTAAATTCCCGTGGGTGTCTAGTTTTCAAAAATGTATAGGTTTGCTAGGTTTCCTTGGGAGCAAGACCACTGACTTATTGTCAGTGAAATTGCTCTCCCACCCTCGAAGCTCCACCATCAAGTGAGGCCCTCCACCACCCGCAGGCTATACCTGCGCCTCATCCCTGGTGGTCCAGTGGACCTCTCACTCCTTCTCTCGCTCCGTTTAGTCTGCTTGCTTTATCCTTTCACCTCTTTCCTTTCACCTTCGTTTTTCACCCTTTTACTCTCTTTCTATCACTTTCCATCCTCCTTTTTCTACTATTACGCTGTTTTCACTCCTTTTTCTGTGCACCTCTCTCCCGTTTTTCCCACCGCTGCTGCCCCCGCGGCCCCTCCCCCCCAGCGCGATTAGCCCAAGCCAGTTTCCCCTCCCCGCCTCCTAGCTGTCCAGCCCTCCCCGACCCCCACTTAATGGTGGCCGCTGCAGGGACAGGCGAGCAAGACCACTGACTTATTGTCAGTGAAACTGCTCTCCCACCCTCACAGCTCCACCATCAAGTGAGGCCCTCCTGAGCCCCTGCACTCTCGAGTGTTGGTGTTCAAGGCCCTCCTCCACCCACAGGCTATACCCGCGCCTCATCCCTGGTGGTCCAGTGGACCTCTCACTCCTTCTCTCGCTCCGTTTATTCTGCTTGCTTTATCCTTTCACCTCTTTCCTTTCACCTTCGTTTTTCAAACTTTTACTCTCTATCGCTTTCCATCCTACTTTTTCTACTATTACGCTGTTTTCACTCCTTTTTCTGTGCACCTCTCTCTTGTTTTTCCCGCCGCTGCTGCTCCCGCGGCCCCTCCCCCCCAGCACGACCAGCCCAAGCCAGTTTCCCCACCCCGCTCCCGCCTCCCAGCTGTCCAGCCCTCCCCGACCCCTACTTAACCCCTTCCACGCGGGGCTAATTCTCCCGCGGTGCGCGGGGGAGGGGCTGCGCGCGGCGCCGCGGTGCTCATGATGAGCCCAGCTTGTCATGCTGCACAGTGGAGCTGGGCTCGTCACAACTCCGCCCACTCCTTTAGAACGTCCACACAGGAGGGGAATTAGCCCCGCGTGGGCGTTCCGCGGCAGTTATGACGAGCTCAGCTCGTCATGAGCACAGATCCACTGTGCCTCATGACGAGCTGAGCTCGTCATAAGCGTCGAAGGTGTTAATGGCGGCCACGTGCAGCGGGCACGCTGCTGGCGCGCCAAAGGCAAGCCCGTCTGCGCCCGTCCGCGTCCCGAACGTGACCAGTGCCAGAAACCCTGGACCTCCGAACCGCCAACGCTACAACCCAGCGGCACTCTACGCACTCAACCCAGATCGCAACAACAACTGCAAGCTAGCATCACCAGCCGACACCCACGGACCCTTCAGTTGTCACCGCTGCCACCACTCCTGCAGCACCGCCAAGACCACGGATCCAGCACAACCCGCCTGCAACAACGCGACCGCACCAAGGACCCTGCAATGCATCCTCCTCAATGTCCGATCCCTCCACAAACACGCCACCGAAATCTGGGACCTCCTCGACAGCACCACCCCGGACGTCCCATTCTTCACTGAAACCTGGACCAACACCACCTCGGGACCTGACATCGCCATCGCCATTCCCCAAGGATACAGGATCTCCTGGAAGGACCGCCCCACCCGCCCTGGGGGGGGAATCGCCATCGTCCACAAATCCACCCTCCGACTGAGCACACTTCCCGACGAGCCCACAGACCGGATGGAACACCTACACTTCAAGATACAGGCCATCCCTACCACCACCCTCCGCGGAACCCTAATCTACCAACCCCCCGGGCCCCCCGGACCCCGCGGACCATTCACCAACTCCATCACGGACAGCATCACCCCGCAGGCCATCGTGTCCACCAACTACACCTTGCTGGGAGACCTCAACTTCCACCTTGACAACCAACAAGATCCCAACACCACATCCCTCCTGGACAACCTCCACAACATAGGACTCTGCCAGAACGTGACTGAACCCATGCACTCAGCAGGACACACCCTCGACCCCATCTTCACAATAGAAACTCCATCACTTTCAGCCACACCACCAAACTCCCGTGGACAGACCATCGCTGCATCCATTTCACCTTCAGAACACCCACCATCCCCAGAACCCAGCACCTGCTCCCACGAAGAAATTTGACTAAAATCACCGACGACCAGCACACCACCTCACTCGACAACTCCACCCCAACCATCGCGGACAACGACGACCCCAACAACGCAGCCCGAACCCTGCACAGATGGATCTCCGACTGCGCCAACACCATAGCCCCCCTCAAGAAGAACAACAACGCATACGCCAGGAAAGCCAGCTGGTTCACCACCGAACTCCGAGAGTCCATACGCACATGCCGCTGCCATGAAAAGGCTTGGAGAAACTCCAATTCTACAGAAGCCCACAACAACTTCAGAGCCACCACCAACGTCCACCACCAACTCATCAGAAATACAAGAAAGAAAGCGATCAAAGACAGAATCTCCACGCACGCGCACAACAGCAAAGAACTCTTCAGCATCATCAAGGAGTTCGCCCAACCCATCAGTGAGTCTACAGACATCCCTCCCTCACAAGACCTCTGCAACAAACTCAGCACTTTCTTCCACCACAAAATCAAGAACATTTACGACAATTTTGACGAAGACAGCCAACACACAGTACCCTCACCAACCACCCCCGACACCTTGAAGCCAACGATTGACAGCTGGACACCCCTCACCACCGAAGATGCACTGAAGACGATGAAGTCCATCCACTCCAGTGCCCCCACGGGCCCCTGCCACCACCACATCTTCAACAGAGCCGCCGACACCATCGCCCCCATGCTTCACCACACCATCAACCACTCCCTCGCGAACGCCTCCTTCCCCTATGACTGGAAGCACGCCGAGATCAATCCCCTCCTGAAGAAACCCTCGGCGGACCCCAACGACCTCAAGAACTACAGACCCATCTCCCTGCTCCTGTTCCCAGTGAAAGTTATCGAGAAAGCCATCAACAGCAAACTCGCCACCTTCATCGAAGAGCACAACATCCTCAACTCCTTCCAATCTGGCTTCAGAAAGAACCACAGCACAGAAACCACCCTCCTCGCCGCAACAGACTACATCCGCTCCCTCCTGGATAGAGGAGAGACAGTAGCCCTCATCCTCCTCGACCTCTCGCCGGCCTTCGACACAGTCTCTCACCGCACTCTAACACGCAGACTTCACGACGCAGGGATCCGGGACAAGTACCTCGACTGGATCCGCTCATTCCTCTCCGGAAGAACGCAGCGAGTCAGACTCCCTCCCTTCCTCTCGGACCCTACACCAACCACCTGCGGAGTCCCCCAAGGATCCTCCCTCAGCCCCACGCTGTTCAACGTCTACATGGCTCCGCTCGCCCCCATCGTCAGAACCCACGGACTCAACATTGTTTCATACGCAGACGACACCAAACTCATCCTCTCCCTATCCAATGAACCCAACGCAGCCAAACACAACTTTCAAGAAGGCATGGAAGCAGTCGCCAAATGGATAAAGAGCAGCTGTCTACAACTCAACATGGACAAAACAGAAGTACTCATCATGGGCCCACACCCCGACGCCTGGAACGACACCTGTTGGCCCCCTGCCATCGGAAGCCCGCCCACCCCCACAGACCACGCACGCAACCTCGGAATCATCCTGGACTCCAAACTCAAAATGGACCACCAGATCAACTCCGTTGCATCCTCCTGCTTCCACACCCTCCGCCTCCTACGCAAGACCTTCAAATGGATCCCCCTCAAACACAGAAAGACCGTCACTCACACCCTCGTCACCAGCAGACTTAACTACGGCAACGCACTCTACGCCGGAATCAACAAAAACCTCACCCGCAAGCTTCAAAACATCCAGAACGCCGTCGCCAGACTAATCCTCAACCTGCCACAACACTGCCACATCTCCCAGCACCTGCGCACACTCCACTGGCTCCCCACCGAGGCAAGAATCACCTTCAAGATTCTCACCCACGCACACAAAGCCCTCCACAACACCGGACCAGCATACCTGAACAGCCGACTCAAATTCCACGCACCCCAAAGGACCCTACGATCAGCCCAGCTCTCCCACACCGTGGTCCCCCGCACCAGGAAGTCCAGATCGGGAGGCCGCTTCTTCTCCTTCCTCGCGGCCAGAGTCTGTAACGCCCTTCCGCTCCACCTCAGACAGACGACATCACTCCCCATCTTCACGAGGGACCTCAAAACATGGCTCTTCGATAGACCTCCTCCTTGATGGACAGGACCCTGCGCCGCCCCCCTCCCTCCCCCCAGTGCCTTGAGACCCTTACGGGTGAGTAGTCGCGCTTAACAAACCCATGATTGATTGATTAGTGCCAGCTGCGCTAGGACCCAAAATCCACAGGTAGGCACATTCCGAAAAAAGTCTGTGCCTAGTGGGCTTTCTGCCGCCCTAGGGAGGGAGGAAATCGGGGGCTATTGCCCCGATATGCCCCCAAGGAGGGAAGAAAGACTATGGCTATTTTTTGGGTGCGTGGGGACATTGGGATGCCCATTCTGGGCAGCTCCCACCCCTACGTATAAAAAAGCCAGCATAATCGCTGGCACCTAGTGGGCTCTCTGTCCCCCCGGGGGGCACAACAGGGTCTACTGCCCCCATGTCCTGGGGGGGCAGAAAGACTGATGCATCTTTTTTGGGGGGTGGGGGCATTGGCATACCCATTCTGGGCAGCCCCCACCCCTGAATTTTGTTTTTTTTACCCCTGGTGCGTAGTGGGCTTTCTGCCCCCCTGAGGGGGCAGATAAGGGGCTATTGCCCCCATCTGCCTCCGGGGGAGGGCAGAAAGACTGTGGCAATTTTTTGGGGGTGGGGGCATTGGCATGCCCATTCTGGGCAGCCCCTTCCCCAAAGTATATAAAAAAAATCCCTGGTGCCTTGTGGGCTCTCTGCCCCCCCCCCCGGGCATATCAGGGGCTACTGCCCCATCTGCCTCCTGGGGGGGCAGAAAGACTATGGCATTTTTGGGGGAGTGGGGGCATTGGCATGCCCGTTCTGTTCAGCCCCCGCCCTGAACTTTTGTAAAAAAAATCCCTGGTGCCTAGTGGGCTTTCTGCCCTCCCGGCGGGGCAGATAAGGGGCTATTGTCCCATCTGACTCCAAGGGGGGGGCATAAAGACTGTAGCATGTTTTGTTTTGGGTGGGGGCATTGGTATGCCCATTCTTGGCAGCCCCCACCCCTCCGTATAAAACAAATCTCTGGGGCCTAGTGGGCTTTCTGCCCCCCGGAGGGCAGATCAGGGGCTATTGCCCCCATCTGCCTCCTGGGGGGGCAGAAAGTCTTATGCCTTCTTTGGGCGGTAGGGTAGGGGCATTGGCATGCCCATTCTGGGCAGCCCCCACCCCTGGCCTATAAAACAAAATCCCTGGCATCTAGGGTGCTTTCTGTCCCCAGGGGCAGAAAGGCTGTCTGGCAAAATTATATGGGGGGGAGCAAAGGCCCTTGTCCAAGGGGCCACTCCCCCCCCCCTGGTGGCTAGTGGGTGGATCTCTGCTTGGGGATCGCCCCAATGGGGATTGCCCTCCTGGGGCGATCCCCAAGCAGGGATCCACTAGGGAAGGGTACCATTGGAAAGGGGAGATTCTTCCCTTTCCAACGATACCTCTCCAATTTTTTTGGGTGCTCGGGGTGCTGAGATAGCCCCTCAAGCACCGAAACTGTGAAACTAAGTTTCAGTTTTGTTTTCATTGTAATGACAACAGCGTGCTATGCACTGTGTGCGCTATGTCACTACAATGAAAACTCTAACCATGCTTTCATTTGTTTGCTGTAACACTTTTCGCCCTAAGTGGGATGGGTATGCCCAGACGTGGGTCCCTTGCTCACTGTGCCACTGGATTCAAGCTAGCCTGGCTGAAGAAGGGTGACATACCCTGAAATCGGTCCCAGGATGCTTGTTTCCGGTCCAGGGAGGACCTGGCCTGGCAGTTCGGTCTGGACTGTTCCCATGGGGCACAGGGTCAAGACTGATTTGCATATGGCTGGGTCTAAACTGGGGTGGCGTAGTGGGCAAAAGAACGATGGATTTAACCCAGATCTTTTGACTGGGGGAGAATGTTTGCATTGTCAGCATTCCGTCCATCATTTGTTTGCTGTAACACTTTTCGCCCTAAGTGGGATGGGTATGCCCAGACGTGGGTCCCTTGCTCACTGTGCCACTGGATTCAAGCTAGCCTGGCTGAAGAAGGGTGACATACCCTGAAATCGGTCCCAGGATGCTTGTTTCCGGTCCAGGGAGGACCTGGCCTGGCAGTTCGGTCTGGACTGTTCCCATGGGGCACAGGGTCAAGACTGATTTGCATATGGCTGGGTCTAAACTGGGGTGGCGTAGTGGGCAAAAGAACGATGGATTTAACCCAGATCTTTTGACTGGGGGAGAATGTTTGCATTGTCAGCATTCCGTCCATCATTTGTTTGCTGTAACACTTTTCGCCCTAAGTGGGATGGGTATGCCCAGACGTGGGTCCCTTGCTCACTGTGCCACTGGATTCAAGCTAGCCTGGCTGAAGAAGGGTGACATACCCTGAAATCGGTCCCAGGATGCTTGTTTCCGGTCCAGGGAGGACCTGGCCTGGCAGTTCGGTCTGGACTGTTCCCATGGGGCACAGGGTCAAGACTGATTTGCATATGGCTGGGTCTAAACTGGGGTGGCGTAGTGGGCAAAAGAACGATGGATTTAACCCAGATCTTTTGACTGGGGGAGAATGTTTGCATTGTCAGCATTCCGTCCATCATTTGTTTGCTGTAACACTTAGGAGGTTGGGGAAGCTCTTCCCCACCTCCCAAAACAAAAAAAAATGGGAAATCCCTCTGCTGTTTACAGCAGAGGAATTTTTTGAAAGTGTGCTCATGACGGAATGGTTCCGTCATGAGCACACTTGCACTTGTGCTCATGACGGAACCATTCCGTCATGAGCATGGAAGGGGTTAATAAAGTGTCAGTCTCGGGTCACTACACAATTGAATGGAAAAAGCATTTGTAATGCCCCTCTTAAAGAATACTTAATTGGACCCAGGTGATACTAAACATTATAGACCTATTTCAAGGCTTTCTCTCCCTGCACAAATACTAGAAAAAGCCCTTAATGAAGAGCCGAGGGACTAACTGGATGCATATAAGGTTCTAGATCCTTTTTAACACAGTTTTAGATCTCAACATTGCACAGCGTTAGTGATAGCCACAGAGGAGATACGTAAATTGGTGGATCAGAGAGCTAGGGCTGCATTGATACTTCTCGACCTCTAAGCCGCATTTGATACAGTGGACCATCCTACGCTTGTCAGATAGTTGGAGAGTGTTGGGATTACAGGTGCAGCCCTTACTATCTTACAATCATTTTTGTCTAACAGAACAAAGGGTGTCCTTTGGAGAATTTATATCCAATCCTTTTTATTTACCTTGTGAAGTACCACAAGGATCATCTCTGTCACCCACATTGTTCAACATCTATGTTATCACTCTATTGAAACTCCTCCGATCATTTGTGTTGACGGCAGTATCCTATGCAGATGATACACATATTGTGGTAACGATATCATCTGATGTTGATGAAGCTGCTAGTATCTTTCAAAACTGCCTGGCCAAGATAGTGACCTGGAAGCAGGATAACTTTTTAAAGCGGAATTCAGAAAAGACAAAAGTAGTTCTTTTTTGGTGCAAACACATCTTTTTTAGAATGTGTCATGGTGGCTGACAAAGTTTGGCCAGCTTCCCTGCCCTTTGTTGAAAGCAAAAAATCTAGAAGTTCTATTTGATAATCAGATGATTTTTTCAGCCCAAATCTACCAGATTACCTCCGCTTGTTTTCATCTCCTCAGAGTTTTGAGGAAAATATTTCTGTTCAGTCCATTAGTATTACAGAAAACAGTGGTGGTGGCTCTGGTACTATCCAAATTAGATTATTGTAATGCATTGTACCTAAGAACCCAAAAACGTTTGATTCGGAAATTTCAATCCCTCCAAAATGCTACTGCTCGTCTGCTATTGGGAATTCCTACATTTGCTTCTGTTTCAAAGTGCATTAGGAATTTTCACTGGCTACCTCTCAGTGAAAGAATTACATTCAAAGCTTTGTGTATAAAGCAGTGCGCAGAAGGAGGTCTGGGTACTTCCAAGAGACCTTTGTCTGGCATGTACCTACTTGAACTCTTAGATCTAGCTCAGCAAGACTGCTCTCTGTTCAGAAAATAAAAAAAGTAAGATGAGAAGGGAGAAGTTTCTCTTTTGTAAATTGCAAACTTTGTAATTTGATGCCATTGAAACTGAGATCAGAATTGAACCACTCTTCCTTCAGACAGTCTTTAAAGACAGGGCTGTTTAAGAGCAGCATTGCCTGTTAATCAATTGCAACTCATACTCAGTTATGTTTTCAGTAACCACTAGCACCAGGACTCATCAGCAAGGCGTGCTCTACAAAATTTCAACTTACTTACTCTTCAGTACACTTCTGGACCTGTGGATACTCTGCCAGGAAGAAGGACTGATGTGCTGCTGAAACGACTGTCACTCTGCTGGACTGCTGCTCTGAAGGACTGTTGCCCTGCTGTGCTGCCCTGCTGCTTGCTGCCCTCTTTCCAGCGTGAGAAGGACCTGCATCTGTTGAACCCAGGACCCCAGAGTGACTCCAAGGGCTAGTTAGCTGGCCTCCTGCCAAAACCTCAGGGACAGAAGGCTCCAACAACCTTGAACCCAGCACTCTGCCGTCTGTGAGACCTACCCTGCCAGATGTTGCCACCCCATTCCTGTATCCTTGGTAGTGGGCCTGAAGGTGCTCTGTCAGCCCATCTGTGGATCCAGTAGGAACGATGTATCTTCTCTAACCCTGGGCATAATACTTTGCTACGCTCACGGAGCATGCAAAGTTTGTGTTACTACGCAAATTGCACGTAGCAGAGTAAAAAACTGTGCTAATCGACGTAGCGTAGCGTAGCGTAGCAGCAGTATATTAAACACATACAAATGATTTGTTAAAGCAATTTTCTATGCTAAAAAGCATATAACAAATTCACAAAAGTGAACTTTGACAATGAAAATATCAAGCAATGAGAGAGGTGATGATTTTGGGTTCCCCCCTAACCTAGGGGGAGGACCAAGCAGATGCCTTGAACACAAAAAGCATATCATGTGAACGATTCAGTGGTGGTCCCTTCCTCCTAGGACCACCCCAAGCACAGTTATGGGCAAAAATACAATCCCAACCAAAGGCCCTGCAAAGCATTATGGGACGAGATTAGCAGTGGGCAGTGTATATGATAGTGTCCAATATCAAAATAATTCTACAAAGAGCTGCAGTTCAACTAGTCGTTACTAAATGTCCCTCACGAGTCAAATGCAAAAGCATTGAAATTATTAATACATCAAGCTGCAGTTCCACTAGTCGTTACTAGATGTCCCTCACGAGTCAAATGCAAAAGCATTGAAACCCTTTCATGAAGCTTTTGCATTTGACTCGTGAGGGACATCTAGTAACGACTAGTGGAACTGCAGCTCTTTGTAGAATTATTTTGATATTGGATACTATAATATTCACTGCCCATTGCTAATCTCGTCCCATAATGCTTTGCAGGGCCTTTGGTTAGGATTGTATTTTTGCCAATAACTGTGCTTGGGGTGGTCCTAAGAGGATGGGACCACCACTGAATCGTTCAAAAGATGTGCTTTTTGTTTTCAAGGCATCTGCTTGGTTCTCTCCTTAGGTTAGGGAGGATACCAAAATCATCACCTCTCTCACTGCTGGTTAATTTATTGATTTCACTTTTGTGAAATGCTATATGCATTTTAGCATATAAAGACAGAGATACTTATTTTATCTTAACTTGCACTGTGCAAGATGCCTTTGGCAATTATTGTACAGTGCAGTCAAACACACAGCTACGCACTACGCAATTTGCATAGCTACGTGTAGTTCAAAATGTACTTCACGTAGCTACGTGAAGTGCTACTACGCAAACTACGCCCAGGGTTAATCTTCTCTGCGAAGCGGCGCAATCCCAAGGAAAACTTACGCATCGCCTCGGCTCTGAGGATTCTCTCAGCAAAAGGACTCCGCATCGACCTCACAGCCCGAATTCTGACCTGCCAATGTGTGAAACTTCCCCAACGCAGGCCCTCACATCACAAATCACTCTTCAAATGCAGCCTCGATGATGATTCAGGCTCTCGCATCGCAGCCTTGCAGCTCCTTGGAACCGACGCATCGCCTTGACTGAGCAACACATCCTCGACATTGAACTTCGCATCCAAGTCCTTGTTGACAGGATCCTAGACAATGACGCAGGGCCTCACATCACAGCTTCCCAACGCCTCGGAACCGACGCATCGCCTCTGCTGTGCGACACAGCCTCGAAGTGGGAACTCGCAACTCTACACAATCAGGATATGAAGTACTCTTGTTCAGCAGGTCTAACTGTGTCCCTGTTGCCAGCCTATGCTCCATTGTGGTCGTGACTTTGTCCCGGTCTGGTGCGACCAGGTATTTGAAGTTGGCACTTTATGCTTTTTGTCACTATTTTCACTAAAATCTTAAAATGTTCATATCTCCGGTTATACTGATTGGATTTTTGTCATTCTGGTCTTGATTTATTCATTCAAATTTAATCTACATTTCTAAATTGGTGTGGGATTATTCTTGTGTTGTGTTTTCACTTTATTACTGTTTGAAGTGCTGCATAAATACTTTACACATTGCTTCTAAGTTAAGTCTGACTGCTGTGTGCCAAGCTACCAGAGAGTTGAGCACAGCTTAATTTGGGGTTTGTTTGTGCCTCACATTGGCAATGATAGTAGTTGCTGCTTGAGTTGGTTTTCACCCCCTACAACCAGTAATTCAATTTCTCACAGAACCAAATGAAGGTTCTGATCAGAAGAAGAAGAAATATGCATGCTCAAGAGATTAACTCTATGAGCAGAAATAAGAGGACCCTGAGGTCTCAAGAGTGGAAAAGGGACTTCCACCTCCAAGGGTGGACAGAAAAATGTCTAACTAACTAAGGTCAGCTACTGTTGGACATGGTCATTCCTAGGGGAATGACCCCAAAACTTTTTGTTTTCCCTCCTAGTCTTTGCCGACTCTCTCTGCATGACCTTGGGAATCTGGGCACCTTCCCACTGCACTGCAGAGGGAAGGTGCACATGTCTGCTTCAACCACATTGGACAGAGGATGCAAACGTGATGGGTTTAGGTGCTGTACCTCCGTGCGCCCCGTAGATAGGTACACCACATACCCGAGGCAGGTGTGACACTGGCTAGTAGTGGGACATAGCACTGCCAGTGCCACCTGAAGGAAGTGACCCGATTAGGGTCACCCGGGTCACTCGCGAGCACCTCTCAGCCTTCCATACAAAAGAAGAGTCAGTCAGACAGTAGAGAATACAAACCAAATATATTTATTCAGATACACTCGAGTGGAGCCCAGTCTGCCCAGTCTCTTAGGATTGCTGCAGAGGGACTGACATCAGCAAACATGGTGATACATTATGTACAATTCAGAACCAATGAAGGCACGCCCACAATGGAATTTTCCAGGCAGATGCAGCTACACAAAAAAGTACAGAAGGATAGGTTTCGATCCTGGGGCCAGGCACACACTATCTCTTACCCAAGGTCACTCTGTCCGTGCCCGCCACTAGACTAGTGGGAGAAGGCCTCTATCTAGTGGGAAAGGTATGCGCTAATAAGAACAGTGTATTCATTAGCAAAGCAAGGCCCAACCTTGGAGACACGAAACTTACCAAAGCTGCTTTTCATGGAGAGAGAGATTCGTTTCGATCATGGCTCAAAATGGTGACCAAACATAAAATGGTGCCGTGAATGCTAACTTACGTAGAACAATACATAATCAACACAGCGAGAACATTTTTATTCTAACAGACCCCCCTTTTAGCATGAGCTAACCATGCTATGTTATTATCAAGGGAAGTATAACATTTGCAAGGATAAGAAATATCACCGTGAGTAGTTGCTCATATAGTCAGTACTCAAAGATACCCTCATCTATCTGCATCATATCTCAATATCCTTTTGCAACATAATTGCCGCATTAGTATCATGAATTGACATTTTCTGTTTGGGAATGAGGATATTGACACAATAGGAGCAACAAGCTGGGAGACATTGTATGCAGATGCAACATGTAAAGATGATACCGGCCACCACAACCAAGAACGGGAGGATCTTCCAACCCCATGATGTTAACGTATTCCAAAACCACCCCGACAGAGTCCAAGTACCTCTTTCTTGGTGTATCTCAGCTGATATTCTATGCAATTTTTGTATAGCGGAATAAACGTTGGGAGCGTTATCAGGTATATACACACAACAGCTACTTCCAATGACGCGACAGGCCCCTCCCCTATCTGCAAGTATAACGTCTAGCACCATACGGTTCTGCAAAGTGACTAATCTCGTGGCCTGGAGCTCAGCAGTGATATTTGTCACTATCCCAGCAGTTGTATTGATAACCCCTTCAACAACTCTTGCTAACTGACGAACTTGAAGGCTATTAGCCATGGGGCCCCAAAAAGGTAGTAGGCCCTTCATAGCGTCTCCAAATTGCTGTGCGGTGGTGTCTGTCTGATCTATATCCTTTGTGTCAACAACCCTTTTGGATCAGGTCAGGAAGGTACTTCTACGTTGCAGCTGATGATTTTTATGATAATTAGACGGGGCAACATATACAGGGGGAAGAAGGAAAGAGAGATAACATGAACCTGACCATCCCCTTGGGAGCCAGACGTGAGCTTGTGACCCACAAACAAAATAGACGTTATGGGGCAGGATCAAAGGCGGGCTATTAGTCGTATTCAGCTTGTAGGTGAAATTACATTTACTCTCCCCCAACTGTATCTCCCCGGTCCCCTGGACACAAAAACGAACTTTCGTATTGACCACCGACACAGGTATCGGCTTATCTTCGGTAAGATTTCGACTTCGGGAGGATTGGAAGTACTCAGAAGTGTTAAACCATTGGAAATCAGCCATTTCCATTCTAAACCATGCATTTTCCTTAACTTTATGGTACATTTTCAAACAAGACTTTGAGGACATTATCCCTAGAGTCCCTTGTCCTGCCGGTCCTATGGGGATAAACCCTTGATAGAAGCGCACATATTCAGTCACAGTGTGAGAATCAGTGGATGTTATATCTAAAGCAGAAAGATGAAATTGGAAGTACACCAGTCGAAACAATTGAAACCAGCCCTCACAGCTGCCAATATATGACAGTGGCAAGTGGCATAGACAACAGATTGTCACTCTTATGAGTGACCGAAGGGAGCAAGCCACAAACCCAACAATTAGTTGTATTGGAGACATTATGAGCATGATGCAACATTTGTATAAATACATTGTCTGTGTATGACAACCTATGCGCTTCTTTGTGTGGAGCTAGAGTAACAAAAACGTGCTCAGGGGGAGTGGAAATTGTACCAACTAAGGAATGTACAGGATATTTCTCCTTTAGAAACCAGGATATTTCAAATATTGTCATTAATGCAATCACAACAATTGATATGCAAACTATTTTACTCTTTGTTGACCAACCCTGCGCTAAACGCGGTGGTACAAATGGTTGTTCCTCCTCATCAATAGGCTGACCAAATGGATGCATTATGTAGCAAGGAAAGAAATGCAACAAAACTGATAGTAAAGGTAAGTGTTTCCAGTGTCCGTCAGAGCCTCACTGGTACAGGCTCCTACTGTTCATCAAACGTTGGCGCTCTTGAGCACCGGCGGTGGAGCTTGCTCAGTCCTAAGCTCACAATGAATCCCACCCCGATCAAGATAATGTACCCCCCTCTAAGGGAGCACGTTCGATCTATCCTGTCCAATGTCAAAACAGTGCACCAATCTCACATCACCCTAAACTAACTCCGTTGGTACTATAGCAAAGTACAATTTACCTTGCGCGCGCTGCATCGCCAACTCGGCGATGCAACGCGTGCAAGGTAAATTGTTTTATTTATTTAATTACTTACCTTACTCCTGTCCGTCGTATGTCGGACTCCACTACCCCCCACCCTGCCCCACCCCTGTCCCGCCCCGCAGCACTCCCTCGGCGAGCCGCCACTGCTAGAATGTGCTGTTGTTCTTGTCGACAAAAGAGCTAATGGTAAAGCATCTGGCCACTGTAAACCTGTACTTTCCTGAATCTTTGACAATTTCAGTTTGAGAGTACCATTGTACTTCTCAACTAAACCTGCTGACTGTGGGTGATTTGCAGTATGAAACCTCTGCTTTATGTGCAAACCATCACAAATTAACTGAATGACCTTGACATTAAAATGACTTCTGTTATCACTCCAGATCAAACGGGGCAAGCCGAAACGAGGAAAGAACTCCTTCAGGAGTACCTTTGCAGTTGTAACGGCTGTATTGTCTTTAGTGGGGTAAGCCTCAACCCATTTACTGAATGCACAAACAACCACCAACACGTACTTCAAGTTATTGACCCTATCTAACTCAATATAATCCATCTGAAGGACCTCAAAAGGGAAAGTGGGTGGTGCGAAGTTACCGGGTGGTGTAGGGGTACCTTTCCAGGATTGTGCATCATGCACACCATGCAGTACTTCACTAAATGTGCAGTCGTTTTTGAAATGTTGTCATTCTGCCATACAGGTTCTAACAACTTGCAAATACCCTTAGCACTGGGCCATGGTCCATCGTGACCACAGGGTGAACATATGCACCTGGCAACATCCATCTCTGCTTCCCTGACTTATCAATCCAACATCCCTCGTCATAGAACTATGCTGTACTTTCTTGCCACATTGCTAATTCCTCTACTGTGGCCTCACTTTTTATCTCCTTCACGTTCTCAAGTGTATCCTCAAACATGGTGACCTCAGGCACCCACCTAGCGGGACCTGCTACAAACATTCTTTTCATTCTAGTCCGGGCTGTTTCCTTAGCTGTCTGATCTGCAAAAGCATTCCCCTGACCTACATCGTCAGTGACTTTCCGGTGGGCGCTACACATTACTATTGCCAATTTCTTACGGAGTGTTAAAGCAGACAAAAGCCTCAATATAAGGTGCCCATGTTGTATCTTGGCACCATGCGAAGTAAGAAACCCTCTCTCTGCCCAGAGTCGCCTGAAATTGTGCGCGACTCCAAAGGTGTACTGACTGTCAGTATAAATATTGACAACCAGTCCCTCACTCAACTCGCAAGCTCGTATTAGGGCAACGAGCTCTGCAGCTTGGGCCGACTGATAGGGCACTCGTGATGTCTCAACTACCGTACGTAGCGTAGTAATGGCATATGCAGCAGTTGTAGTGCCATCTGGTAATTTAAAGCAAGAGCCATTGACATATAGTTCCCCTTGAGGGTCAGATAAGAGAACATCAGTCAAGTCTACCCGTCCTTTCGTCTCTTCTTCCGTCCGGAAGATACAATCATGTTTATCAATCTCATCATTCTCAGAAGGGAGGGGTAGTAACGTGGCTGGGTTCAGAGTGACACATCTTTTGATTGTAATAAGTTTGGTGAACAGGGTTAATTCATAACCTGTCAGACGTGCACTGGTGAGGTGCTGTGTCTTTGTCTTATTCAAAAGGGTATCCACAGGATGGGGTACCATGACTGTGAGGTCAGTATCAAGTACAAGTCCAGCCGATTGTCTTATCGAGACAGCCACGGCCACAACCGCTCTTAAACAGCTCGGGAGGGCTCGTGCGACAGGATCAAGCACAGCAGAGAAATAAGCACACGGCCATTGCTTATCTCCGAATTTTTGTGTTAAAACAGAAAGTGCGCAACCAGCCATCTCATGAACATATAATACAAAGGATTTGGCGTAGTTAGCCTGGAGCCAAACAAAGTACAGTTTTTAGTTGCTCAAAAGACTGCTGACATTCAGGCGTCCAAGGTAAAGGCACATGCACTTCTTTCATAGTTAGCGCAGGCAGGGGCTTAATTAGTAGGGAATAGTTAGGTATCCACTGACGACAGTAGGAAGTGATACCTATAAATGCACGTACTTCTTTCTGGGTTTGTGGAACTGGCATTTGAACAATTGTACTAATACGCGCCCGGGTCAATCTCCTACCCTCTTTCGACAGTAGGTGACCTAAGTAGGTGACCTCCTGTCGATAATAGTGAAATTTTGAAAGGGATACTTTATGGCCATGCTGAGCTAAATGCAACAACAATTTAACTGTACTGTCTCTGCAACCTTGTTCTGTATCTGAAGCGATGAGCAAGTCATCGACATACTGAAGCAATCCATTTCCTGTGGGGAGCGACAAAGAATCCAACTGACCTTTCAATGCCTGCCTATAGATACTCAGACTCTCTGTATAGCCTTGAGGAGCGCGACAGAACCTAAAACTTCTACCAGCTAGGGTGAACCCAAACAGATAACTGCTATCAGGATGAATAGGAATAATGAAGAACAGAAAAGAATTTGGCAGTAGAAGGAATCATTGTCAAAAGAGTAGTAATGTCAGGGACCGCAGGAAACTGAGGAACCACTATCTTATTAACTTCGCGCAAATCAATCACAAAACGATAAACATCTGCATGATCATCAGAGGAACATGAGGGTGTCCATTTTAGAATAGGAAGAATAGGGCTATTACAAACATTAGCAGTCGTCTCCTCAACCACTCCTTTCTCAATCACATCCTGTACAATTTGCAATAAAGCTCGCTCACCTGCCTGCGGTATGTTATATTGAGGGATGCGAGGTAAAATAGCATTGTCTTTAACTTGGATCGAAAATGGCGATATCTGTAACAGTCCCACATCTGTGTCACCTGTCGCCCACAGAGTGGGCGGCACATCTTTAAACTCAGCATGAAGGGGCGCATCTTTGGACAGACACTGTTTAGCGCGTACTACATCCGGACCCATTGTCATGTAAACACCTGCCGGGGAGCAATAAATCGTAGCATGCAATTTCTTCAACAAGTCTAAACCCATCAAATTTTCTCCACAATTAGAGGTCAACAAGAATGGCGAATCCACGGTGAAAGGACCAATAGTCAACGCAAGTGGTTTTGAAATGTGGCTTACAACCGGTACACCGGAAAAACCTACCGAAACATCATTATGGCCAGACAGAGCCGCCCCAGGGACCAAGGAACAAGAAATAGAACTGTTTGATTCACCTGTATCCACCAAAAACTCCTTAGCCGAGCCATGCAAATCCGCAGTAACATACGGACCGCGTTGATCTACAGGTATTGGAACTGGTCCCTCACTCTGTCCCTGGCTGTCCTAGCTGTAAGACATTCCTGTCTCCTCATCTGTGTCATAATCATCATAATAATACTGTCCGCCCCGAGGGTCATCAAAAAATGTATGATCAGAACAACCCTGCGAGGCCACAGGATTTTGAGCCCTGCCTGTCCACCAGCTCCGCGACCCCATCCACGAAAACCTCATCCTCTCGGGACCGCCACCTTCTGCAAAAGCACAGAACACTGGCTACGCAAGTGTCCCTCCTCTTTACAATACGCACACTGATTTGGCCCTAAAGGCGTAGTATTCGGCTGCCTGCTAGTGCGTGGAAGCTGTCGGGCCAAACCACCACGTCCTCTACCAGTCCCTCTAGAAGCCTGCTGCAACAACACCTTTGTCTTCAAATCCTTGTGTTTCTTCTCTGTCCTCTCCTTATCCTCATTTTCCCTATGCTCATAGTACTGTGACATATTCAAAATAACAGAAGGGGAAGAGGTGGACCAGGTGCTTTCGGAAGCCTGCAATCGAGTTGCAATCTCAGGAAGCCGATTAGAAACAAATCTATTCACAAACAACCGAACACCTTCCTCAATAGACAAATCTTGCCCACTATAATCCAGACACACATCTTCAAATCAGGTGAAAAAAATCAGACACACTCTCATCTTTCTTCTGACGACAAGCCGCTAATTTATCCCAATCAACCTTCCTCGGTGGAATAAGAGAATGCATATACGTAATGATACGGCCGGGCAAAGCAAGTATCTCTGCTCTAGGCTTATCACCTGGCTTCCGTTCCTGATCCCATACTTTAATTTGGTCCCAGTTACCCCCAACTCTGCAACATGGTCTTGAGTATGCACCTGTCTCCAAATATCAACCGGAACAAGAAGACCAAAAAACATTTCAATATCAGCCAGAGTCATCACAGTGGAGGAGGCGGCTTCAGTCAATTCTTTATAATATGCAGTTGCATTCTTTCTAGGATCAGGTAACTGAGTCTCAAGAGGCAAAACCTCCCTCCTTTTCCACGGAGTATAAACCCATTGTTCTTGGAAATGAGCCGCCACACCTGCTCTAGTGACAATACCGTGCTGATCCAATAACTCTGGTATTTCGGGGTGATATATAGGATGAACCTCTCGCAACGGGAACTGAGATACCGGAGTGGGGCTCTTCTTGAGTAGCCTACCCCGATAAGCAACCAATGTCGCAACACTACCAAAAACTTGACCAGGCTCCATATTAGTAACGTATACATGATCTTTAATATCATATAAAATCTGTGGTGCTGCATCGTTGAAACACTGCTCCCAAATACTAGTAGCAGACATATGCTTAAGGGCATGCTGTTGTACAAAGGGCTCATAATTTTTCATCACACTCCACACATCTTCCACACTATAAATGGGGTTTCGGGCCCACTGCGCAGCCTGGTTAGCCACTACCTTTTTCTCTGCATCTCCCATTTCAGATCGCACAAACGGACCCATGCGCTCTTTAAATTTCATCCAGTCTCTATCCTCAAATCCATGTACTGGTGTCCCACTACTTAGTAATGTCAGGGGATGGAAAAACACAGTGGGAGTAGCAACAGAAGTAACAGGCACTAACGTCGCTGCTGCGGCGTCGCAAGTGTAAGAGCTGGCGAAAGGGACACTGAAACAATAGGTGTGGCTGGAGTACTAACAGTCATGGTTGCCACAGACGGCGAGGACAAAGAAAGGACAGGAGGTGCTGTGGCCAAAGCAGTCCGATCGACAGTAACAGAAGCCGAAACAGCAGAGGCAGAAGAACCGGGTGGCTGGGACTGTGAGGGAAGAGCGGGATATATCCTCTGCAGGGCATATGGAGGTGGGGGTCGAGTATCTAACAATTGTTCCACAAAAGTATCATTTTCTTTAATCGAAATCTCCTGTCTTCACGTTCAATCCCTATCTCTTGTTTCTCTCTATCGTGTGCTACAGCTTTTTGAGTCAATGTTTGCATTCTCCCCTTTCGCGCCTCCTTCTCCATCTTTAATCGTCTCTGTTTAGCCTCCTTTTGCCACGTTCGAAGAGAATCAAACATAGACTGCCTACTTCGCTTCGCAATTAATTTTTCCTGTAAAAATCCAATTTTTGTTCATCAAAAGTGCCCGTCAACGGCCACTGCAACTTGGCATTGTCCCTCATATTTGTGCCATAGCGTACTAAACATAATAGGGCCAAGGCCATGCTTCACATACATATCAAAATTCGGAGTGCCTTCTGGAGGCGCTGGCTGACTTTCTTCCAGTCCAGCATCAGCAGAACAACAACAACAGCATAAAGAAACTAGTTTACTTATTCCAGGCATTCTCAAAAGAAAACAAATTCACTACTTATGCCTGGCAAAGTATTTTCAAATACTTTTCACCCAAAATCGGTCCTCAGACCGTGCCAAATACAAACCAAAATGGTACCATATCCACAAAGAACCAAAACAAACTCACCTGATGCATGCAGGTCAAACGAATTTATTCTCCACTGCCGACTCTTCGGACCAAACAGTCAGATCCAAGGGTTTCGCCGTAAGGGACTCCAGTCGGGATGACCGCTGAGGGAGGCACCGTCCAGCAGGACAGAAGGGGCAGCTGCGAGTATGGGAACTCTCTCGCGCAGGGATCCCTGATCCAACTGTCTGACCTGACTATGGCCTCGACCTCTCCACACTATCTCTTACCCAAGGTCACTCTGTCTGTGCCCGCCACTAGACTAGTGGGAGAAGGCCTCTATCTAGTGGGAAAGGTATGCGCTAATAAGAACAGTGTATTCATTAGCAAACCTTGGAGAAACAAAACTTATCAAAGCTGCTTTTCATGGAGAGATTAGTTTCGATCATGGCTCAAAATTGCGGCCAAACATAAAATGGTGCCGCGAATGCTAACTTACGTAGAACAATACATAATCAACACAGCAAGAACATTTTTATTCTAACACACCCACCAGATAACCTGTCAATCCTGTATCGGGCTTATAATTGCAAGCCGTTGGAGCGCCATTGCATCCCTGCCTAGGTTGGCCTCACTTACTTCTCAGCCAACCCTGAGTGGGTTGTCCCATACCATGAGGGCACCTCCAGGTGCCAGGGGGGGTGGTAGGCTAAAGGCAGGGCAGGTACATGTGGATGTTCCCTGCCCAGGTAGTGAGGAAACCTCCCACAAGGGGCTTCCCCTGCCTTAGAGTTTGGCTCTTCCCATGGGATACTTCTAGGGTGTTGTGGATTCTCTTGTGTGGACTCAGGGCCCTGAGCACGTCATCACTGTCAAGGCAAGGGGGAAGTGTGTGCGCCTTCCTACACAGACTAGGAAGAGGCGCTGACACAGTGATCAGAAACATGGATGGGTCTGCTAATGCACTTGTACCTGGGGGGGTGTTTACTATGCACCCAGCCTGCCATTCCAGGCCAGGGTGTGCGCATCGACCCTTATGCTGTTTCGAATAAGTGTCCAGCCTACAGTGGCAAGCTGGAAGATGCACCCTGGCACCTATGACACCGTGGATAAGTGCCCAGTCTGCCAGTGCGGACCGATGAGTGTATACCTGCATCTCTCGGTGTTCTTACACCCGAGTCAGGCCAGCCATGACAGGCCTGTGTCCGAGCACTTGCACCCATGGTGCTAGTGGCAAGGTGCCCGGCCTGCCGTCACAGCCTGGGTGTGCGCAATCGCACCCGTAAGGGGGTCGGCCCGAGACCAGCACCTAAGATGCTAGGGCCTGGGTAGGCCCATGGCCCGGTCTGCCATCACCAACCAGTGTGTGCGCATTTTCAGCTATTGTGATTAAACTCATGAGCCGCCTGCCAGGGCAGACCACTATGTGCACACCTGAACCTATGGTGCTCGCGATTGAGTGTGCCGCCTGCCATCACAGGCTTGTGTGTGAGCACTGACACACGTATTAGTTAAACCCATGTCCAGTCTGCTGTTGCAGACTCGTGCGGGAGCACTTGCACCCCTGGTGCTGTGGGCTATGTGTCCAACCTGCCATAGCAGGTCGGTGTGCACACTGGCGCACATGCGCCCAGTTAGTAAGTAATACCCGTGTGTGTTTTCACTACTTATGAGGCTTGCTCTTCCCATAGGTTAAAATGGGGAAGTGGATGACATCTCTTTGGGCTGAAATAGTGGATTGCAGTGGAGGAACCTCATGATGTTTCCTATGAATGGATTCACCATGCTAAACCCTTTCCAATGGTAAAAGTGTTTCTGGCATAACTCGCTTAGAAATGCCACTTATAGAATATAGACATTTCTATGCTCTAAGAGTCTTGGGTGCCGTGGTGCCTGCCTCCAGTGGACACCAGGGGTCTGGGGAGCACATCTGTGCATTACCTAAGCGACAGCCATAAACCATGGGCATCCCACGAGAACAGCAGACCTCTGCCATTTGAGGGACGGATGGGATAGATTGGAGAGAGAGGTTCTGACATTTGGCCTCTAGGGGCCGGATCATGGCCCCACTAAAGATTAAGATCTGCATTGCATGGCCCCATGCCAGACAGGCCTACAATTTAGTAGAACAATCACACAGAAGGGGGCCCCTGTAACAGATGCCTAGGCAGGGGAACACGGGTAAGCAATAAATCAAGTCCAAACAAAAACCCACTGCCTGAATTATTTAGTAGATTAGTAGATCTGCAATATGTCGGAGATAAAAAAAAGCACCGGACCTGTCAATCCAGTCCCTTGGGAGCAGAGAAACCGGGGACCTGTGTGGAGACAAACAATCTTATACACATGACGGGAGTGAAACCTTGATTATATGGCAATAGTATTAATTTTATTCAACATTTTTCAATTATCAGATATCTTAAAGTATCAAACATTTCATTAGGACAGCATTTAATAAATATTACAATAAAACCCACATCCTATGCATCAGAGATGATATAAGTGAAAACAGTACCCAGGCGCAACACAAACACACACTAAGGGGCCGATTCCGATCTCGGCCGGTAGGGCTCCGAATCGGATTCGGCTTAACCGGATCCGATTCGGAACCCTATTTCCCGACCGATTCGTACGCGCGTCCGGACGAGCGAGTACGATGCGAAATCGCCGACCGACTCGTCCGGGCGTCCCGACCGCTCCGACCGACTCGTTCCCGGGTCTAACCGCACCGACCGACTCGCTCGGACTCGACTCGCACCGCGCAATGGAGACGTTCCCCGGCCGGGTAAGTACGATGCGCGCCGCGAGCAGTCCGACCGAGCCGCGCACTCCGGCTCGATAGAGCAGTCGGAGCCGTACTTTGGGGGTCCGTGTCGGACTCCCTGTACGCGTAGCCGCGCGAGTCGCACACAGGGGGACCCATGGGTCCCCCTACCTGTGCGTGTACGGCGCGAGTCGCTTCACCACGTACACGCTGTAGGGGGCGCACTTGTCCGCCTCGCAACCATTGAGTCAATGGGAGCCCGCGTACGCGTCGTACGACAGGCTCCCATTGACTTCAATGGGAGTCCGACCGACTCGAGTCCGATGGCATACGTGCGCATCGTACTCGTTCGGTCGGGCTGCACGGGTCCGATTCGGTCGGAAATCTCTCCGGATTCGGCTTGGTCGGAGAGATTTCCGGCCCGAATCGGAATCGGCCCCTAAATACTTATATGCATACCACAAAATCATGCTGACTCATTCAAACAACAAATAGTTCAATGGCATTCCACTGACTTCATAAATAATCTCCTAGAAAGGTAATGGATGGTATTTAGTATACATCTCAACATGCAGTGCTTTATAGTTGTTGCTTAATATGATGCAGTCACAGAATGGACATGTATAGCCGGTGACCAATTGTTGAATGATACTCTTGAAGCTACAGGTTAGCCTCAGGGGTGAGCATATATCAGGTGGTAAGAGATGGAGACGTGTAGATCAGTGGACAGCCGCGCCGACACTCGTTTCGGTGACAAACCTGGGATGGGTCACACCTTCTTCAGGGCACAGAAATGAAGATGAACAGGAGAAGTGGGGCACCTGGGGTACCTATAATAAAAAACATATGGGTCCCACGTGAGGAAAAGTCCCTGCAATTAAAGGAACTGCACCCGGGGCTCCCAGGGACAGGAAATGGGATATTCCCAGAATACAAAATGCGTCAGGGACGTACATTAAAAAGAACACAAAAAGGCCAAGAGTCCCAAGTGTATCACCCAGTGTTGACTGTCAGAGTGAAAATTAACAACGCCTGTGGTGTTCAGGAGCCCGCAACCTGTGAGGGAAAGGGGGAGCAGGGCAAATACCTGAACGGAGGGCCCTTTCCCAAAATGACAGGCCAGGATGCAAGAATGTGCACCTGAGAATGCAGAGGAGCAGGGCTCCCTGGAATCAGCATTGGAGTCTGAAAATCATAGGGGAGAAAATCAGTATCCCTTGATGCCTGAAAATACATTGAAGGTGTCTAATCCACGTAGTTCTTACCTGATTATGAAGGGTTGAACTGGTATCCGTAAGGGCCTGTGCCACACGAGAAGGGGGCACGAGTCGAGACTCCTCAGATCCGTTGTGGGCAGAGTCCCCTCTTCCTGGATGTAGAGATGGGGGCAACAGGCGACACTGGTCCTCATACACCTGGAGCGAGAGATGAAAATGTGCATCTAAACACCAAGGATCCAAGTATGGTAGTGTCGCCGGTGGCAGGGCCAAGAGTGGTGAATCAAAGTATCCCGGTGGCTGGGCCAGGGAGGGTACCCGAAGGAGAGGTAGATCATTATCCGAGCGTCTCAAAAGAAAAAGCCCGTAGGAGTCGTGAGGGAAGGGGTAATGAGGGGCTGGTGCGATGGCATGGCCAGGCGAGAGGGATTCAGGCATCCCGACAATCTCAGCCCGGTGGGTTCCCTATTACTGGAAAAGAAAGTCACCCTACCAAGTTAGTAGAGACATCTGTGGTTCAAAGGGAAACCCATTGAACCACCCCTAACTTCAAAGACATACAATAGTATAACTACGGGTGTCATTCTTCAGCAAAGTGTGAGATATGTTTGCAGGGACACGGGACCGGAGAACCCGGACTGCGTGGTGCAAATTGCCAGAGGACTCTGTTGTGCACATGGAGGATAACTGTCCATGAAGGGGACCCTGTGCCCTTTCTAAATAGTAGCTGGCATGGGCCAAAGACCTGCTGAAGTGTTGGGCCCTGAAATGTGCTCTCCAAGAGCCTGTCTGTGGGCCTCCTGTTCTACCGGAGATCTCAGGGACATCATAGATCTCCACGAGGGACCTACACCGGTAAACAGACATAATATCGAATTTTTAATATCGAATTGCCAAAATATCGACTTTTTAATATAGAATGGACAGAATATCGAATTGCCAAAATATAGTGGTTAAGACTATCGAAATTCAGGTAAGAAATATCGATTGTCAAAATATCGACAGTCATAATATAGTTGTTAAAAATATCGAATTTTTTTATAGTGTTTTAAGTGTTAGTATATGTGTTAAAAGTATGTATTATTTTTGTAATGTATGTTTTAATTTTTTAAAGTAATGAATTTTATGTTATTTAATTTTTGCGTAATTTAATTCTGTAGCGGGTTGTGGGTTTATAGGGGAATAGGGTGGGAAGTAATTTAATTATAGTAAATTAAATATTAATTTGTAGGAATTATTAATTATATTTAATTTAATTTTGCGTTTTAGTTCTGTAGCGGGTTGTGGGTTTATAGGGGAATAGGGTGGGAAGTAATTTAAATGTAATTAAGGGGGTCATTACGATGGCGGGCGGAAGCACAACCGCCGTGCTGGCGGATGCAAAAACCACCAGTTACCGCTGGCACGCAGCAGTCCACACGCCCGCCCAATTACGATGCGAAAAGTAGGCCAAACACCGCCGGCAAGCCAGCAACACCGTCCGCCATCAAAGTGCGCCCGTACACGTAGCGGCGCAGCCCAACTGACACACACCGTCCGACGAAAACACGTCCCGCCCGGCGTATAAATTACGATGCCGCAAACAAACGGCTCCCACGGCTAAGAGATACCGTACGACAAACCGAAGCGGTAACACGGACGCCGAGCACGGACAACGAAGAAGCGGCTCCCCCGAGCATGAATCCAGCACGGCAGGCCCTCCCCATGCTCTTGCTGATGCACCACCAAGGACGCAACGTACCGCGGAGACGCAGGTAGCTACACACACAACAAGTGCACGCAAACAGCGCACACAGTGCAAGGGCGGAAAAAGCGGACAACCCCCCCCCAGCGCGTGTACACTACACATCCACCATTGCATCCACATATGACACACAGGCCAAATCGTAACATCGCGTAACA
This sequence comes from Calotriton arnoldi, assembly GCA_963921515.1. Lineage (NCBI taxonomy): Eukaryota > Metazoa > Chordata > Amphibia > Caudata > Salamandridae > Calotriton > Calotriton arnoldi. The sequence continues at coordinate 1,270,063 of CAWUFW010004039.1, forward strand.
CATGTGTACACACCACCTGGGACTAGGAACCAATGACCCCGTCACGGCCCCAAAGCGGCGATGACGCCGCCACACATGCGCACAACGCAGAGGCCAACCGCAGCGCCATGCATGCGTCGCACACAGACACAGGGACACAACCAAGCAGCACACACATCAGCCCCACCCCGAACGCACATGACACGTGACAGGCCTGCCACAGACATGTCCCCAACGCCCAATTCACGGACAACACCCAACGCCACACAACCGACGCACACATGTCAGTGAAGTCACGCAACAGCAGGACACACCCCAGTGTAACAAACATGGCGAAGCACACAGCGGCGGCAACACCAACTAGGAGAAGCAGGGCCCCTTCGGGAAGAGGAACGCCAGTACCACACTGAAACACCCATACCACCCTGCACATATGAACAAGACATATAAAACGGAACACCAAAGAGCGAGGGGACCGACAACAGGTGGCCCAAGAATAACATTCACACACAAGGCCCAACGCAGAGCGGAAAGGCAGCCTGCCGCCCACACAAGGGAGAGCAGACAGCACTGAATGACCTTCCATTCCAACTCCGAAACCACAGCCCTACGAAAGAAGCCGGTGAATACAGCCATTGTCCAAGAAAAGACCAACACAGGCATGCCGAGGAGACCGACCACAGGGCAGATAGCGCATATCACAAAAGCACACAACGGACGGGGAAGAAAGAAGAAAACACTCCCCCATGTCGGCCACATGCAAGTTAATTGGAAGGAGTCACACATCACTGACCTTGAACTGTCTGAGAAGCATGTGGGATGAGGGCCTGTGTCCTCCAAACAAGCCAACAGAACACAAGTCCTGTCTCCCTACGACTACACAGAGCTCACAGCAACCTCGGAGCGTGCACATTGCAGACTGCACACACAGCCGGAGCACGCCACCACAACGCACCGCTGCGAAATGGCAACCGCAACACACCTACCCAACTACGCCGGACAGCTCAAGCTGTACAAAACCAACCTGATACATATATTGGGATGCGATCTCCTGTCCCTGCTGAACGTAAGTTACCGACTGACTTACCGCATCACATTGTTCAGCTGCGTCATGCCCGTCTTCTACTGTCGGAGGTGTCCCTACCAGCATCCCGTGGAGATATGCCTCTCCAACCCGGCATGTCTAAAGGCGGACCTGCTACCACTACTCCTCCCTCTGGACGCACACGACAGGGCCTGCTCTGCCTATGGGGGCATGGCGTATGTGGCCAACATCGCACCCGCACTGAAATGGGACCACTGTGCCTCCACACGACGGATCATCGAGAACAGCTACATCGAATGTCACCCAGCATGCCCCATCATGGTCCTCCAAGGGACAACTTACGAACAACACCTTGACAGCCACCATCCGCTACATTGGCTGGCAAACATGTACACCACCAATGACATGGAAGCCCTGCTGGACGGCATCGCATACCTGACAACCTGTAAATTCGTCGGACCACAACGCAGGTTCCCCGATTGACCTATGATGTCCAACCCCGCACCCATGCTTAGCTTCCGCACGGACTGGCCAGTCACCACCACAACAGCCATACCAAACGACCAGCAACTGTTACCACACCATCAACGACATCGCCATGACATCGGATATGACCGGGACATGCACACTGTTCCCCATCACATCCAGGAACACCGCATGCATCGTGGGAGGCAGTGGCATGGGCTCTGTGTATCGCACCCACATGGACGGAACTGCACGAACAACCAGGACACGACATGGATCCAGCGCCCATGGACACACACACCGCTCAGTGGACATGAATAGGTCGCCTGGAGTCTGTGGGTGCTGCACCCCTCCCACCCATGCCCCGGGAATCCCATACCAGGACCTTTGCATGGACGACAAGTGCATACAACAACAACACAACCCCAGTGACTGTGACATGTCCAGTAACCACCACATTGCAACAACAAGTGGCACGCCGCTGCATGCACTCAAGCACATGCCCTGATGTCATCTCACATGCACGCGTGCATGAGGAACAACCGCAGCAAACCTGTCACATGGAACTGAGATGGACTGTGCCCATGATGCCAAGCGGTCTGGTAGGCTACATGTATACCGTCTGTGTCAAAGTCCGCAGCTCCGCAGCTATACGTAAATGTACATTAGCACAGCCTTGGCCAAGCAGATGTAACTCTGAAGCCCACATCCCACATGCAACAGCCAATCACATGTAACCCCACACCCTATCCCATTTGCAATCATGCTCAGTATATCCTCAACATGTATTCCGCTGCCAGTAGTGTCCACTATACTGCATCACAGAGGACAGAAGACTCAATATAATGTTTGAAACCAAAACTGTCTCCGCTGACTCATTTCACAAGTACGAATGAGAGAGGATGAGAGTATGTGAAGTACACGGCAGTCGTGACATGACCATGTAGTCCACTGGTATTGGATGTCAACGCAAATGAGTAGCACAACTGTGGAAGACACACATGTGTCGTGTGAAGTCGTATGGACGCAGTGCTCAGGTGGGTTGGTGTGACGGGTAGATGCGCACATGCCAAGTTGGAGCACGCCGTGTTGGGAGGGGTCATGAACAGTACACCACCGCTTCCCTGGGCATTGTGAGAGGACACCTGTCGGGGGGAGTGAACACGTGTGTGCACAGCAGCCGGGCACACGTACAAAGCGGTACCAGGCGCACCTCAGCCCACCCTCTGTGGACAAGCTGGATCCTGTTGTGCGCCCGCCATGCCCCTTGACAAGGCACACACAGCCCCAGTCGACCAGGTGTAACCCCAACATAGTCAATCCGCACAGGCGATACAGGGCACGGGATGGCAGTGGAGCATGGTGTGTGAGAGGTCTCCTCGCGCTCCTCCTGGTCATATCACGCAGGCAATAGAACCTCAACGTCTAGCATGGCACAAGTCAAATGGAAGTGTAGGGGGTACGCACCACAGCACGAGCAGCACTGACGTCATGGGAGGTGGCTCGCACCATCCCATCCATTGCCCATTATACCAACCACGCCACATGCCATTGCGACTAAGTGCAAGCGCGTGCGCCACCACCCCCGAGCCCTCCCCAGAGAGGCCAAAGAGTGAATGTGTGGGCCATCAGTCACAGACGGACGCGGCATGGCCGCAAGGGCAGCCACAGCCACTGGGTGTCGCAGGTGGCGGATCCGGAAGGCGAAGACTGTGATGCATAGTCCATGCAGGCCGGGTCTCCATTTGGGGCACCACGCAGGTGGACGGCGTCCCGCAACACATCATACCCTGAGACAGCCCACTCGTGCAACTGGACCCACACATACACTCCTTGCCCTCTCTGGTGCGAGCTTGGGGCTGCCTGTGCAAGCGCTAGCCTCGCAGGTGCACATGCATATTGGGGGAGCGAGGGGAGGACATGAGGGCTGGGGCGAAGATGACTGTATCACTGTCAGTGAGTACAAGGGATGACCCAGATGTGGAAAGGAAGAGACGTGTCCCGTGTGTACTGCAACTAGTCGCCAATCCAACTACCCCCCCATGTCCGGAATGTAAGCCCGCACCTAGGCCCGCCCATCCGCCACATCGAATATACCACCAGCACGACAACCTTCCCATTCGAAACACTGACTGGGGGTGGCGACCAGTGAACAATCATGTGTAGCCTACCCACGCGTACATGTGGGCCCTCCATTATCCATGTCACCTGCGGCAAAGTCATGACATGCGCAATGAGGGAAGTGAGGAGAGCTGTCCGCCCCACGCACAGAAGGTGCATCAGCTCCACAGACCCAGCAGCGAGTCCAGCAGGGGTCACATGTGCAGGGGCAGCTGTGCCTGGTGTGAAGGCACATGCATATAGACAGCACATCGACCAATGTGTAGTCTGCCCACATCTACAGTCCATCATCATGCGGACATAGGAATTGAACACAGGGCAACACATCTTAGTGGGTGCACCCACCGTGACCAACAATGCGCAATCATCGACGTACCCGCCCTGTGCATGGCCCCCACCCAACGGAGGCACATCCAGTGCCACCATCCCACACACACAAGCCTTCCACGGAACATGCTGTGTCCAATGGTCAGTACAGAGTCAGCGCCCATCTGGTGGATCCTGAACAGGAGACACATGCACACACATGCCAGCTCCCACTATGTACGTCTGCCACCTGGCACGTGCAATGTAACCTCTCACCTGTGACGTGTGACTGCAAGCACACAGCCGTCTTGGCATGGGGCTGTCAATGTGGACACCTGTCAATGTTTCGGGAGGTGTGATCCGTACAGTGCTGTACATAGGGTGCAGTGCTGACACCTACTACTGTCTCATATCCCCTCGTGCCACAGGTCCCACTTGTTTTGGCCGCTCAGCCTGTGCCCACATCGTCGTCGTCGTGTGCCATACTCATCCAGCCTCGGAAGCAGTTCCATGCTCAGCAGACATTCATGTTGCCGTGGCGTTGCCGCTTGACGAATATGCAGTCAGTCCCCATCAGCACGCCCCGCAAGTCATTGGGGCCTAGATCCCCATGTGCATGCACATGGCAGTGGTATGTCTCACTAGCCATTGCCATTGTTGGGAGACCTGTGTAAGTGTATTGTGGCCGTGCCGTCCCAGCTTGACAGCTGGGCTGTGGCTCATGTGCTTGCTCAGTCATGTCAGTGATGTGTATGCGAAATTGCTATGTGTTGTGTTGCTTTGACATGTGTCCACTGCCATTTTCCCTAGGCGGAGACCGAACATTGACCGCCCATACCAATTGCTGGCGGACATGGACGATACAGAGGTCATTAGGAAGTTTCGGCTGGACAGGCCAACCCTGCATCGACTGTGTGCCATGTTAGAACCCCATCTCCGTCCCCGCAGGGTGTATCCGACAGCTGTCACCCCCACGGCTAAGGTGATGGCCGCCATGCATTTCTGCGCCACTGGGTCATTCCAGCACACAGTGGGCAGTGGAGGAGGGATGTCCCAGCCCATGTTCAGCAAGGTGCTGAGGGATGTACTGGCAGCCATGATGCTGTACCGAAACAGGTACATCCGCTTCCCCAGGGCTCGTGAATTGGCGGCAGTGAAGGGTGCATTCTATGCCCTTGGCAGAATCCCACACGTCGTTGGAGCCATTGACTGCACACATGTTGGCCTTGTTCCACCACAGGCCACTGAGCACCTGTACCGCAACAGGAAGCACACGCACTCCCTGAATGTGCAAGTGGTGTGCCTTGCGGACATGGTGATCACCCACGTGTGTGCAAAGTTCCCAGGCTCGGCCCATGACGCACACATAATGCGCAACAGCATCTTGCCACGACTGATGTCCAATCTGCAACAGGATCGTGGCTGTATTGTCGGTGAGTATGTGGAGTGGTGTAGCGTGCTGGTTGTGCGATGCTGTCCCCTGACCAGTTGGAATAGCAACGGTTCTCTGTGTCCCTCACACCCAGGTGACTCTGCGTACCCGAATGGGGCATGGCTGCTCAGTCCATTGAGGAATCCTCGCACCCCAGCAGACGATCGCTACAATGAGGCACATGGGAGGACCAGACGTGTGGTCGAGCGTACCTTTGGCCTCCTCAAGTCCAGGTTCAGGTGCCTGGACCGCACCGGGGGTGCGCTGGCGTACTCCCACAGAAGGTGTGCCAGATAGTGGTGGCGTGCTGCATGCTGCACAATCTGGCCATTCGGAAGCAGATCCCCCTCATCGTGGATGACGGAGATCAACCAGGGCCCCAGCCCGCAGACCAGGACAGCTCGAGTGAGGAGGACAGCGGAGAGGAGGAAGCTGGTAATGTGCGGCAGCAGCTCATCGCCCACTACTTCACTTGACGGTGAGTGTCCATGTACGACGGCTGATGTGGCTGTGTCTGTGCAGGTGTGTGTGTGCTGTGTCAGGGTGGCCGCTTGTTCACTGCGTGCTGTGTGTCAACGCTCCATGGCCAGGGTAGTATGCCACTGTTGGTGGCTGTGGCATTGTGCCCTATTGCTCTGTGCGATGTGTGTACATTGCTTGTAGTTGTTGACATGTACTGTGTGATGGGTGTGTGACACACTCATTGAATGTGCTCCTGTTCTGTCTCCCACCCCTAGGTCCCTACAGGCCCTCCGGTTCCATTGCCATGCCACGCATCAGGTGCCTTTCCGCCCAAGGTGGCCGTTGTATTCCGTACAAATAAAACACAGGGCACAAACAGCAGTTTGTGTAAGAGGTGCATTTATTTCAAACTGTGACATGTGATTGTGTGTAAGGTGATGACAAAAGTGGTGCGTGCAGTGACAATGAGCTGTCGGTCATGGCTGCGTGATGCTCAGGGTGTACCCACTGGTTCTATGTCCATAGTCCAACACACACATGCCATCCAGATGGCTGTGTGGAGTGGGATCGTAGTCCAAGTCAATGCAGTGGGTGGTCAAGGAAGGCTGGCTGGCTGCCTCACTTGCGTCTGGAGCGTGCGAAGTCCTCCCGGGAGATCTGTTTCCACTTCGGACGGCCCCTTCCATGTTTGCGAGGGGGGGTGCCTGCTTGCGACATGCTGGTGGTTGAGGTGTGCTCACTGGCTGTGGACACAGGGGAACTGGACACTGCTGCTCGACCCTGCGCCCCGGCAGGTGGTGGCGGAGGGGGAGCTGCTGTCCCTGGCTGTGACCTCACCGCCACCACCAGCTGGCCCATGAGGTCCACGAGTTGGCCCATACGGGCGTCCATGGACCTCAGCACCCCCAGCACCTCCCGCGTGTCTGAAGCAGACCTGACCCATTGTTCTTGGGCCTCTTCATAGGCCCCAAGGACTCTGGCCATTTGAGGCAGGGCATGGCTCCCAGGGGAGACTTGCGTTTCCCTGACCCTGCTCCTCCTACCAGTACTGCTGCCACCGGCCTGCCCACTAGCCACATTGCTCACCACGGTCCTCGCTGTGGCTCCCAGGGTGGATCCAGTCGGCCGGGCCACCACCTGCGCTGGGGCTGGTGCCAGCGAAGACGTGGTGGTGGTGGCGGCGGTGGTGGTCGGTGCGGCGATGGTGGCGGTTGCGGCAATGGTAGTGGCCGCAATGACCGTGGGTGTGGCCGCAATGACCGTGGGTGTGGCCGCAACGACAGTGGCAGCATGGGGCTGGGAATGTTCAGCAGCCCTGGATGATGGGTTGGTGGGTAGGAGGGGTCCTGGGGAGCGGCTGGGCCCTGCCACACCAGATGGGCCTGCTTGGTGGTCCGTGTCCGAAGAGGAGGACAGATCCTCCACATCCGTGTGTCCTCGTTGGGGGCTTGTAGGCTGGCTGTGCTGGCTGCTGTCTCCATCCCCAGCATCCAGCAGTTCGTCACCTGTGGAGAGAATGAGATTTGTTATTGTGTTGCACCTGGCGAAGTATGTATTTGTCGTCTGACATTAACAGTTCGTGCAATCTCGTACATGGGTTTCCCGGAGGCGTGTGTGTGGCTGTAGCATTTGTAGTTGTGTGTGCTTGACAATGGGACTGTGTGCTGTGCACATGTGGCATGGGACGGATTGGCCATGCCGATGGGTGTGTTGCTGTGCCCCTACTTATTGTGACTCTGGTGTATGCGGGCTCCTGGCCCATCCTGGGTCTGGTTTGTACTTTGCTTTTGGTGTTCAGATGGGACGCTTAGGAACGCATATGGCAACATGGGGGCCATGCCCCAGATTCGCATTTGGGATGGAATATGCTTTTGGGGTACATGCTGTGAGCCATGGGTGCCGAACGTGACATGTGTTGTGGCAGCATGACAGTGCATGGTTTGAGGTGTGTGCATGCTTGACATGGCCTGCATATTTGCTGTCTGTTGTGATTACTGGACATGGCATTGGACGCATCGTTATGAGTGAGTGATGGTTGTGTGCCAGCCAACGTATTGCAGTTGTCCCATCTCCTTGGTGTGCGTGCTGCCCTGTGCCATGTGCATCACTGCAGTGCTCGGGGGGTGTGGCCCATGTTGTGTGTTGTTGCTCACAGTGTGTCGTGCGCTTCATTGACTTCTGGCACATGGTTGGTCATGGGCATGTATCTTAGCGTGACTGCTGTATGTGTGGCAGCTGTGCGGATGACATGCCTTTCATGAGACTGGGGCTGACGGATGGGATGGATGGTATGTTGTATGTGCATGGTGTGTCTGTGTGTTTGATGGGTTCAGTGGTGTTCGTGTGCATTTATGTTGTTCCGCTCTGTTGCGTCTAGTGTTGTTTGTCTTACATAGGCGTAGTTGTGGGGTGTGTGGTTGACAGGCAGTAGGGGCTACATGGACAGGACTTCAATGGTGTTTCGGTTGTGTGTGATGGGTTGCACAGTGGCTGCCGTGTGGTACTATATTCAGTGTGGCTTGTGCATGCAGACGTGGCTCCTTGGGTGTTGCTGTGTTTGTGATGGGTCATGTGGGGTGTGAGTCTGTGGTTCATGTCCGTGTGCACATTGTTCACTTGTTCGTGACGGTGGGCGGTGCTGCGTGTTCGTCTGCTACGTGACATGTCCCATGTGTTGGTCGTGTTACGGTCCTCATGCCTCCAGTAATCCAGCCCTGTCCAGTTTCCCACCTGCAGGTTGTTCGGGCGTGCACTGTACTGGATGCCACATGGTTCTAAGCGGGGGGTGCTCCATGTTGCAGGTCTGTGGGGGTGGGGGTGTTGTGGGTCGTGGTGGTGGCTGGACACCCACTGACACCGATTGCTGTGGACCGTGATGTCTACCTTTCGGCTGTCGTTGTGCACTGCGGTGGCTGACACGTGGCTGTGGGGTGTGGGGGATGCTCCTCCTTGCTGTGCTGTGGGACTAGGGGCCTGGTGTGTTTTGTACTTGGGCTGTCCACCCTCCCACCCACTGCACTTTGTGTTCCTGCCACTTACCTGTTACTTGTCGGTTAGTGCAGCTATGGCGGACACATGGGTGTGGTGGGTGCTCGTTGTGGCGCTTCTGGCATATTTGGGGACCTGTTGGTGGTTACGTGGCTGGCTGAGTGTACACATGTCCCCACGCATCTTACAGTTGTTCGGTTTGGGCTGTGTGTGGTGGTGTCTGTTGCATGTGTGTGTGATGTGTTGTGTATTGTGTGCTGGACATGGGGGTGTTTGTCCCTGGGAGCTGTGGCATGGTGGTAGTGCATGTGAGTACATAGCGGTGTGCTGGTATACATTAGTTTGTACTTACCAGCCTCCACTCCCCTGCTAATCCGGCGAGGATCTCGGGATGTATGATGACTCGCACCTTCTCCTCCCACGCTTTGAAGGTCTTGAAGAGCGCGGGATTCCCTCCGCCAGTGACGGCAGCCAGCTCTCTGTTCTTGCTCTCCTTCTTCTTGACCAGGCTCTTGACGTCATTCCACCGTTTGTTTATTTCGACTCTGTTCCTGGGCAAGGTCCCGACTGCATTGACCTGGTCTACGATCCGGTTCCACATTCTCTTTCTGGTGGCTAGTGGTGTGTGCTGGACCAGGTTCCCATAGATTTGTGGGTGCACCTTGATGATCTCATCGACCATGACCGTCAGCTCCATGGGCGTGAACTTGGGCATTCTTTGTGGTGCCATGGTGTTTGTGGTGCTGGTGCGGTGTGTGTTGTGTAATGTGCAGGGGGTTTGTGGTGCCGGTGTTTGGTGGTGGTGGTGGTGGTGGTGGTGGTGGTGGTGGTTGTGATGTGTGCGTTTCTGTGGTGTGCTGCTGTCCTTGCTGTGTCACTGTGTCCTCTCCTCTCCTCTCTAGTTTGCAATGTTGCAAGGGGTTGTGGTCTGTGGGAGTGCTGCTTTTGTACTTACCTATGTGGGTGTGTCCTCATGGTCTGTTGTTTTCAGGTGTGTTGTGTCTGGGGTTCTGGCCTTTGTAGTTTTTGTTTGTCCAGGGGGTGTTTTCGGGATGTGTACTGTGCTTGTGTATTTGTGCGTGCCTTGCTGTGTGGACTTGTTGGCCATGTTGTGTGCGATTGTTTTTGTCAGCGGATGGTTTCTGTGCAGGGACGTGGGCGCCATGGCTTCTGCCGTGTCGATTCTCATCGGCGTTGTTTGCGCTGGCGGGCGGTATATTTGTAGTTTTCCCGCGCTCATGGCGGTGCGATCGTAATCTCACGTGCGGTGTGTCGGCCGTGAGGGCGGGCGGTTTTGTGTTGTCGTGCGTGTTCCCATCCGTGGCGGGCGGTTTGACTCCGACTCGGACGATGGCGGGCGGTATCTTGTGTGATTTTTCCGCCGATGGCGGTTTTCGGTTTGTGTAATCGTAATGGCGTGGTCGGTGTTCAGACGGTGTGTGCGGGCGGATTTTTGCCGCTTCCATGCCTGGCGGATTTTTTTACGCCGGGTATCGTAATGGGCCCCTAAGTAATTATTTAATTTTATTTATTGGTATTGATAAATAATTCATTGTTAATTAATTATTAATTGGTAATTAATTTTTATTAATTGGTAATTAATTTTTATTAATTGGTAATTAATTTTTATTAATTTTTTAATTTATAATTATATTAATTGTATTAATTTATTATTCAGAGCGGGTTGTGGGTTTATAGGGGAATAGGGTGGAAGTAATTTAATTGTAATTCAGTAATTCTTTATTTTTATTTTTTGGTATTGATTATTAATTTATTGTTAATTAATTCTTATTTGGTAATTAATTTTTATTAATTGGTAATTAATTTTTATTAATTTATTAATTGATAATTATGTTAATTGTATTAATTTATTCTTTGTAGCGGGTTGTGGGTTTATAGGGGAATAGGGTGGGAAGTAATTTAATTGTAATTAATTAATTATTGAAAATATTTTGGTGTATTGATAATTAATTTACTGTCAATTAATTATTACTTTTTCTTTTATTATTTATTATTTTTTGGTATTGAAAATTAATTCTTTGTTAATTAATAATTAATAGGTAATTAATTTTTAAGGAATAATATTTATTGGTATTTAGAATTAATTATTAAATATTTTGTAATTGGTAAGTAATTTTAATTAATTTTTTATTGGTATTGATAATTATTTTATTTTTATTAAAATATTAAATCATTATTTTCCCTACTGTTGCACTCTCTGGAGTGGGAATAGTAATTTATACCCCTACGCTATCCAACGCTTTCCCTACTGTTGCACTCTCTGGAGTGGGAATAGTAATTTTTACCCCTACGCTATCCAACGCTTTCCCTACTGTTGCACTCTCTGGAGTGGGAATAGTAATTTTTACCCTCCCGCTATCCAACGCTTTCCTACTGTTGCACTCACTGGAGTGGGAATAGTAATTTTTACCCTCCCGCTATCCAACACTTTCCCTACTGTTGCACTCTCTGGAGTGGGAATAGTAATTTTTACCCTCCCGCTATCCAACGCTTTTCCTACTGTTGTACTCTGTGGAGTGGGAATAGTAATTTTTACCCCTACGCTATCCAACGTTTCCCTACTGTTGCACTCTCTGGAGTGGGAATAGTAATTTTTACCCTCCCGCTATCCAACGCTTTCCCTACTGTTGCACTCACTGGAGTGGGAATAGTAATATTTACCCTCCCGCTATCCAATGCTTTCCCTACTGTTGCACTCACTGGAGTGGTAATAGTAAATTTTACCCTCCCGCTATCCTACGCTAAAAATATTGAATATTTTTTATAAATATTACGTTAATATATATATGAATTAAAAAATAAAAATGTATGTTTATTTTTTTTAACTTACATTAATTATTTATTAATTTTAAAGTTATTTAAGTATTTTTAAGTATGTTTTAGTTAATTATATATATTATTTCATTAATTTTACATTACTTTTAAGATATTTAAAAAATTCGATATTTTGACTAACTATATTTTTTACAACTATATTTTGGATTCGATATTTTTGTACTTACCTGTTTGTAGATAGGGATTCGATATTTTGGCATTCTATATTTTTACCTCGATATTTTTGTAGGTCGATATTCTTCTCATCGATATTCTGTCAGTGATCCACCTACACCATCTACCAGTGACATCTGGAAAGCGGTACCCTCTCAAGTGCCCACATCGGCTACTGAATCCCAACTGATAGCGCGGTGTGAGCGTGAAACTAAGACTTGTGTCTGGAGATCAGTGCTGAGCCCCAGAAATCTTGCCTGCATCTAAGGTGTGTGGTTCCTGTACTGCATGGACCCTGACACTCATAAGTGTCTAGTTGGTAGTGAGCGGATTCACTGGTTGTAGAACCCTGTATGGCCGTTTTGCCGATCACGCCAAATCTCTCTCGTGCGACGTGCCTATTGCATGCTCATTGCATGTGTTCGATTCACAGGGTGCGACCCTCGGAGGTGGGGGTGTACCCACAGGAGTGCCTCATTGTACCTCATGTGACCCTGTAGAACTTGCGCCTGTGTGTGTGTGACCGGACTGGTCTGGTGCAACCTGTATCATTGTGCACCGGGCGTTTCCCCTCAATCTCAGGGAGGTACAAAATTTGCAACTCTTTATTGTGTGTGACCGGAATTGCCTGGTGCAACCCATCTCAATGTGCGCCGGTCATTGTGCCTCATTTCCAGGGAGGTACGGAATTTGCAACTCTTCGTGTTTGAAACCTAAAGTGTCTGGTGCGACTCATACCAACGCACACCAGATGCTGTGCCCGGATTGCCTGGGCACAACCTTGATGAATGTGTACCAGATGGGATGCCTCCTCCTTTCGAGATGCCCCCTTGTGTTACTCCCCATTCATCGGTTGTTCCCTTGTGGCGGACCAACTGCCCTCTACACATCTGGCCCTTCCCAAAGCCATCTTGGCGGCAGGTATTAGCGAGAGAGATTTTGACTGGGTTGAAGAAAAGTTTCCAAGACAGTTCGGAAGTGGGTCAAGAGACTGCATGACTCCATTGTGTTTTGAGACCTGTGCGTGAACTTCCCAAGTGGCTGCTAAACTCCCCTTGTTTACGTTTACCTCCTAATTATAACTTGCTACATATCGCCACCTGCTTCTCGAGGACCGAGGCTAAGTGTGACTTTGGCTGCGTGCGGCCTAGTATCCAGGAGGAGGGTTGGTTATCTTCCGTCCAGGGCTATAGGACAATCAGGGTGAACTAAAGGGTGGGGCGAGGCTGGGGCCACAGAGTTGAAGGATGTTATCCATTGACCTGCTGGGTACCAGTCGCAACACATTAAGGTGCTGAGTGCATATGTGTGCAAGAGTGTTCTGTATGGACTGGGCTGATACCTGTCGCACCGTGTAATGGTGAGGAGAGAGTATGAGTGGGAGTGATAGTCTGTGGACCACCTGTGATTTACAGCACTGGCCCGCGGTGCCGCTATATAAGTTGATTTTATGCCAAAAGCACAATACATTTGGCATTGAGTTTACCTACGTGGCCCCAGTCTGGGGTGCTGCTAAAAAGTGTTCTAGTTTAGTGTATGTACATATCTTTGATATCGCTGTGACCGGGGTATTTGCTTTGTTCGCCCTAAGTTGGTAGGGTATGCCCAGACGTGGGTCCCTTGCTCACTTTGCCACTGGATTCAAGCTAGCCTAGCTAGCCTGACTGATGAAGGGTGTTACCCCGAAACCGGTCCCAGGATGCATGTTTCAGGTTCAGGGAAGACCTGGCTTGGCAGTTCGGGCTGGACTGTTCACATGAGGCACAGGGTCAAGACTGATTTGCATATAGCTGGGTCTGAACTGAAGTGGCGAAGTGAGCTAAAGAACGATGGTGGATTTAACCCAGATCTGTAACTGGGGATGAGTGTCTGAAAAGTTTCAGTGCTCCGTCCATCATCTCCTTGTGTTTGCTTTGTTTGCCCTAAGTTGGCAGGGTATGCCCAGACGTGGGTCCCTTGCTCACTTTGCCACTGGATTCAAGCTAGCCTGGCTGATGAGGGGTGTTACCCCGAAACAGGTCCCAGCATGCTTGTTTCCGGGTCAGGGAAGACCTGGCTTGGCAGTTCGGGTTGGACTGTTCCCATGAGGCACAGGGTCAAGACTGATTTGCATATAGCAGGGTCTGAACTGAGGTGGCGAAGTGAGCTAAAGAACGATGGTGGATTCAACCCAGATCTGTGACTGGGGTGAGTGTCTGAAAAGTTTCAGCGCTCCGTCCATCATCTCCTTGTGTTTGCTTTGTTCGCCCTATGTTGGCAGGGTATGCCCAGACGTGGGTCCCTTGCTCACTTTGCCACTGTATTCAAGTTTCCTGGCTGATGAGGGGTGTTACCCCGAAACCAGTCCCAGGATGTTTGTTTCCGGTTCAGGAAAGACCTGGCTTGGCAGTTCGGGCTGGACTGTTCCCATGAGGCACAGGGTCAAGACTGATTTGCATATAGCTGGGTCTGTACTGAGGTGGCGAAGTAAGCTAAAGAACGATGGTGGATTCAACCCAGATCTGTGACTGGGGGTGAGTGTCTGAAAAGTTTCAGCGCTTCGTCCATCATCTCCTTGTGTTTGCCCGATAACTGCTTGGGACTGTATTATCAGCCAGGCGCGGCCCGTGCAGGTAATAGCGGTGGGGGTGGGGAGTCAAAAGACGATGACGAGGGAAACTTAAATAAAAAAAAGAAAAACACTTACTTATTTAAGTTTCCCTCGTCGTTGTCTGTCGATTCCCCTCCCACCCCGCCACACCGCTCTTACCTGCATGGGCCGCGCCTGTTATCAGGATTGCTAGGGTGGGCCTGGGGTGGACAGCGTGATGCACCGCAGAAGGGTGCTCTCTCAATTGGGGAGGGGTTAGATTAGGAATTGCCCACAGTGTGCTTACTATTGATATCATACTGATACGAGTGGGCCTAGTATTGCTAGTAATATTTCCAAATGAGTTTTATGCCCAAAAGTGTATTATGTTCATCTTATGATGATTGACTATGTATGTTGAATTTAAACTTTATTTACATACATCCTGTGTGAAGTCTCTTTTGTCACGCTCAGTGTATTTATGGCGAGTGACTGATGTGCCTTTGATTTACACATTGCCTCTGAGGCAAGCCTGACTGCTCAGTGCCAAGCTACCCAAGGGTGAGCACAGGTTATACAGCGAGTGTAATCACCCGCCCTTGACGGGAGCTGTAACTTCTGCCTGGCTGGGGGCATCCCTTCAGCCAACGAGGAAGTGCCGGATCCAACAGTGGCACATAATTAAAAACGTGAAATTCGACAAAATGAGATACACTGCACGGTTCCCACAAAGAGGGAACCAATTAAAATGTGACATTCACAGTGCGCTTGCTGTCAAGGGAGGATTTCTTTTCCATCAGCTCCTCTCAGACGCAGGTGCTGAGAGTTGCTGTCCAAATCATTAAAAAATTACATCAAATCGCCTTCACACAGAACTTAACAATAACAATACAATCTTAACGAGCCCGAGGTGGATGCTTGGCTCCTGAAGCAAGAAAAAGATTATGCACAGCCAGCAGAAAGACAACATTTCATTTACCTTTCAATTGAGACCTCCAAATGACTCTGCCTAACTTAATGTGAACACACTCTAATTATGGTTAACTTGTTAATATAGAGGCACACATTATGACAAAATAAATATCAAATCACACGTGAAGATGTGTAAGCAATGATTATACGTGCTCTACATTAGCATGTCATTAGATGCAAACGAAGAATAGTGACACTTAGTCACCAGTTTTTGGCTTTCCTTTCCATAGATCAAGCCAATGCCTTGAGAGTAACTAATGTATCTCGGTATATGTCAGTTAGTATATCTGGTAAGCGCTGCAAAGTGGCGAACTGTTCCCAGGCCAGCACTTCACAAAAGAGAAATATAAATAAATTCCATTAGAATCATAATGATCTGCAATATGCATCTATTTCTGTATGTATTATTCATGTATTCCTGCATTCAGTCTGTTTTTCATCACCTAACTCCTATCCAAGTTAATAATACATATAGGTTTACCTAACTCCTCTGCATTGTTGAAAGTATAGAACAGTGTGGTTTGCTAGAGTTATATTTGATTGGGTCTGCCCATTCAACCTCTCAGTAAAGTCTATGGGCCAGATGTACGACTGTTTTTTGCGGTCGCAAACAGGAAAGCGGCCCGTTTGAGACCGCAAAATATGTCTAGCCCACGTACAAACCCTATTTTGCGAGTTGGTAACCTATTACCGACTCGCAAAATAGGGTTTGCGACTCGCTATTAGGAAGGGCGTGCCAAGGGCGTCCCTTCCTAATAGCGAGTCCCACTGCAATGTAAGATTGTTGTGCGGCCGCAATTGCGGCCGCAAAACACTCGCAGTTTACCACCCATTTCAAATGGGTAGTAAGCCACTCGCTAACGGGAAGGGGTCCCCAGGGAACCCCTTCCCCTTTGTGACTGGCACTGAAAATATTTTTTAAGAGCAGGCAGTGTTCCCACTGCCTACTATTAAAAAATGAAACAAAAGTTTCATTTTTCTTTTTTTAAATGCATCCCGTTTTTCTTTAAGGAAAATGAGCTGCATTTTAAAAAAACTGCTTTATTTAAAAAGCAGTCCCAGACATGGTGGTCTGCTGACCCCAGCAGGCCACCATCCGTGGGAGTGCTAGCCATTCCTAATGGGGTCGCAAATTGCACCTGCATCATGAATATTAATGAGGCAGGCAATTTGCGTCCCCATTAGCAATCGTAAACAGTGTCTGAGACCCTGTTGTACATTCCTATTTGCGAGTCGCAAATTGCGAGTCGCAAAATGACGCAATTTGCGACTCGCAAATTGGTAGGGTCGTACAACTAGCCCTAGGTGTCTTGAAAACTAAGAGCACACATTTGGTTACTCCAGTAGCAGAAAATTGCTTCAAAATGTCCTTCCCTCCACTACAAACTGATGCACTACAATAAGTACCAGAGAGAGTTATGACAATGTATATGAAAAAACATCAGGGATGTATGACATCTACATCACGACACGACAGGCATCTGCAGTGAAGGGTGAGAAATCATTATGTAAATGGAACCTGTGCTGCAATGGCTCCCTCGTGTGGGCAAAGAGAAAATAACAGGAATGGCAGCTAATGTCAGAGAACTTCATGCACATTTACAGAAGTGCGAACTCTAGACAGATAACTTTGTGGCTCAGGTAAAACGAACAGTGAATATTGCATAGATTATGTAGTATTGACTTTGAACCATGAATAGATTAATAAAACAGAATCTAATCCTGTAGGTTTTCTACCATTTGTGAAGCAGATTTCCAACATTCATAGACTCACTTAAATCCCAGTCAGCACCACAGTTGTAGATTTCCAGGGATAATATTCTTCCCCTACATTTAATAAGTCAGATTGCCCACTAGGTGACAATACGACAATTTACAGCAGAAAGGTTCTTTTCACAATATTGCAGTTTTTAATCACCATGGCAACTACATTTTCCTGTGAAGGAACTCATTCTGCTTCACCCCAACTATATTTGGAGGATCATTCAATTCATCAAATGAGGTTTACGATATAGTCAACTCTTTTATGAAAGCAGCCAACATGGGCTCTAGTCCTCCTCTATCTGAGTCCCGAAGCAATATGCATGCGACTACTTTCTGGGTAAGGTTAGCAGCATCTATGAATGCCTTGGCGGGAGAGCCAGAACAAAGGGGCACACTCAGAGGTTCCAGACAGGTGGCCCTGACAAAAGAGGTATTAGCCTTGTTCTCTCCAATAGGAAGAGAAGACGTAATTGTCCTTGCTAAATCTGTGAAATCAGGCTTGACCCAGCACCTCCTGAAGTCCTATTGAAAGGAGGAGATATCATCTTTCCAGTGCTGACTGATATTTACAACCGGTCACTGGAGATAGAATGGTTCTGGAGGCGTGGAAAACAAGCCATTATTAGACTAAAGTAATCCTCCATGGACCCAGGGTTTTCAGAGAACTACAGGCCAATATCACTACTTCCTGGCATTAGTACATTTTTGTAGAAATGTATTAATAAACATCTCTCCGGCATCTTGGAAGCCCACAACCTACTGCACCCTACTCAAACAGGCTTTCGGCCTGGATGCAGCATGGACACAGCTCTCCTAATGGTTACGAGAGTTAAAGGGGATCCTCAACCAGGGGTACAACTGCAATCATTTTGCTGGACTTGAGTGCAGCATTTGATATGGTCTTCCACTGAATTTTGCTTAAAAGATTGGAAGTGGGGATTCTTAGTCTAGCACACAAATGGCTCACTTCCTACCTTAGCCAGACAGGCAGAAGTTTTGAAGTCAGTGAAGGAGCTTTCTATTCAGCCTCCCATCACCTAAAATGTGGGTTTCCACAGGGTTCTTCACTGAGCCCCACACTTTTTTATCTTTATGTCTGCCCACTTGCAGACATTATATGCTCCCATGGTTTCTCAATGGTGTAATATGCAGATGACACACAGATCATAGTTTTCATCTCTCCCAATTCTGAGGCAGTATCGTACCAACTCAATTCCTGTCTAACTGAAGTTGGAAATTGGATGGCGGCCAGTTGCTTAAACTTAATGGTGATAAGACAGAGGTACTAATAGTTGTGAATAATCTCTCCTTATGAGGCGATCTCAGCTGGCTCAAGTCCCTAGGAGATCTCCCATCTTCCAAGTCAGAAGTAAAAAGTCTGGACAACAAATTTACCAATCGAACCCCAGGTTACAAAGCTGTCATCAACCTGCTTTGGTCTTCTGAGAACCCTCAGGAAGCTACTGAGGTGGTTGCCAGGCCCTGTACAAAGAGTGATTGTTCTGGGGCTGATATTATCACAGTTGAGCTATGGAAACTCCCTATATTTAGTCTGAAATCCATGAGTAAAAAACTCCAAGTGATCCAATATGCTGCTGCCCGGATTCTCTTGGGAATCCCAAAGCATCAGACAGCTTTGCCTGCATTAGCTTCGCTACATTGGCTGCCGATACAAAAAAGTATTCAGTTTAAAGCTTTGTGGCTGGCTCACCATGTCCTTTATTGATGGGGCCACAAATTCTACATCATTTGATTCATCCCTACTGTCTCATAAGAGATTTAAGATCCAGGACCCAAAATTTGCTGGTCGTCTGAAGGGCTAATAAGACTAGGAGTGGGGGGAGCTCGTTTGCACACTTGGTTGCCAAATTATGGAATTCCCTTCCTCTAGTGCTCAGTCAGAATGACAATTTACTCAGTTTCAGGAAACAGCTTAAAACATACTTGTTTGTGCAATCATCATTTCCTAAGAGACTGGCAGACCTTTTTAGCGCTGGAATCGCTTAAGAAATGCTTTTGAATTCTCTTCCCTTCCTCGATCTGGAAACACTGTGAGGGTGACTTTATAAGAGTTTCGAGTGTAGGAATAGCAATGCCAAATGCTTCTGAACACCAATAAAATGTTAGTGTTTGTAGGTGTTCTATGTTCTGTGCCTGACCACACTCAGGTGCTTGTATCCTATACACTGCCCAACTTCAAATCTATGAAGATGGAACATACCCTGTTGCAAGTTCAGTTTAGACTCCTAAAACTCAGGGTGAGTGAAATCACATCATTTTTTTTTCAAAACTTAAGAATGTTACCTGAAATTATATGAATGGTATCTCAGGACTTTGTCAGAAGAGGGTATATACATGCATTAAATGTTATGTGAGATACTGGCAGAAGATTATTCTAGCGGTAAAACATTTTTTGCTTGATCCATTCTCCTGTATGGAAAGAATTATGCATAATGCAAACTTTTGTAAATGTGTGAATGGTACATAAAACAAAATTTATAAATTTCACTAGCGTCATTAACATTTTGCATGGGAATATCTAAATAACTGCTTACCCTAATTCTTTGACTCAGAATGTGCAATTACAATGTCATTTTCTGTGCATGTAGGCTCTACAAACATGTTATAAATTGGGTCCAGGCTTAGTTGTGGGGAACTACCAAAATTAACTCTCCTGGTGATGGAAGCTTGACAACCTTATTTTTGTTTTGCTAATGTGATCACCTAATAATGACAGTGTTTAGAGATTCAGTATTTTTGTATAGGAAAAAATACATTACCATTATTTAACTTTTAGTATCCCACAATTTAAACATTGAAAATTCTATTGTGACACTGATGACAGAGGATTTCGGAAGGCTAGATTCCTAAGAATACCATCATATTATTCAGTCACAAATTAATTATTTGATTACAACTTTGGCAGAATTCCATGAATGATATTCCCACCACCCGGACTGTCGGCTGGTATCGCTGCATGGAATTTACCTAGTACGAGTTTGACCCCTTGGAATAGGGAATAGCTGAAGAATTGTTATTCACAATTCCGCATGATATTCCCCATTCCTATGGGTGTCATCCTTCCATCTACCAGCTGTTCTGAGCAGGTGGGAAATGGGAGCAAGCTAGAAGGAGGGGAGGGAAATGGAAGAATAGTTTTGGCTTCTTGCCAAAGAAAAACTTTGTCAGGGACTGAGTGATGAGGGTTGGCTGTAGTTGAAGGCAAAGCCTCCTGCGATTTTACCGACCAGAATCATCAGCAGGGACATTTGAGTTAAGTGTACCCACAACAGGGAAAGCCGGGTGCACTAACTCCAACCCAGCTGTGATCAGGCAGAGCAGAATTCCATATAATTCCACTGCAACTCATAATCAGGGTCTGAGTCTGGTGCATCCTTCAAACAGGCTGACATGCCGATTGACTGCTAGGGACGCGTGACTTACTTCGTTTTACTGAACCGCTATAACCCCTGGGAAAGGACCGTTTTCCCACTCTATCACAGCCACTATATACAAAACGCCCTGAGGAAGCCCCAGGCCAGAAGGCCGATGTAAGGGGGCGAAACACGTGTTGGCTATAAAATGTTCTCACCAGGCTATGAAACACGACAAAAATAAATTGGATTTGATTCCAAGGTACTTTTGATTTCTATTTTTACTCGTTCTCTGAAAGGCAAAGATAAGGTTTACATGCTTTTCTGTAGTAGCAATTTTCCAATTACTAATGTGGCTTTTTTTTCTCAATTAACCTCATCGGGTTACGATTTGTCCTTCTGACTGCCTTGTAGATTAGGACTTGCCTGAAAGGCAACATGTTTGGCCCTGCTAAAAAGGTGATCTCCATCTTCAAGATTAGTTGAAAGGGAGGCACTTTCAGCTTTCTGCCTTCCCCCGAGAGATCCAGCTGTGATCTGCAGATTTTGACCTTAATAGGGTTCTGGCACACATCAACGTAGCCAGACACCTATGTGTACCTTTATAATGAGAATCTCTCTGTCATAAAATTAGAAGAAAAGGCCTAACATTTGTTTTTGAAAGAGTCGGTAAATAAATTATCTTAATTCCAGTTAAAGCTTAAAGAAACGCAGGAATTAAATAGGGGGTGTAACATTCACATACTTTGTTATCACGTAATTGGGAGGAGTTTCAGCAAAATTGCAGATATTACCTGTAATTACGTGAAATGCAAGTCCGTCATTTTCGTGCCATATTTTAATGCGAAATGCGTCCTCTTGTCAATATTTGACCCAAGAACACATTCATAAAAGCACTATATACAACAGCCAAGCGCGTTCTGTTGTTCCGGGGAATAAGCTGTACTTTTTCGCACATTTCCAGTAAATTTAATAATTTATACCACGAACGGTGCTTAATTATGCAAAATGGCGTAATTGTTTTTCTTCCGGACGTTCACCGGAATAATTAACATTTCGCCCATGCTTAGAATAAAGCATTAATGCAAGTGAAGAGCTAAAGAGACAAGCACATTAGGTGCTCTTCCTGCAGCTCAATATCTAATACTTAGACGATTTCAGGGGATGTTTATAAAAGAGGTTAGGGGTCTACTGTGGGTTACTCCCCTGCTTGCGTGGTTTCACCTCCCCAGAGGAGCATCAGAGAACAGAGTCAACAACAGTCAACAATGCTGTCATTTCTTTCACTCTATGGGAAGAAACCCCCTCCAAAATCTGCCCTTAATACAACATCTGGAAGCATGGCTGCATGTAACAGCACATCAGGCACACACTGGCCTGCCCATTTTGCCAAGTCACTCACTATCTGTCACTCAATTTCTCACAAGTTGGAGCCCTAATGGTACACTGACACGTGGGTTACTTGTCGGATGTACGTCTGTTATTGAAGAAGTAACCGGATATATGCATAGTTTCTGTGCCCATTTGTGCTTTTTGTCACATGATTTTGCTTTAGGTGTTCCCCTCACGTTCCTATTGATGCCACCTATCACCTTTGAGTGGTACCTCTTTGCTTACTTTGTTGGTGATTTGGAATCATTTCATTCTGCATTTTAAAATATCTTTTAATATCCTTCCTCGAAGGCATAACCTTCCAAGTACTGGTCCAAACATGCCTCTCGGATATCCTGCCCCTGAAATGCGGAGGACCACAGGGCTCCACATTAAGCCCTACCCTTTTCAACCTTTACATGCGTCCTTTAGCAGAGTTAGTCCAATTTGTTGGGCTGACTGTAGTCTGTTACACACAATTAGTCATATCTATTGCCCCGGAATACTGCTCAAACTGTAATGAACTTGGACCCTGCTTAAGGGAGGTAGGCAACTGGTTGGCCAATTGCTCTCTCAAGCTAAACAGGGGCAAGACAGAGTTCATGCTCTTAGGGAACAACAAACCTAAGAAGGAGCTACTCCCCTGGCCGGAATGCCTTGGGGGCTACACCGAGCCTGAAAAACAAAATACAAAAATTGGGTGTCTGATTAGATGACATGCTTACGATGGAGTCCTAGGCCAATACACTAGCAGGAAAGTGTTTTGGAATACTCAGACTTCTAAGAAAAGTGTTAGATCTCCTGCCCCCCTGTCTTGAAGACTTATTGTTCCGGCCCTGATTGATCATCTCCCAGCTGGACTATGGTAACTCCCTATATCGAGCATCCCCAAACTACATCAACAAAAGGTTACAGATCATCCAAAATGCAGCCACCCGTCTCCTCTTCAAAATTCAAAGGCACCTGTCCACAAGGAGGGCCTTGGCGGACATTCATTGGCTACATCTAGAGCAACGGTGCGGTTCAAATCTTTGTGCGTCACACATTGGGACATTTCACCTAAAATTTACCTCAAATTCTTCGTGCTCTCATCTGGCTGTTTAACTCTGGAAGGTCCCTAAGATTTGCTACTTCATTCCTCGCAATTACACCCAGAATCTGCAGATCCAGATGGGGTGGTCGCTCATTAAAGTACATAGCGTCCAAACTATGGAACTCCCTGCCACTCGATCTGCATTAGATGGAATCCGAACCCGCTTTAGGAAGGCTCTGAAGACATGGATATTCATTGAATAGTTATCTCACATTCAGTTTTCAGTGGGGTAGGTCTCAATGACATGCTGGTTTAGCGCTAGGAAGCCTTCGGGTAGCCATGCACTTTACAAATCAACTAGATTAGATAAAGCTGCAGAAATTCTAAAGTTGTATGACTTTAATTGCAACTATGAATTTCAATTCCTAAAACAAATTAGCCATTTTTATGGCCGTAACATGTCATGAAATAATGCAATTACTGTGAATAAAAAATTCTTCAAACATTGCTGTTTGCAGCTATCAATGGTTGGTTTCCATGTCTTGAAGCCTTAGAACAGTGGTTCTTAACCTCTGTGTACCCCCACTTAATCATTTTTGGAACCTGAGAACCCACCCTGAATAACACACAAAAATACTGAAACTACTATTCATCAAGCAAATAAACAAATATAAAAAATATTTAATTTAAAAAAAATCTAAATTACAATTTTAATGGGAAGGTTGGAGCTTTTCTTGATTCAATTGAGACCACTCATCCTCCATACTATATTCAATTTGTCACACTTGCATTGCTCCCACAAATCCATATGAGAATATTAACTTAATTTTTAGCCTCCAATCTCAAATTCCTTCACATTTCTAGAAAGGTTTAAAATTTTAAATTGTACATTTTCACTTTACCATCTGTTAATATTATTTAATTTTCTAAGCAGTCACAGACTGCCTGAGTAGGCATCGCGGACACCCAGGGCTCCTCGGACTACAGGTTAAGAACAATTAATTGCCTTAGAACATAAGGTATCAGATTGTTTAAACTACAAAATACTTTAAACAGCTTGTTTTTAAACCTGAAAGTTGGAAGTAAATTCCACTTTGCGCCATATGCCCCATTTGCCCATGTTTGTAGGTACTTCGAAGAAGAAAACCTAACTAGACAATTGTGCCAATGAATCCATGAGAAAGAAATAAAAACAAAAGTCTTTATGTGCGGGGTTAGACACTCCACCAAATGTGCAATTTAGATATTGCAGGTCACTGGCAAATTCTCTGACGATAAAGAAGCATAAGGTTGTAGGGCGAAGGCATTTATAAGACTGCAGAACATTAAGGTTACTTGCAGCTTCCTCTTTTTGCGTGGTCAGGATACTTTATTCCTTCTATATTAAAGGCAAGGGCGGCTCCTCTGCTAAGGCGGAGGAGCGTCGCCCCACTGCTCTTGGAGCAGGAAAAATAACATGATAATAACATAGTTATTATCATGTTATTTTTCGCAGGTTTGGGCTGGGTTAGGGTAGGGCGGGACTGGAGGCACAGGGGTAGGAGTGGTTTGTGACTGCTTGGCCGGCCGTTTGGGAACGGCCAAACAGTTATGCGCACTTAGCATGTTCCCCACCTCTTAGCATGCTCTCTTTCCTGCCCCTCGCGTCCTACTTCATTGAAAAAAACACTACGTTGTACGTAGGAAGGAGAGCGGCCAGGCAGGGGAGGCGGCAGAAACGCCGGTAAGTGCCTTCTTTTATCATTTTTAAAGACTTTGGGAGGGGGAAGGGAGCGGCAAACTCCGCTCTGCCACGGAGGCGGAGTTTTGCCTACCTCCGCGTTCGCAACTTAGCGCGGAGTAGGCAAATCTCCGCAAACTCTGCTGGCGGAGCGGAGTTACCCGCCCATGGTTACTTCTAACCAGTGCTAAAGTGCCTGTGCTCTCTCCTTTAAATATGGCGAAATTGGCCTACACCCTATTGCCACATTTTATTTATTTATAATTCCCTAGTAAAGAGGTGCTATATGAACAAGGGCCTGCAAACTAATTGCTACTAGTGGGCCTGCAGCACACTTATTGTGCCACAAACGTAAGTAGCCTTTTTAAACATGACTCATTTCTGACATTGCAGCCTGTGTATGCAGGGTTAAACTGTCATTCTGACCTAGCAAAATAAACCTTTTGCCAAGCTTAAAACTCACTTTTCAATACATATAAGTCAACCCTAGGGTGGCCCTAAATAGCCCATAGGGCAGTATGCATTGTACTTAAAAAGTTGGACCAGTATTGTTAAATTTTGCATGTTCTGTTACTGAAAAACTCCCATATTTGTTTTTTACTATACGCCTACCTCTCCCATAGGAAAAAAAATGGTGTTACTTTATTACATTTAATAAGTGATATCTTATGGGAGCAGGTAGAAATATCATGTTTGGTGTCTGATGAATTACAATTTTAAACCCTCTTGTAAGAAATTGGATTGTTGGTTGACTGCAGTGTGAGCCCATGTCAAGCAGCACCCACAATCCTTGCCAGGATGAGTCACAAGCCACCTCTAAATTTACCTTTGCTCAACCCTATGGTAGCTTGGCACAGAGTCTCAGACTTAACTTAGAGGCAATATGTAAAGTATTTTTGCAACACTTCAAACAGTAATAAAGTGAAAACATCACACAAAAAGGATCTGACACCGAATTAGAAAAAGTGAGTGATTTTTAATAAATAAAACATGACTAAACCAACAGAAATCCAATCAGTAGAACTAGAGATATGCAATTTTTATGAAAACAGCACCAAAAAGCACAAAGCGCCAACTGTGGATATCTGGTTGCGCTAGACCGGAACAAAGTCACATGATCAGGCTGACTACAGGGACAAAGTTTGGCCAGCTGCACAAAGTACCTACAATCCTGGCTTGTGGAGCATTGTGAGGGTCCGCATCAAAATAGGCTGCGAAGCCGAAGTGATGAGTTGGTTCCGAGATGGTTCAAGGCTGCAATGTGAGGGCCTACTTCATTGTTGAGGATCCTGTTGATAGGGGGTTGCTATGCAAAGCCCGGCATTGAGGATGTGTTGTGGAGTCGAGGCGATGCGTTACTTCCGAAGACCTGTGAGGCTGGGATGCAGAGTCCAGCATCATTGTCAATGCTGCCATCAATGAGGTGTGCGAAAGCCTGCGCCAAGGATGCATCGCACAGCAGCAGTTCTAAAGAGGCTGTAAAGGCGATGCGGGTCTTTGTGGTGGGCCAAGACACGGTGATGCGTTGGATCTGCTTGGGGTTGCACAGTGCAGCAGAGGAGATGAGTTGGTTCTGCTGCTTCCACAGAGGCTGGCAGAGCACCATAAGCCCATTTCCCAGGGTCCAGGACTGGGGTGGCACCACTTGGCACAAAGGTGGCAGAGTCTAGGTGCTGGGGTCGAGGTTGTAGTTTCAAGCCAGGAGGCCAGCCAACTAGCCCTTGGAGTCACTCTGGGGTCAACAGATGAAGGTCCAGGCCCTCTCACCCAGGCAAGAGGGCAGCAGGCATCAGGTCAGCACAATAGAGCAGCAGTCCTTCAGAGCAGCAGTCCAGTAGAGTGGCAGTACTTCCTCCTAGCAGACTATCCACTGTTCCAGAAGTGTACTGAAAAGTTGGTGTCTGACGTCCAGTATTTTTACCAGTTGTGCCTTTGAAGTGGGGAGAAGAATCTAGAAGCAGGTCTTTG
The DNA here is from genome assembly GCA_963921515.1 of Calotriton arnoldi. Lineage (NCBI taxonomy): Eukaryota > Metazoa > Chordata > Amphibia > Caudata > Salamandridae > Calotriton > Calotriton arnoldi. The sequence continues at coordinate 1,296,641 of CAWUFW010004039.1, forward strand.
AAGTGCACAGGTGCCCTGCCTTCCTGGCCCTGGCTCCAGACTAACTACAAGGGGTATGCAGCCCTTGTGTGGAGACAGGACACAGTCTATTCAAGTGTAGGTGGGGCTGAGCCCAGCTCCCCCCTCCCATCCTGCCAGTGATGGCCCATCAAGGCACACCTAAGCTCCCTACTGTGTGTGGCTGTCTATGAGGAATACACAAAGCCCAACTGTAAAATACAGTCAGTCATGTTGCCCAGAAACAGTTTACAGGCACCAAATGGGTAGGTCAGGAAAATGCCAACTTTCTACAAAATGATTGACACATTGTTAAATTGTTGAAGTTCATCTATGCATGTTTAAATCATTGTTTATCCCTAGTTTGGGACATAGTAGTGCAGACTGTGTCTGGAGCAATCGTTCTAGGTACTCTTTTAACTTTCTACAAGTGGCATTTTCTAATTTGTAATTTAAAATCCAACTTCACTATAAGTTAGGATTTTTCATTACAATTCCAAAGACATCAAACATGAGCTTGTTAACTGCTCCCGTTTGAAAATTACAGCTTATTAAATGTAATAAGGTAACTCCAATGTCAGCCTATAGGAGAGGTGGCTTTGCAGTAGTGAAAAATGAATGTTAGCGTTTTTCACTAACACGTAATGTAAAACATAAAAAAATATCCAACTTTTTAAATACATTGCACCCTGCTCTGTGGGCTGTTTAGTGTCTACACTAGGGGTGACTTATATGCATTAAAAGGAAGGTTCGGGCCTGGCAAAAGGTTTGTTTTGCCAGGTCAAAATAGCAGTTTAAAACTGCACACACAGGCTGCAATGACTGGCCTGAGACATGTTTAAAGTGCTACTTAAGCTGGTAGCACAATCCGTGCTGCAGGTCAACTATTGTGATAGAAAGCTGGATATAACTATTGTATAATTATGTTATGGTCATTTTTTGTATAAATTGAAACCTATTTTATGTCACAAACTGTCACCTTAAACATGTAGGATCTATGCTCACTTGGGACACCATGCACCTTGTTTTGATTAACTTGATTATGTAATTAACATAAAAAGTAAATAACCTTGATTCTCTTGTTGTGTATAATTTTAATTCTCTCTTGAACATACTTTTTACCCTTAAAAATACATCCATTGAGCTAAACTACTATCATATATCAAACACATTGTCCACAGGAACCACTGTTCCTTGTTATATAATTGATACCCTGGTTCCATGTGGGTAGGGTGGCCCTTGTTTTTTCCTATACACGACTCTTAGCGCGGTGGCTGCACCGCAAGGGGTTTATTCTTGTCCAAGATTTCCCTTTACCCTGCGCATTACAGGGTGTTACACATTTCTTTTTGGGAAAGATGTCCGATAGAGAAGCACCATTATACACAGATGAGTATATAGCAAAGATTATAAGTGGTCCATCGCTTTTTTCTGTACAACCCAACAGAACAGTGAGTCCTAAACAGTTAATTTTGGAGAAACTTGAAAAAGCTGGGATCATAACACAGGGGTTACAAGTAAGGAACGTACCAGAGATTTATAGAGAAGACCCAAAATTCAAAGGAGATTTTTGCCACATCTCCACGACCTGCTCGTGCCACTGGATGGTGATAGGGGTAGAAACTGCACTAGAACACGCAAAGGCAGAACTGAAAGAAATAGAGGAGTTAGAACAAGAACTTATAGGAGGCAATGGAGTAGCAGAGGCTAAAGCACTCCTTGACAAGCTCAATAAAAGTATAGACGAATTCAACTCATATGAACTAAAGAAAAAGGCTGACAAAGTCACAAAAGATATAAAAAACTTTACAAGGGAAAAGGCTTACCCTTACTTAAGAGAAGACTACTACACTACAGCAGCAACACACACCAGAAAAAACACGTGGGGCAGGTTTAAGAAAAATCAGCCAGACACTTTTTCTGAGTCATCTGGGGGCTCTGACGACTCACACGCACAGGCAGGACTAAGCCGTACAGATACCCACCGAGGACAGCCTTTTTTAGAGAGAGGCCAGAGAGGCAGAGGAAAAACATGGTACCAATTCCCTGGAGAATGACAAACCAGGAGGAAACATTACCAATGGGGACCACAGCCCTATTAGACATGGATGGACGCAATCCAAGTATTGAAGAAATACCCATTTTAATTTATCACAACACTTGCTTTCCTCTGCAGAAATCTCACTATTGAACAAAGGTTTATCCTTTGTCATCACGGAAAAGACTAATTTCTTCACTCTGTAAAACAGAATTATTTCAAATTTTCCGAAAGATAAGATTAAAACTTTTCTTTAGGGATAACGAACCACCAGTGTATGATTCTGTTACAGGGCTTAAACCACCCTCAGTCTTTTACCCAACTAACTTAATGATGCCACCTGAATTAATAACATTTGAAAAAATAATTTTGAGTGGCATAGATAATTTAAAATCAGCCAAGTGTTTTATCCCCTACAATATCTCTCTGGCGGAAAGAAAAGCCCTGTAAAACCTCAAACATAATAAAGCCATAATTTTGAAACCAGCATACAAAGGGGGAGGAATCGTGATTCAAGACCAGATAGACTATGACATTGAAATTCGTAAACGAATCCGGTGTCAGACATTACAAAAAACTGGCCTCCAACCCCTTACCCATGATAAAAACTGACATTTTGAAGGTCACCACTGAGGGTAGAGAACAGGGCTACGTTACTAAAAAAGAGTTTGAATATTTTAATACGGAAACACCCCGTACTCCGGTCCTATATTCACTGCCGAAAATCCACAAAAGTGTCACTAATCCACAAGGTCGCCCGATCGTATCTGGTTGTGGCTCAGTTTTTGAACCCATCAGTAGATATATTGATTTTTTCATTGGGGATTTTGTCCCCATAGAAGAGACTTTTGTGAGGGATAGTATGTTCATGATAAACCTTATTGACAACATGCCCTTCAATACAGATACTGACTGGCTTGCCACACTAGACATTTCATCATTGTATACTAACATACCCCAGGAAAAAAGCATTGTGCTAATCCAGAACCTGTTGAATACAGGGATACAGCCTGTACAAGTCCCTACTAGCTTCATTATTTCTCTACTGAGAATTGCACTACAAAACAACTATTTTGTATCTGAGGGCAATTTCTACCAGCAATACTCTGGAACTTCGATGAGAGCAGTTTTTGCTCCCAATCTGGCAAACATCTCCATGGATTATATAGAACAAGCATATGCCCTTTCCATGCATAATATATACCGTTCCAACATTTTATGTTGGAAACACTACATTGACGATATTTTCCTTATCTGGTCTGGCTCAGAATGTAACTTTCCCGAATTGTAACATATTTGAATGGTGCACAAAAGCCTTTAACCTTTACGTCCACCATACACAAATCTGAAATTGCCTTCCTTGATCTAGCCATCAAACATCAAGATGGGACACTGTACACAAGCCTCCACAGAAAACCTACAGAAAGAAACACTCTCCTATCATACACAAGCAACTGTCCCAGAGCCCTGAGGGATGGCTTAACCTTTGGCCAATTTCTACGTCTTCGTAGAAATTGTTCCCATAAAGAGGACTACATGAGAGAAGCTCAGACCCTAAGAGCCAAACTAGTTGCCAGGGGTTATCCCAATAAAATAGTGAAGAACTTCCTTAAACGTGCATGGTTTTGCCCTAGAGAGGAAATACTCACTACAAAAAAGAACACCCCTTTTGAAAAATGTATCTGGGTTACCACTTTTGGCACACACACAAATAAGATCCAGAATTTGATTTAAAAAAAATGCCATCTTATTAGAAACATTGATCCTACCATAGAAGCTCCCATGTTTTCGTTCAAACGTGGCAAAAATATAAAAGACCATCTGGTGCATTCGTCCATACAATGCAGCACTAGTCATAAACCAAGGACGCTAGAAACAGCTTGGTGCCTTCCTCAAGTGAAAGGTCACTTCCGGTGCAGCAATTGTATTGCCTGCACATTTTCCTTTGACACCAAGGTTTTTGAACATGATACCATCAGACAAGAATTACATTTTTTCTCCAATTGTAATACACGTAATGTAGTTTATTGCATATGGTGTCCTTGCCGTTTACCTTTTATTGGACAAACTTCGCAACCGATCAAGACACGCATATGCCAACATCGGAGTAGAATAAGATGCGCTGTACTGAATGTACCCTTGGTCACTCACTTTATTGAAAAGAACCACACGGCAGATGATCTAAAATGGCAAGTAATTGACATGGCCACCATTCCCGAAAGAGGAGGAGACCTATTGCAGATCCTACAAAGACTAGAATGCCGGTGGATAGAACGGGCCAACTCTATCCCCAATGGACTGCATACAGCTGAGGAATGGCGTGGCTTTGTAGCCACTCTATTGAACTGATTTGACGCCATGTCTCTGAACTGATTCATTATGAAGTAGCAGAATGAGATGTCATCCTGTGAAAGTTATCCAAATACTATGACACTAACCTTAATAATTTCTGGATCATAAATACGAATGTATCATTCCTCATCGCTACATATATGTGTGTATTTAATATATTATATATTGTGTATCTCTGCACTCTCCAATTCTCCTGGACCTTGCGCCACTTATTATTACCTCTTCTCACAGATGTAGTAAACATTTTGCCACTTAGTATAAATTTATCCTCACGATATCCTTCCATAGAAAGAGAAAACATTGCCTGCGGGGCACTTATGGATGTAACCAATCCTGTTTGCTCCCAGAGCGGCAGGACGCTTGTGCGCTCCTTGCCTGTCCTTAGTAATGCCTGCCACGTCAATTACCACGAGGCACTGCGGGCGCGGCTCCAATCTATATTTAGCTACGGGAGCTGCGCGCTGCAGTCTGTGACTCTACGGAAGGAGGCTGACTTCGGCAATCCTCCGCATAGGGTTTTCATCTTCTCCTGACATCGAACAGGAATGCGGCTGACTGCGGCGGCCCAATCCCCTTAATATTTTACACAAGATGATTGTTCTAACGGTTTCCTAGTTCGGGCAAGTTGACTGTGAACTTAAACTTATGGGATAAAATAATGATTCCCTGAGAGCAACAGCACTTCAGGGTGCAACTCTCCTTCATTCTTCCCTATTTTTCCATAGATGATACTCTACATTACGGATTGTCGTATGATGTCTCAGCTTTAAGTTTATGAAGGACGGACGTATAATCACAATACGCCACAAGAACTGTCAGCCCCCTATTTCTTTTCCCCTCGCAGAGGGCCCGGCTGGGCCCCATGTGAGTACCCTCTCTCAAATTACTGTCTTGAGCCACTGTCTTTTGGTGTGCACCATACCACTCTGACAGTTGATTCATATCCATTCAGGTACAATCTCTAGTCATTAGACCACTCATTTTGTAATTCTCTTCGTTTGGCCCACTTACAGTTATCCATTGATTATTTTTTTCAGGTGTCCCTTATTGATAGGTCCTGAAGAGACCCCCTATTGTAGGTGGGGTCTAAACGCCGTTGACACGCATCTAAAACAAACCCACCTCCAGACCCTACTACTGTGATTGAAGGCTGGATATAACTATTGTATAATTATGTTATGGTCGTTTTATGTATAAATTGAAACCTATTTTATGCCACAAACTGTCACCTTAAATATGTAGGCTCTATGCTCACTTGGGACACCATGCACCTTGTTTTGATTAACTTGATTATGTAATTAACATAAAAGTAAATAACCTTGATTCTCTTGTTGTGTATAATTTTAATTCTCTCTTAAACATACTTTTACCCTTAAAAATACTGCTATTGAGCTAAACTACTATCATATATCAAACACATTGTTCACAGGAACCACTGTTCCTTGTTATATAATTGATACCCTGGCTCCATGTGAGTAGGGTGGCCCTTGTTTTTTCCTGTGCAGGCCAACTAGTAGCATTTAATTTACAGGCCCTGGGCCAAGGTAAAGCCTCTTTACTAGGGACTTACAAGTAAATTAATTATCCCAATTTGGTATAAGCTAATTCTACCATGTTTTAGGGAGAGAGCACAAGCACTTTAGTGCTAGTTAGCAGTGGTAAAGTGCACAAAGTTTATCCAGCAACGAACACTGGTGAGACATTTTGCTGCCTCATATTTAATTTTCGTCGGCTGTCCGGTTTGTGGCTTGTGCGCGAGCATTGAGGATTGGAGAAGGTCATGCATTGGAACACGCGCAAGCAGTAAGGCCTGAAGTTACTCGCGATTTGGAACGTGCTTGTTACGACGGCCTTGGATTCATATTATTCCCTGAAGGCTTAGCGCATTTTGTGTGCATGCCACAGAGGACGTTTGAATCCAACTTTACCATTCAATCAATCAATCATAGAATTTGTAGCGCGCACTACTTACCCGCGAGGGTCTCAAGGCGCTGGGGAGAGGGAAGGGGGGGATGCTGCTACTGGTCGAACAGCCAGGTCTTGAGTAGCCTCCTGAAGGTCAGCAGGTCTTGGGTCTGTCGTAGGCTTAGTGGAAGGGTGTTCCAGGTCTTGGCGGCGAGGTGTGAGAAGGATCTGCCGCCGGTGGTTGTTCTTCGAATGCGAGGGACGGTGGCGAGGGAGAGGTCGGCGGAGCGGAGCTGGCGGTTGGGGACGTAGAAGAAGAGTCGTCTGTTGAGGTAGGCTGGGCCAGTTTTGTGGAGTGCCTTGTGTGCGTGGATGAGGAGTTTGAAGGTGATCCTCCTGTCGACGGGGAGCCAGTGCAGGTTCCTCAAGTGGGGGTGATGTGGCTGTGGCGTGGTACGTCGAGGATCAGGCATGCGGAGGCGTTTTGTATGCGTTGCAGTCGCTTGATGAGCTTGGCCGGGGCTCCCGCGTAGAGGGCGTTCCCATAGTCCAGTCTGCTACTGACGAGGTCCTGGGTGACTGTTCTTCTTGTGTCTGTCGGGATCCACCTGTAGATCTTGCGAAGCATGCGGAGGGTGTTGAAGCAGGAGGAGGAGACTGCGTTGACTTGCTTGGCCATGGAGAGCGTTGAGTCGAGGATGACTCCCAGGTTGCGTGCGTGGTCGGTGGGTGTCGGGGCTGCTCCCAGCGTCGTTGGCCACCAGGAGTCGTCCCAGGCTGAGGGGTTGGAGCCGAGGATGAGGACCTCCGTTTTGTCCATGTTCAGCTTTAGTCGGCTGATCTTCATCCAATCGGCGACGGCCTTCATTCCTTCATGGAGATTGGCTTTGGCGGCGAGGGGGTCCTTGGTGAGGGAGAGGATCAGTTGAGTGTCGTCAGCGTAGGAGATAATGTTGAGGTCGTGCTGTCTGGCGATGCGTGCGAGCGGGGCCATGTAGATGTTGAACAGTGTTGGGCTGAGGGACGATCCCTGGGGTACGCCGCAGATGATCTCGGAGGCTTCGGATCGGAAAGGTGGGAGGCGGACTCTCTGGGTTCTGCCGTCGAGGAAGGAGGTGGTCCATTCCAGGGCCTTGTCTCGGATCCCTGCGTCGTGGAGGCGTGCGCGTAGAGTGCGGTGGCAGACAGTGTCGAAGGCGGCGGAGAGGTCCAGCAGTATGAGTGCTGCGGTCTCACCATTGTCCAGCAGGATCCTTATGTCGTCGGTGGCGGCGATGAGGGCAGTCTCAGTGCTGTGGTTGCTGCGGAACCCTGATTGGGATGGGACCAGGATGCTGTTTTCTTCGAGGTATCGGGTTAGCTGTTTGTTGACGATCTTCTCGATGACCTTGGCTGGGAACGGAAGCAGAGAGATGGGCCGGAAGTTCTTGAGGTCTCTCGGGTCCGCCTTGGGTTTTTTGAGTAGGGCGTTGATCTCTGCGTGTTTCCAGCTCTCTGGGAAGGTCGCGGTCTCGAAGGAGAGATTGATGATGTTGCACAGGTGGGGTGCGATGGAGCTGCTGGCTTTGTTGAAGATGTGGTGCGGGAAAGGGTCTGATGGGGAGCCGGAGTGTATTGTGCTCATGGTCTTGATGGTGTCCTCGATGTTCACGTTGGCCCAGGCTGGCAGGGGGTCGTGGTCGATGGTGTGTGGCGGGTCTGGTGCATCGAACTTAGTTGGGGCTGTCTGGGTGTTGAAGCTGTCGTGGATGTCGGCGATCTTGCGGTGAAAGAAGGTGGCGAGGGAATCGCACAGGGGTTGCGACGGCGGGATGTCGTTGGTGTTGGAGCTGGGATTGGAGAGTTAAAGAGAATTTTAAACTACAGTTAATTTGGGTGGAAACAGTATTGTTCTATCTGGTCCCAAACTGAAATTATCAGTTAGTGAGGTAACCCAGTCTTAGTCAATGAGAGAGATAGCCATACAACAGTGAAAAACAACTTAAGGAGTTTTCCACTGTCAGGACCTGTAAAACTTAAACCCACATGTCCTACATTTTAAATACCATGCACCCTGCCCTAGGGTTGGTTAGGGCCTACCTTAGGAGTGACTTATGAGTACTAAAAATGAACATTTGAGCTGGCAAAAGGTTTATTTTGCCGGGTGGAAATTGCAGTTTAAAAATGCACTTCAGACTGGAGTGGCAGACCAGAGACATGTTTTACAGCACAACCTTAGTAGGTGGCACAATGAGTGCAGCAGCCCACTAGTAGCATTTAATTTACAGGACCTGGGTCCATGTAGTACCATATATTAGGGACTTATAAGTCAAATTAAATGTGCCAATTAGGTGTATACCAATTTGACCATGTTTAAGGACGAGAGCACAAGCACTCTACCACTGGTTGACAGGGGTAAAATGCTCAAAGTCCTAATGCACAAAAACGGCGTCAGCAAAACTGGATCGTTTAAGCAAAACATCTGGGGGAATACCTCACCAAAGTTGTCAGGTTCAACAGTGTTCATGTGAAGTGTGCAGTACTGAGGATTTCTCTTTAGCCTGAGTAGTGCATTTGCCCAGGCTGCAAGCTGATGCCGCATTTGTAGCATGGTGCTAACAGCTCCTGTTTATCCTGCTGGGGGATGCAGAGTGTCTCTCACTTCCATGGGAACCAGTGCCACTGCGGGTGCAAACTCCTCCCCTAGCTTGGAAAGTACAACAGAGGGGCTGAAGTCAGTGATGTTCATGGACAGTCACCCCACTCTGAAAATTGTTCCAGCACCACAGCCAATTTGACTAGCATATTCATCACAGTAGAAGACAAGTTCCTTCTTAGTCACCACGATCATTCTTATATTTATTCATTTTACCACTGCATTTTGGGGCATGCCTTGTGGCACTGAATGCTGAGCTACAAGGGTAGGATGTCATGTAATGAAGTTCATTTTAAAGATCTGCACCTACATCTGTTAGACATTGATGGTGATTTGTTAGGTTTGGGTTTCCTGTGATGTTATCTAGGTCAAAGACCAAGTGATGACACTTTTTTGGATGTCTTCATGATCAATTGTGATACCACTTCCACTCTTTGTACTAAACGACAACACCAGTGATACAGGTGCAATTAATTGGGAGCACGTTTTGGCACATTATGGGAGCTTCCTGCAGTGGCCATGATGGGAGGGGAGGTGTGTAAACGATTGCTTTACATATATGGGTAAACGCTGTGCGTGGGAGACAGCAGGCTCATTGTGCTAGGACTGGGAGGAGGAAGGCCATCGCAGTTGTCATTAGGGGCACATGGACTACTTCGGCTTCTCCCTCCGATTGAGAGGAACCCTCAGGATGTCGCGCTCGTTGCGATATTTGGCTCCGAAGCAGCGCGAGCTACATTTAGCAGAGAAATGCGGCTTCCTCAATGGTTTAAAATAACTAGTTAATCCTGCCGCACAACATTTAAACACAAGTTCCTGCTGATCAAATAATTAAAGCCAAATGAAAACGACCCAGTAATTTAATCGCTGTGTTTAAAATAAGTGGTGTTGTGTTTCACTTGTTTTCCGTAAGAATAATTCTTGGTCGTGAACTGTTCATTCCTCGATGCAATTACTGACATTTTCTCATTATCTGAGCCTGACAACAGTTAGAGGGTTTACTATCTGTGTAGAGAAAGGCGTTTATGGAACATGCGGAGAAAGGCAGCAGAGAAGATGCGGCTCCGCCCCGGCTGTTGGTGCAGTTGTACAGTTGTTGCAGGGCATGCAGACTGTTCCATTCATTTTTGTCACACTTCAGTGCCGAAAATTAAGTTGCTAATGAAGTTTACTCGAACATATAGAGAGTTATGTTTTGTCTCTGCCGCTATGTATTACTACATGTAAAGAGGCCTTCAGCAGCACTCTTTACCATGTTTAATTCCTGTAAATATACTACCGAGGACACTACACAAATCACCATAACAGTTACTGGCTCAGGTAAAGACACACAGGTTCAAACCGCCAATGCCAGGCGTTGTTGACGATTATTACCTGTACCAAAACATATTGTGTGGTTATGCAGAAAGAAAACTATTTCACGCCTTTATATTTTGTGTCCTTGTTTGTTAAGATGAAGGACGTGGCCAAGAGTGAATAAAATCAGGAGAAAGTACGGGAAAGCATTTTGCACAAAGTGAGGCACGAAGAGCCCCTATAGAAGGCAGCTGTCGTTATGGAGATGGTCTTCTCCTATGAGTTACACATGATACCCATTGTTAGAAAACGAGGCAGTATCTCTGAGGCCTGCACAAATAACATGTCACATTTGTCCTTCACTGGGAACCAAACACCCTATTGTAGCGCTTGACTCTCAGAGGGTAGCGTTGCAGAGCAGTCTAAGGCTTACTCAAGGGAGGTGGTGTAAGCTAGTAATCGTCACTTCAAGTACGCAGGAATAACACTCAATAATTGATTGTCCAGTCTGTACTTTGCTTTATAAAAGTAAGAGTACATTTATTAGACACACACACTACTCAATACTATGCACCAATTTACAAATATACATAAGCTGTTGGAATTACTTTGTGACATTGCATAACATCTCCACCCCTCTCCCCGGGTGGGGTCTAGTACCACCACTCCCATGTATGCACATCATCTTGCCCCCTAATGCAGTGGGTTGACGCCACCTGGAGCGAGGGCCTTGCCAACTGGCACCATCCCAGTGGCGACCCAGCCCATCATCTCAACAAGCATTAAAAATAGGAACACCTGCCCTGGGGACACATAACCCTGACTGAGCATCTTATACTGACCATACAGTATAATCAATCAATCAATCATGTCACTTATAAAGCGCACTACATACCCGCGAGGGTCTCAAGGCGCTGGGGGAAGAGGGGGGTGGTGCTGCTACTGATCGAAGAGCCAGGTCTTGAGGAGTCTTCTGAAGGCCAGTAGGTCTTGGGTCTGTCGGAGGTTGGTGGGGAGGGTGTTCCAGGTCTTGGCGGCGAGGTGGGAGAAGGATCTGCCGCCGGCGGTCGTTTTCCGGATGCGGGGGACTGTGGCGAGGGCGAGGCTGGTCGAGCGGAGCTGGCGGGTGGGGGTGTAGAAGCTGAGTCGTCTGTTGAGGTAGGCTGGTCCGGAGTTGTGGAGTGCTTTGTGTGCGTGGGTGAGGAGCTTGAAGGTTATCCTCTTGTTGACAGGGAGCCAGTGCAGGTCTCTCAGGTGGGGTGTGATGTGGCTGCGTCGGGGGATGTCGAGGATAAGACGTGCAGAGGCGTTCTGGATGCGTTGCAGCCGTCTCAGGAGCTTAGCCGTCGTTCCTGCGTAGAGGGTGTTTCCGTAGTCCAGCCTGCTGGTGACGAGGGCCTGGGTGACTGTTTTTCTTGTTTCGGTGGGGATCCACTTGAAGATCCTGCGGAGCATTCGGAGGATGTTGAAGCAGGATGAGGAAACGGCGTTGACCTGCTTAGTCATGGAGAGGGTGGGGTCGAGGATGACCCCTAGGTTGCGTACGTGGTCGGTGGGTGGCGGGGCTGTTCCCAGTGATGTTGGCCACCAGGAGTCATCCCAGGCTGAAGGGTTGGAACCAAGGATGAGGACCTCCGTCTTGTCCGAGTTCAGCTTCAGGCGGCTGGTCCTCATCCATTCGGCGACGGCCTTCATTCCTTCGTGGAGGTGGGCTTTGGCGGTGTGAGGGTCTTTGGTGAGGGAGAGGATCAGCTGGGTGTCGTCGGCGTAGGAGATGATGTTGAGGTTGTGCTGTCGGGCGACGTGGGCGAGGGGTGCCATGTAGATGTTGAACAGCGTTGGGCTGAGGGAGGAGCCTTGGGGTACGCCGCAGATGATCTTGGTGGCCTTGGATCGGAAGGGGCGAGGCGGACGCTTTGTGTTCTGCCGGAAAGGAAGGATGTGGTCCAGTCCAGGGCCTTCTCTTGGATCCCGGCGTCGTGAAGGCGTGTTCGTAGTGTGTGGTGGCAGACCGTGTCGAAGGCGGCTGATAGGTCCAGGAGGATGAGGGCTGCAGTTTCTCCGTTGTCTAGCAGGGTCCTGATGTCATCGGTGGCGGCGATGAGGGCGGTTTCGGTGCTGTGGTTGCTGCGGAAGCCGGACTGGGAAGGGTCCAGGATGTTGTTCTCCTCGAGGTAGCGGGTCAGTTGTTTGTTGACGATTTTCTCGGTGACCTTCGCGGGGAACGGAGCAGCAGAGATGGGTCGGAAGTTCTTGAGGTCCTTGGGGTCTGCCTTGGGTTTCTTGAGTAAGGCGGTGATCTCGGCGTGCTTCCAGCTTTCCGGGAAGGTTGCTGTCTCGAAGGAGATGTTGATTATTTTCCGGAGATGGGGCGCGATGGCTGTACTGGCTTTGTTGAAGATGTGGGGAGGGCACGGGTCTAGCGGTGAACCGGAGTGGATGGTGTTCATGATCTCGCTGGTGTCCTCATCGTTGATGTTGGTCCAGGAGAGCAGGCGGTTGGTGGTTGTGGGGGCAGTGGTCTCGGTGGTTGCCGGGGCGGTCGTGGTGTTGAAGCTGTCGTGGATGTCGGCAATTTTGCGGTGGAAGAAGGTGGCCAGTGAGTCGCAGAGGTCTCGCGACGGCTGGATGTCGTTGGTGTTGGAGCTGGGGTTGGAGAGTTCCTTCACGATGTTGAAGAGCTCTTTGCTGTTGTGTGCGTTGTTGTCTAGGCGGTCTTTGAGTGAGGCCCTTTTGGCAGATCTGATGAGGTGATGGTGACTGTGGGTGGCGCTCTTGTGGGCGGCGTAGCTGTCCGCTGTCCGTTCGTGGAGCCAGATCTTCTCCAGTTTTCGGCATGATCGTTTGGAGGCCTGGAGGTCTTCGGTGAACCAGGTGGCTTTCCTGCTGGTGTGGCTGTTGGGCGGATTCTTGAGCGGGGCGAGGGTGTTGGCGCAGTCGTCGATCCACTGTCTGAGGTTGCGGGCGGCGGTGTCGGGTCGGAGGGTTCGGCGGGTGGGCTCAGGGCGAGGTTGTGGTTAGCTGGTCTTCCGTGACTCTGCTCCAGCAGCGGCGAGGCATTTGTTCGGTGTGGTGGTGCGTGGTGGGCTTCCTGTAGGTGAAGTGGATGCAGTGGTGGTCAGTCCAGTGGGGTTCGGAGGTGTGGTTGAAGGAGACGTGTGGGCTTGCGGAAAAGATGGAGTCTAGCGTGTGGCCGGCGGCGTGGGTGGGTGTAGTCACGAGCTGTCTGAGTCCGAGGGTGGCGAGGTTGTCGATCAGGGTGGTGGAGTTGGTGTCCTTGTTGTTCTCGAGGTGGAAGTTCAGGTCCCCGAGGAGGATGTAGTCCGTGGAGGCGATGGCGTGTGTGCTGACGAAGTCAGCGATGGAATCGCTGAACTGTGGTCGGGAGTCCGGGGGTCTGTAGATGAGGGTTCCTCTGAGGGTGGTGTTGGGATCGGTGTGGATCTGGAAGTGCATGTGTTCGGCGGTGCTGAGGGTGTCGTCGGTGTTGGTTGAGACTCTGAGGGTGTTCCTGTGGACGATGGCGATGCCTCCTCCGACTCCGTTGGTGCGGTCCCTGCGGGTGATCTTGTATCCGTCCGGGATGGCAATGGCGATGTCGGGGGCTGAAGCGGGATTCAGCCAGGTCTCCGTCAGGAATGCGGCGTCTGGGGAGGTTGAGTCGAGAAGGTCCCAGAGTTCGATGGCGTGTTTGCGGGCGGAGCGGGTGTTGAGGAGGATGCATCTGAGGTAGTTGGGTTCTTTCCTGGGCGGTGGTTTGGCGGGGCGGGTGCTGGCGAAGCTGCAGTTCCGGCAGGTGAAGGGCCCTTGGGTGCGCTTCGGGGTGGCCTGGTAGCAGGCGTGATCTTTTCCGGGGTTGAGTGCGTGGAGGGTGCTGGCGTCGTATCGGGCGTCTGTTGATGTGGCGGGCGTGGGGGATGTCCGGACCAGGGGGTCTGGCGCTGGGCGCGGTCACGGCGCGGACGGGCGCAGACGGGCTTGCCTTAGGTGCGCCTTCAGCGCGGCCGCACAGCGGCCGCCATAAATGGGGAGGTGGGAGGGAGGAGCAGGGAATGGGGCAGCGAATGGGCAGTGAGGGGGCGGGGCCGCAGGGGCGCAGCGGCGGGAAACAGGCACAGAAGGGAAAACGAGCACAATCAGGGCATCAAGGGGGCACAGAAAGGAAAAAGAAATGAGCACAATCAGGGGCAGCAAGGGGGCACAGAAAGAAAAAACGAGCACAATCAGGGGCAGCAAGGGGGCACAGAAAGGAAAAAACGAGCACAATCAGGGGCAGCAAGGGGGGCACAGAAAGGAAAAGCGAGCACAATCAGGGGCAGCAAGGGGGCACAGAAAGGAAAAGCGAGCACAATCAGGGGCAGCCAGGGGGCACAGAAAGGAAAAGCGAGCACAATCAGGGGCAGCAGCAGGGCACACAGACGGAGCTGTGTGGTGGGCGAGCGACCTACCAGTCAAGGTCAGGGGTCGCTCTCTTCACCACGCAGCGGCCGCCATAAATGGGGAGGTGGGAGGGAGGAGCAGGGAATGGGGCAGCGAATGGGCAGTGAGGGGCGGGGCCGCAGGTGCGCAGCGGCGGGAAACAGGCACAGAAGGGAAAACGAGCACAATCAGGGCATCAAGGGGGCACAGAAAGGAAAAAGAAATGAGCACAATCAGGGGCAGCAAGGGGGCACAGAAAGGAAAAACGAGCACAATCAGGGGCAGCAAGGGGGGCACAGAAAGGAAAAACGAGCACAATCAGGGGCAGCAAGGGGGCACAGAAAGGAAAAACGAGCACAATCAGGGGCAGCAAGGGGGGCACAGAAAGGAAAAACGAGCACAATCAGGGGCAGCAAGGGGGGCACAGAAAGGAAAAACGAGCACAATCAGGGGCAGCAAGGGGGGCACAGAAAGGAAAAAGCGAGCACAATCAGGGGCAGCAAGGGGGGCACAGAAAGGAAAAGCGAGCACAATCAGGGGCAGCAAGGGGGCACAGAAAGGAAAAGCGAGCACAATCAGGGGCAGCAAGGGGGCACAGAAAGGAAAAACGAGCACAATCAGGGGCAGCAGCAGGGCACACAGACGGAGCTGTGTGGTGGGGAGCGACCTACCAGTCAAGGTCAGGGGTCGCTCTCTTCACCACGCAGCGGCCGCCATAAATGGGGAGGTGGCCACGCAGCGGCCGCCATAAATGGGGAGGTGGGGAATATACACCTCTACGTCTTAGTGGCTAACAGTCTGGGTTGTTCTTCCCCTAACGCAGTAGCAAGAATACATGTATGGGCATCACTTTAAATGATGTACTTATCAAAGCTGGTAACAGTTGTAATGCATTGCAATCACAGCCCCTAAAAGGCATCACAGTTATAATCACAGGATTAAGCATATACCGCCAGACACCCTAGCAGGAATATCTGGCAACTTAAACCCACTTTGCTTATGAATTCACATTACATGTGTGACTTACAGTCCCTCTATAAGAAATAACCCTGACAAAAGCACTTCTCGTGCATTTGCACCTCTTCACCTCCAGGGAATGCCCTTCTCCAGACATCCCCAGCGCAGCCTTCCACACATAGAGGCAATCCTTCAGGCACCTCCCCAGCTGTAGAACAAAAGTTCCAGCCCAGAGAAAGGTTGATTGCTGGCTGAGCCCTTGAGGGGTTGTTTCTTCTAAGTCCCCCAGAGTTTTAGGGTGGGACTTCACTTCTTCGTGCTGGGGGAGACTGCGTTGCTCCTGCAGCTCCCCCTGCACCTTTGCACACATGTCGCGGTGACCCCATCCTCCAGGGGCCACCACAAGTCGAGAAACGGCTGTTTTCCCCTTGCAGGCTGGTCCGGGCCTCCAAGGCATTATGGGGCGAGGCTCTCCTGCCTCGTGAATATCATAGCAGCGGCTCCCCCGCTGCTCTGGGAGAGCCACGCTGTGGGCCCCCGGCCGTGTCTTGGCTTTGTTGGAGGGTCCGGTCCCACCCGGACTCCCAGTTGAGTCCTGCAGCTCGGGGAGCCCACCCCCGGCTGCTTTCAGGGGCCCGGTCCCACCCGGGCCCCTAGCTCCTCAGCCATTTCTTGGGGACGGCCCCGGTCCCACCCGAGCACCCCCTCGTTCCTCCGCGTTGGAGAGCCACCTGGGGAGCCCACCCCCGGTGGCTCCCACCGGCTCCCCGCCCGGCCCACACCCTCTGATGCGGCCGCGGGAGCCGGAGAGTCGTTTTGGTCTGCCCGCTCCGGCGGGCAGACGTGGAGTCTTCCGCCGGTTGGGCGGGACCTCGGGGGAGTGCGGCGGTACTCCCCCGTCCTCCTCATCACGTCGGGGCCCGGGGATGGGGTGCCGGGCCCCCAGGGGCCATGCTTCAAGGGGAGCGCAAGGGCACTCCCCGACTGGTTTTCTGCATTGGGGCCTGGAGTTGGGGTCCCGGGCCCCTCAAGAGCCTTCACGGGGAGCGCGACGGAGCTCCCCGGCTTTGCTTCGCGCGCGAGGGGGGTTGCGCGACAGCACGCGCACCTCCTCTTCAGCGCCATCACCAGGGCCCGGAGTTGGGGTCCTGGGCCCCCAAACCTTCTTCGAGGGGGGGGCGCGGCGGCGCACCCCCTCTCCGCATGACACCGGGGGCCAGGGTGGGATTCATGGAGAGCGCGACGGCGCTCCCCGACTTATCTTCTCCTGGGGGCAGCCCCCGGGACCTGACCCACCCCGGGGGCATATCCTGGACTGGCGGCGGAGCCCCACGCACTTCGTCGTCGGTCGGCCAGAGGTCAAAGGTCGCCTACCTTCTGGGGGGCATATCTCAGCCCCCAGGGGACCGATCTTCACGATTTTGGCCTCTTCTTGCTCCTTGCGGCGCACCCCAGCCACTGGGAGCACTTTCCTTCTCCCTCCTGGTCTCACGGAGGGTGGATTCAGCAGGGAGCTGTCTTCACTGGCTCCCTGTGCCAGCCTTTTGCCTGGCTCTCCTCCTGGGCCTCTCTTCTCCTTGCGCAGAGGCCCAGGCTTCTGCTCACTGGTCCTGGTCTCCCCTCCTGGCCCACTGCAGGGTCCTGGGCCAGTCTGGAGGTTCTTCCTTCCAGCTGCCCATGGCGCCAGGCTCCAGCACCAGTCTTCCTCAGCAGACCACACCCCAGAGAGAGCTCCTCTTCCTGTGCAGACTCTTTTTAAAGAATGGGGAGGGGGCTGGCAGGAAGTCTCTGTTTGCCCTATCACACAGCGACACATCAACTCTCTGCCCCTGCTCCCTCCTTCCTGCCCAGGCCTCTGGGTTTGTTCAAAATGGCGTCGTCCAGGGGTCTCATGCCACATGGTCTCTGAGAGCCCCTTCCCCCCTCGCTGCCTTCACTCCAGAGCAGCTTGGTGCCTGGCACCAGGTGTCAGCTGTAGATGGATGAACCTGTAGCTCCACCCATCTTCTCTTCTTGGAGTGGAGGCCTTCACCCTTGGAATGCTTGTTGTGCAGGGCTGGGCCTCTGATGCTACAGCTTGGGGAGGAAGGTCATTAATTCAGCCTGGCAGGGTCAGCCCCAGCCAGGCCCTGGTTATGAGCAGACTCAGAGAAATATGACATTTCTGGATGACCCAAAAGCAGTACAACTATGACTTTGAACTCTGCAGAATACTTCTTCTCACATAAGTTACAGTGGACTTTAGTGCGTGTCTGGAATTTGTAGGCCCTGGGAAAGTAAAACTAGCCCATGTGCTCCCCATCCTCATAGGAGAGTAATGGAGTGAAAACAGTAAAGCACACTGACCTTCCCTCAAATGTTTCTTCCCATTGTAGAAAGCCTATTCCATGTCACCACTCAGTTCTGCATAAGTCCTGCCACACCATTCACTTTGTAGCTGCTCCTGGGCTGCGCACGCCAGGAATCTCCCCTGCGCAGCCCTTACACTTGTGCACACACATGTACACACATGTCTGCATGTAACCAGCCCAGTGCCCCTTACTCTGGCTGCATCGCAGCGGCCTACTTGCGCCAGGGGGACACCAGTAAAATACACATGCAGTCCCTTTCATCATGAGTTCACTGTGGGTGAGTCCCAACTTATGAGGCTCTCCCACAGTAAAAGCTCAACAAATAGGTGTTCAAAAAGCAAAATAAATCTGAGCGGCTCAGAAGGTCAGAACCACCTTCTAACACCCATCTACAATTGTAAGGTGTATATTACCTCACACACTGATCTTCCCTTCTCAGATCAGTAGCACAGGAGGACAGAAGTCATGGCGTTTCATCCTTCCAAGAAAAACACAGAGGGCCTCATTTATGAAAAGTGACGCATCGCTGCGTGAAAACAGCGATGCGTCACTTTTCATTGCGCCCTCCTTGCGATGCGACATACTGGATGCGTCATATTTATAGTATGACGCATCATGTCGCAAGGAGTTACAGATACGTCAGTTTTTCTGACGTATCTGTAGGCGCAAAAATGACGCATTGCTGGAGTGTGTCACAAAAGTGACGCAACTTCAGCAATGGGTCATTTCACATGGGCAAGTCCCATTTCAAATGTGCCTGCGTCAGTCTTACGCCTGCTGTGAGGCAGGCGTAAGATATTGCGTCCTCGATGTGGTGCAGTGAAATCTCATAGATTTCACTGCGTCACTTCTACAAGGCTTACTTGCGTCAGAACGCCCACCCTGCATACATTATACCTGGCGCAGGTATAATGTGGCACAGGGGTTTACAAAGTGACGCATCTACCTAGATGCGTCACTTTGTAAATATGACGCAATATGACGCATTTATTACGCCGCTGGTGCGTCACAGAAAATGACGCACCGGTGGCGCAAAAGTGACGCAAGGGCTCATAAATAAGCCCCTGACTTTTCTCCTGGTAATCTTTAAAATGATCAATTTTCAAGCATAAAAACTGCAGAGAGTCCTTCTATCCTCCCCATCTGTCACCCTCATCACTATGGTCTCCTCCTAAACCCAAATGAAAATGTTAATAGCTGGTAACCTGCCACCCACTTGTTCCAACCTTGGCAGTACTTTACGGCCTGCCCAAATAGATTGGATTTTATCTGGGTCAGAACTGATCACAGCTGCATGAGAAGAAAACAGCAAGTACTAACAAGATACAAAGGTCTTCAAGGCTCTCCTGAAACCTGAAAAACTACTTGCTGCCCTCTTATTTCTAAACCCATTTCACTCCTCAACCCACCAAAAGCCATGTTGTCTGCTCGCGATGCAAGCATGAGAGCCATAGGCATGTTGGCAACTTCTCTGACGGCCACTGCCAGCATACAACGCATTGTCACCCATATGTCCGTCTGCGAAGAAAGGGCAGCAGCTAACAGAAAAGACAAACTTTTTTGTTGCATGTTTGCCACACAAATTCTCCCAACTTCATCATGTCGGCTAAGGCCCGAGAGAGGTGGAGATGGCAAGTGAGATGCTGCCAGTCAGCCATCATTACACTCCCTCCCTCAGCTCCATAGAGGACCATTGTAGAGCAGCCAAGTCTAATTTCACTGCTATGATGTAGGAGCAGTGAATACATGAGTTTTGAATCTGATGTTCCTAATAATTGCTTCCTTTGGAAGTCACACATAACATAACTGCTGTGCATTTACGAAACAAGTATATTACGCTTAAGCAAGGTCACCAAGTCGGTCGAATTGTGACAGCCCTAACTAGCTGGATTTTCATAAACTTCAACAAGTGTAACTCCGCAGAATAAAACCGGCAAACACTAAGCCCTTCTATTTTCAAAGAAATTAGGATCACAATAGACAATGTCATCTTGTTTTATTTTTCGGGCGGCTCCTCCGTTGGAGCGGAGGAGCGTTGCCCCACTTAATATTCTCCTGAGCCAAAAAATAAAATGGTAATTCATTACCATTTCATTTTTCAGCCTCCCTCCCGAACCGAGAATCAGGAAGGGGCTGGGCTTAGTGAGAGCAGCAGCAGTGAGGAGGGTGGGCTGTATGTGCACTTTTCAAAGTACAAATGTCCTTTTGGCCAGCCATCTTGTGATGGCCAGGCAGACATGCGCACTTCGAAACCTCTAACCCAGCTGTCTGGGTTAGAGCAAGTCCTGGGCTGCAGAGCGCTGTGGAGGCCAGAACTGGCCGCTCCCTCCAATCAGGGCTCTGTTCTCATGCAGCACCAGGATTGGTCAAAGGAGTTGCTGGGGCCTGCACTGCAGTTCCGACGAGGTCCGGAGCAGAGCGGTCTGAAGTGAGGCAAGTGTTTTTATTAATTTTATTTGCACGCGCTCTCATTTATTTTTGATGCCAGCCACCACTTGCACAGCGCAGAAGGAGAAGCAGAACAGAGCTCTTTCGCAATTCAGTTGACTTTATGATTAATATCGACCCAGCTTGCCAAGTATCGCCCTTTTCTCTTGGTAGAAATACATCATTGTTTTATTTCTGTCTTAAAACTAAATAATAACGAACTTCAGTTTTCTGCCCTTGTGACCGGGCCAGTGTTCAGGTTTCGGCTTAGCTAAACAAAAACAGTTGGCAAAGGTAAACAATAGAAGTGATTCGAATTTATATTTAATTAAATCTTTTTTTGTTTTAAAAAAGGATTAGAAATAGAATAAAGCACAGTTTTTATTTGCGCTCTGTATTCTCCTTTGTGATTGTTGTGCCATTGATCCAAGATCCATCTCTTTTTAATATGTGACCGGGTCTCTTGTGCATTTCACATGTCCACAGACCCAAACCCTTGGCACGCTTAGCCAAGAGGTGCCCTGCTCCATCATGTGTCGCTCTGTCTACGACCTCTCGAGGCCCCCAATTAATCTGAAGCGCTGAGAAGGCACCGAGGCAGAGTTTATGTGCTTTAGTGGGAGCCCAGTGGAGGAGAAGTGCTAGAAGTAATAATAGGAGCTGGGGGAGTGTTTGAGGGGAGTCCGCCCTTGTTTATAGTTGCCCACACCCTGTTTGGGCACAGAAGGGCCTGCAGCATTTTTGGCATTTCACAAATTAGTCTGTTTTGGTCTGTAGGGGTTGAGTGGAGGCAGGTCCGGGTCTAAGGCGGTGTGACCGGTGCCACCGCACTGGGTGCTGACTCTTCGAGGGGGCGCCTTTTGGATCTATTTTATGATTTTAAAAACACCTGCTGCTGCATTGCTGGCCTCCGGCAATTTTCATACAGCAATAAAAATGTCAAGATAACTCCGGTGATTATTGCTCTTCCTGGTGAGAGAAGGAGTTTTGTCTAGTGGAAGTTTTAACTCATTTTATCAGAGCACAGAGGGTTAATATGCCTGCTGCAAAGAATGTGTACCATGCAGATCACAAAGTGCATATAGTTTAAATCGGTCAGTGCTTTTGTCAGAGAGATCCTTTTGTTACCAGCAGTGGAGATGTTAAAATCCTAACATGGAACAGTGAGCTACTAACTGCCATCAAAGAGCTGCAAGCAAATTGCAAGGTATAGATTAGAGCATTATGATTTTTTCCTCCCTCTTTCATTAGTCGAATGTTTCAAAAAGGGTTAATTTCGGTAAAAAAAATCCTTATTATTAAATGTAACCCCCAACCCTGGGGTTATGTTTTAAATTCTGAGTCTGGGCTTCTCCAGACCAAGCACTCTTAAACTATACTGTCTACCAGTATGGATGACATGTGACTCACCTTGTAGTCTTCTGGCTTATGTAACATTTCCTATACACTGATTTACACACATATGATTGATTGTCTCTGTGTAATATGTGTGTGATGTAAAGTGCTCTGACACCCTACACTGGTATAGGTGGCGCTATATAACTAATTAAATACATCTGAGAGAGAGTGGTTATGGAGACTTGAGGGGGCACTGTTAAAGGGTGGTAGTGAGGGAGTCTGTGGGGTGCGCCCGTGGGGGACGCCAACAAACACTGTCGCACAGGGCGCCACCAGCGCTAAAGCCGGCCCTGAGTGGAGGCCGTGGAGGAACGGGGCAGATATTCAGCATCAGCCTCTGTGATCTTTTGGACTCAGATTTTGGTACTTTTTCTTTTTTTTCTTTTTCTGGATGTAAAGCTGGACCTGCCTTAAGGAATCAGAGATCACAGTGAGCCCGGAGGATGGCTGCAGAGAGGGAGCTGTAGGTGTGTTTTTAGTGGGTCTGTGGGCACTGCTGTTCCTGTGGACAGACATAGCTATCACCAAAGTGCACAGGGCTTCGTTGATACTTTAGGTGGACCTTAAGGAACATCTGCTTGCGACAGCCTGATCAGTTACTATGCTTATATTGAGCACTGTGTGGTTGTACATCACTAGGCACTACAAATTATCATTCTTCTGCTATAAACTGCCAGTATTTTGATTAATTAGTGTCAACGTATTGCACCGCACTGCAGATGAAATGACTTCAATGTGCTATGAAACCATGTCATTTTTCTCAGTGCCCATCAGCTGGATATTTAATATAATCTAAGCATTTTAAACCTGCACCCTTCCTCAACCAGTCCCTTCATTTGCGGATGAATCCAGTTATCTTTCTGTCTATCCGTCCATTCATCCCTCTATACATTCATCTGCAGTCATACTTCCATTTACCATCCATTCACCCATCTATCAACAGATGGGTGAATGGATGGTAAATGGGTGGGACTCAACATCCACCCATTCATCTCAGACATCTACCCTTCTGCCTTCGATGTTTTTATCTAAGCAACAAACTGCTATTTACCAATTGTTATCCATATAGATTACATGACAGTATCATTGGATGATGCGGGCCATGATCTTGTGATCAGCAATACTGTGACAAGAGACGTTTTATAAACTAGTTTTTTCAATATTGTATCTAAAATTGACCGCAAAGGAAATGTCAGAGTTGACACAAGCAAGACGTCTGTCTTCTTGCCTCCATTGGATGGGTGATGTGATTAATGCTGGGCGAACAGATGGGTGAATGCACACTGCATGATAGCGCCTTTGTGTGAGATTGCTGACCACCAAGACTTGTGTCAACCTGCCAAATGGGTGTGATGGATCTCCCATTATGGGGGTACACAGTCATCAAGATAATAAGGCAAAAGTAAATGAAAATGCAGTGCTCGCTCGCTACTCAAAAGTTATCCCTAACTTTTACGCCCTACCACTTTCAAATGTCACCAGCCGCCACTGCTTTGTGTATGAGAATCAATAAATGAACACAAGATATGATAAAACAATTCCAGAAAAACAAAGGTAAAAGCAAAGAGGTACATTAGAGCTGAACATCTACAATATTTCCAATAAGAATGAAAAGTTGATGAAAATCAAGCACACATACAATAGAATCATGGAGATAAGAGTGTTAAAGCACTGGCAAATTCAACAAATGTTTTTTAAAAACAAATAAGTATCTGTTGAAAGGCATATTTGTTCATATACACAAGGCAGAATTTTGAGAAACAGAACAAAAATCACAACAGGGATTCTTAACAAATGTTGGTAAAGAATCATATGGGGACACCCTCTGCTTAAATTTCATCAACTGTAAATTGTTGTAAAATGAAGTATAATTTACTATTTTCATTTGGGAAGTCATTGTTATAGGATGTATTTAATGGGTGATTGCATATATGTAATTTAAATACAGAAAGGTCCAAATGGCTATTATTATGTAGGTCACAATATTTGATCAAAAATAAGATATAGGATTGAAGATACAACATTGAAAAATATAACTTTAAGGGCTGAATACACTTTATGGGGAAAAACACGCTTTATCACAGATGAATTTTCAAATCTTAGATACAGTTCCTAAGTTATCTAATTTGGGGTCATAGAAAGGGAATGTAATAATGAAAGTAATCCTATTGGATAATTAAGTAGGGTTCTTTTTCACTATTGAGAAATATATGAACTGACCGGATTTAATGTATTTGTAGTAAATTGAACAACAAAACTAAAACTCCTGATGTGACTATAAAGGGATAAAATAAAGCTTACCTAAATTGGTGGAAATAATTATACAAAATATATTTTTCAAAATTGCAATGCAAATAAAAGTCTATAGTTCTACATGTGGAATACCTTGTTTTGTTTAAAATAAGAGGCACGACTTGACCAGTTTGTAGATCAATGCAGAAAAAGAGGAAAGACTAAACTACAAAGAAGGTTACTGTATGAACAAGTATTGTGCTAAGGATAAGCAAATAAAGTACAATTATAAAAAACAGCAACTGTCACAAACACGTGGTGATAAAGATGGCACCTGTCTGCACCCGTCTGACTGAATTGACATGAAATCTGATGTTAAAAAAGGATAGATCCAAAGGATAGGCTGCAAGGAGGACTTTCTCTAAAATTAACTGTTAATATGTGACTCACAATGGCATCTATTTTTAATCGGAGATTGGAGCGCTTTATAAACATGGAACAATTTATTATAGTACTAAGTGTACATAATAACATACTGCTGAAATAAGGGGGATTTTGATAGTAAATTGCTATTTTGTATATCAATTGATATTTTGTAGACTGCAATCTTCGGAAGGAAATATAATAAATAGGAGGGACACATCCTGTTGAAGGAGAAAACGTATCTGAAATACAGAGACAATACAATATCCCTGCATGCGAGGCCTTTTCATGTAAAGAAATAAGCAAAAAGATGTATGATGAATAAACAAGAGATATTTGGGTAATAGATCTGGTGAACAAAGATACAATTTGAAATTACCCTAAAAGAATCAGTGAAGTATGAAAGTGGCAAGGCGAGAACAGCAAGGCCAAATGATTTCATTTTTGAGAAATTTAGTGAACAAAGGTTAGAGTGCAACAAAGGTTGTTGCTAATTGACACATTTTAGGAAAACATTTCACAAAGGCCAGGTAAGCACCCAATAGTGCCAAGGTGAAGGAGGAAAAGGCCATGCAAGTATTTGGGAATAGTAAAAGATAAGAATTTTAGAATGAACTCTTAAAGGGGCGCATGGCATGAAGCATATTTGCAATCCAAGGAAATTTTGAACTATTCCAATCACCAGCAATATCTTTTTAAGAGGCTAGTTATGCAGCATAGTAGATTAAATTAAAACTCAGAAGAGTAAAGTGGTATTATAGGATGTACTTCTTTTCAAAGGGGACAATAACTATTGCCCAAACAACTTGCAACATGAAGACTGAACAATTAACACTGAGCTTTTCAGCCATGGGCATTCAGCAAATGAGTGAAAAACGTACATGATTTGGTGTTTCTCTATATAAGGGTGACAAGGTAGAGTTATCAATCTGATCTCTTCAGTACCCCCACTGGCTTCTCGGCCACCTGCAGGTGGTTGAAACTAATATGTCATTCATTGTGTGATTTATCAAGAGACCATTCAGCTATACCAAGAACACTGATGAAGGGCACATGCCATCACAAATGTCCCTTCTTAACTAACCAATCCCATCCTCAAGCTCTGTGATTGACATCTCTCTGACATAATGGTAAATGCATTGTTATGATTGGTCAAGACAGTGATTCCATGACACTTGTGTGACTTTCACAGGCATGATGGGTTGGCTAGCCCACATCCACCAATTCAAACTGGTAGCATGTACTACACTAAGGCATTCCTTAGCTGAGCTAGCCAAGACCTAAACAAACAATAAATAAAGCTTATTGCTGCTTGCTCTAACATGATTTGCAGGAGAAATCTTCAGGCACAAATTACACTCTTGCATGCAATTCAAAGTTCACATCCAGATTTATCAGCTCCAACATTTCAGCTCAACCCACTCTGAATTTATCTCCACCACCATCTTCTTCCTCCCAGCTTAAAATCTATCTATGTTAGGGATTCTTACTTCAGTGCTGCACTGTAAAGCTATCTTTTTGCTTTTTCTGATGACGGTCTTCATATTTCATTTTGTTAACCACTGCAAAAGTATTCTCCCTTAATGCAGACATACCCAGGTATGCGGATACAAGCACACAGCCCTATTGTACAAGTGGAATGCAAGATCAGTAAGTTTCATGTAGATCACTGTGTAGTCTAATCACAATCAACTTATGGATGCGGAGCAGGGGAAATAGTTTGCTTTGTCATATTTCTAATTTCAAAAACCTGTGTAGGAAATTGGGTTTTTGGTTGATGGTGTGGTATGCACCCTTCTCAAGCAACAACCACAATCCCCATCAGGATAAACCACAAAAAGTCACTAAATTAACCTGTGCTTAACCCTCTGATAGCTTGGCACAAAAACAGTCAGGCTTAACTTAGAGGCAACGTGTTAAGTATTTATGCAGCACGCAAATAGTAATAAAGTGAAAACACAACACAAGAAAAATCACACACCAATTTAGAACAATAGAGTAAAATTTAATAAATAATTTGACACCAAAATGACAAAAAATCAATTATTAGGACCGGCGATATTCAATGTTAACGTTTCAGGTAAGTATAGCCCCTAAAAGCACAATGCGCAGCTCCCGGTCATGTGTGTGTGCTAGGCCAGGTGAAAGTCGCAAGTTCAAGCCTACCGTTATGGAGCATGCACTGCCTACAGTGACTAGGTTAGTCTCATTGAAAAAGTAACTGTTAGACTTGTCAGCCTTAGGGTGGTCTTCCCCCAAACATTTGCCTTCCTCCTCTATTTTTGCTGGTCTCTTTTTTGCTGAACACTGTGCACTTTACTACTGATAACCAGTGCTAAAGTTCTTTTGCACTCTCCTCTCAACATAATAAAATTGGCTTATAACCAATTGGCACATTTAAATTACTTGCAAGCCCCTAGTAAAATGGTACTACATGTACCCAGGGCCTGTATATTAAATGCCGCTAGTGGGCCTGTAGCAGTTATTGTGCCACCCACTTCAGTAGCCCTTTATACAGGTTTCAGGCCTGCCATTGCAGCCTATGTGCGCAGTTTTAAATTGCCTTTTTGACCTGGCAAAATGCACTTTTTGCTGGGCCCAAACCTTCCTTTTTAATGCACACCAGTCGTCCCTAGAATAGGCTCTGAACAGCCCAGAGGGCAGGGTGCAGTGTATCTAAACGTCTGAACATGTACTGTTAAGTCTTACATGTCCTGTTAGTGAAAGGCTTACCTCTCCTATAGGATAATATTGGGTTATGTTTTATATTTAATAAGTGATAACGTTCAATGAGAAGTAGGTAGACAGGTTTAGTTTGGTGGCTAAAGAATTGTAATTAAAAGCCCTCTTTTATGCTAACGTCGGATTTTTAGTAACAATTCTGAAAATGGCACTTTTAGAAAGTTGGCATTTTCTTGCCCTGACCATATGGTATCTGCAGTCTGATCCTGGGTCACATGACTAGGTGTAGCTGACAGTTGGTCGTTGTGTATTGCTCCCATACAGTGAGACGAAGAAAAGATAGGTGTTGACAGGATGAGCCCCTATGAGTTAACGAGGGGGAGGAGCTGTCACCTACCACACTTGCATATCACAAAACCCTGCCTAAGCATTCTCACAAAGGGTTTCACTGTTCTTTTGTCAACCCAGACAAGGTGGGGCCAGGGCAGTGAGTGAGGGGATGCCTTATACCTCATGGGTGTGGAAACCTCTAGAAGCTTCCTCTACTTCAAAGTGGGCACCAGGTATAAATATATGGCCTCAGACCCCAACTCTTCAGATTACTCCTGGAGCTGTGGACTCTTCCAGGAGGAAGGACTGCCCAGCTGTGAACTCTGCCCTGTTGACCTGTTATGCTGCCCAAGAACTGCTCTGCTGCCCGAGGATTGCTGCTGTTGCACCAGGACTCCTCTGCTTTGAGCTGCCCTGCTGAAACCAGCCTGTGTGTGTGTGTCCCAAGACTCCAAAATCTCCAAGGGTAAGTCGACTGGCCTCCTGTTCTCAAGCCACAGAGACACAACAGGCTTCTCTGCACATCACATCTTCGACACAGGGCCACCCATCGCCTCCACAGCTCCGCAAAATTGATCCAGCATGATGCATCTCGATGCAAAGAACCTATCCAGTGCCCCACAGCTCCAATGCAGGTTTATGCTTCATCTCGGCGGCCCTGTCAGCCTAACCCAATGGAATGCATCTCGATGCCAGCAATCGCCAAATTCAATGCAGCGTGGCACATCTTGACTCCAAGTCCTCAAAAGCTCCAGCTGCTTCACCACCACCGGCCCAGTGCGACGCAGCTTGACCTCAGCACCGACGCATTGCTATGCAAGTCTTTTTCAAGCCCCAGCAGCTTTTTCGATGATGATGCAAAACATCGCATCGCAAACTCCCGTTGACGGTCACTGACTTCACTGTGTGATGCATCTTGGTGCAGGATGTCGCACTGCAAGCTTCACGTCAATGGTGCCTCAACGCTGACCAGCGCAGCTCAATACAAGGACTTTGCACAGCTCTGCAACCAGGATTTAAAGTACTCTTGTTCAGTGGGCCTGACTGGGTCCCTATAGCCAGTCCGCGCTCCATTGTGATCTGCCTGAACTTGTCACTTTGCCCCGACCCAGCACGACCAAATAACCACAGTTGGCGATTTGAGCTTTTTGGTGCTATTTTCACGTAAATCTTTAAAATTGCATATCTCTGGTTTTACTGATTAAATTGTTGTTGTTTTGGTTTTAAACTATTTTTTAAAACTTACTCTATGTTTCTAAATTGGTGTGGGTTTCTTCTTGTAATGTGTCATCATTGTATTACTGTTTGACATGCTGCATAAATACTTTACACATTGCTTCAAAATTAAGCCTGACTGCTCTGGGCCAAGCTACCGAGAGGGCCCAGCACAGGTAAATTTGGGGTTTGCTTGTGACTTCACCCTAACAGAGAATTGTGATTGCTGCTTGAGTAGGGTTTCACCTCCTAAACCAGTAACCCAATTTCCAACAGTTACCTTTTCAAAGTCTGGTGTGGAGAGTCCAGTTTGCAGTGGAGGAAGCCACGAGGAGTGAGGAGAGTGTCGTAGATGGTCGTTGCTGTAGCGTGAAGAGCATGCCAGGCATTGTGGATGACCATTGCTAGAGCTTTGAATTGTTAGTCAACACAGGCTGTCACTGCTGTAGCTCACAGTGAAGATCTTGAGTTGCCGGCGGTCGCTTTAGTGTGAACGGTCACTGTTAGAACCGGGATTCCCTAGCTGGCTGAGGTAGGTACCTTAGGCCAAGTAGGGACCCTCACTTCCATGTCAGGGAAAGGACGGACACCTCCTCAGATCGCCCCTGCTCACCCCCTTGGTAGCTTGGCACGAGCAGCCAGGCTTATCTTCAAGGCTAATGTGTAAAGTATTTGCAACCACGCTCTCAGTGACCCAATGATGACATCACAAAAGGACTCCACACGCACACAGCGTCGCTGAGACTCACTTGGACTCCAGGTGCACACGATCACAGGACAATCCTCACGAAGGGCTCAGGCTGCAAAAAGCACACGCACACAGCGTCGCTGAGACACTTCCGGAAACTTTTGTGTTCCTGAGTTTCCACAACAGGGAGCCAGCTCTCCTCGGGCCCTTGGGGTTAAGTTACTTCAGGACACAGCACAGCAAAGTCCTTTCAAGCAGGGGGACACAGCACACAGCAAAGTCCCTTTAGCCTCTCCTTGGTTAAAGCAGCAAACTGCAGGCCAGCCCCAGAACACACAGCAAGGGTCAGTCCTTTCCTTCAGTCTATTCAGCTGTTTCTTCCTTGGCAGAGGTTCCTCTTGACCACAAAGTAGGTTCAATCCTTTACAGTCTTGAACAGTTCCATTCCAAAGTCCAGGGATTTCAGCTCTCATAGTTATACCCCTAAATGTCTTTGAAGTCTTTGTGTTCAGGGGGCACTGACCTCTGTCTAAACCAGTTCTAGGTGTCTCCCTGCCAGGGACACCTTCTGCCTTTGATAGTGGGGGTCTGGCTCCTTAATCACTCAGCAGGAGATGGAGCCATTGTTTTATGGCAGCAACCCAGGCCTCTTCACCTCCAGGGGCTACTCCTCCCCCCTACACTCCAGATGCAGGTCAGCCTGTTGCTGTCTCACCTCCTCCCCTGGGTCAAGACATTCCCCAGAGCCTATCACTTTTAAATCCAGACAGTCAAGCCACAACCAGGCAGAGAGACACAGAAATGTTAGAGCACAAAAACCCAGCCACTTCTAAAAGAGTGGTTTCTAAACACACAATGCAAAAACCACCTTCACAAAAAGATGTGTTATTAAATTGTGAGTTCAGGCACACCAAACTTCACCTCTCCATCTTAATTAAGCCTTTGGGAAGATAGACTGGAAACACATTACACAGCTTTCCCCATTCTGTCCTATGGGCAAGATGGCCTTTCAACAGTGAAAAACTAAATGGAGAGTATTTCACTGTTAGGACATGGTACACACCTCAGTACATTTCCTACCTTTCACATACACTGCACCTTGCCCAGGGGGGTACCTTGGGCCTACCATAGGGGTGTCTGATGTGCATAGAAAGGGAAGGGTAAGGCCTGGCAAGTGGGTGCACTTGTCAGGACAACAAGACAGCTTAACAAGCTGCGCACAGGCACTGCAGTGGCAGGCCTGAGTTCTCTCTTTAAGGCTACTTGTGTGGGTGGCACAATTAGTGCTCCAGGCCCACTAGTAGCAGTTGCATTACTAGCCCTGGCACACAAAGTGCACTTTACTAGGGACTTTACTAGTAAGGCAAGCATACCAATCATGGACAACCAATTACCATTACACTTTACACAGGGAGCACTTGCACGTTGACACTGATCAACAGTGGCAAAGTGCCCAAAGCATCTAAGTTGGCAACACCATGTCAGAAAAAAGGTCTAGGGGGAAAGCAAAAAGTTTAAGGAACTTTAGCCAAAAAGGGCCAAGTCCAACAGTCACGTTAACCAGAGATTTGCGTTGGCAGTCGTCACAAGCTGTAGAGTCTTGCCACTAACAGGCCCGTTCGCAGTTGCGAAGATCCCAAAACATCAGGATTTCATCTTCTTTTCAGAGGAGCAACCCAACTGATGCCAGCGAGGGTTCAGGATCAGGAGGTCAGCCAGCTGACCATTGAAGTCACTCAGGTCTTCTGGGGACAAGGAGGTGGTCATCTCTCCTTGAAACAGAAAGCCAGGTCTCAAACAGCAGGGCAGTTGCTACCAGAGGACTGCCCTGCTGCTCCTCCGAGAACAAAGCAGTCCTGATTTCTTCCACAGGTCCAGGCCGTACTGAAGAGTTCGTCTGAGGTCCAATATTGTTCTGATGGTCCAATATTTATACCCGCTGCCTGTCTTTGAAATGGGAGAAACTTCTAGACTATCCCCCCACCCCCCACAATCTGGGTCTGGAATTTTTCTTCCTCTCCTGCCCAGGCTCCAAGAGTTCTAGGATGACAAAGGACTGGTGTCAAGTTCTTTGTGAGTGCGCTGGAGGCAGCCCCTTTGAAATGCCCCTCCCTTCCTTGCAGTAGGCCCCATCCTGCCAACACACATTCGACCTTTGTCTCAATGTCTGGGAGGAATACACAAAGACCATCTGCCAGCTACACCAAGTCATGTGACTCAGGATACAAACTACAGGCAAAAAACAGTTAGGACAACAAAATGCCAACTTTCTAAAAGTGCCCTTTTGAGAACTGTGACTTAAAACCTGACTTTACCATTAAAGAGAATTTTAATTAACAATTCTTTTGAGACCAAACATGACTTTTCTACCTGCTCCCACTAAAAAAGTTAGCACTTATTGAATGTAGTAAGGTAACCCAATGTTACCCTATTTGAGAGGTAGGCTTTGCAGTCTTGAAAAATAAATTAAAGAGGTTTTCACTCGCAGGACATGTAAAACTTAAAAGTACATGTCCAACTTTTAAAATACACTCTACCCTGCCCTATGGCCTGTTTAGGGCCTACCTTGGGAGTGATATATGTATTAAAAAGAAAGGTGTAGGCTTGGTAAATGGTTTATTTTGCCAAGTCAAATTGGGAGTTTAAAACTGAACACTGGCTGCAATGGCAGGCCTGAGACAAGTGACGTAAGTAGGTGGCACAATAGGTGCTACATGCCCACTAATAGTATTTAAGTTACAGGTCCTGGGTATATGTAGTACCACTTTACTAGGGATTGATAAGTAAATTAAATGTGGCAATTGGGTGTAAGGTAATTTTACCACGTTTAAAGGAGTGAGCACAAGCACTTTAGCACTGGTTAGCAGTGGTAAAGTGCAAATAAAATGAATTCCAGCTAACAGTAGGGGAGAAGGAAAAATCTTTGGGTGGCAAAAAGTTTGGGAGAAGACCACACCTAAGGCTGTCAGGTTTAACAACCTGCATTGAAGGCTGCCTTACCAGAGAAGGCAGACTCAATATTCCATCAATATTCCATCAAGGTCTTTCTGAGGAATTGAAGAATGCCAGCAAAATAAATGTAGTTGATCAGTAGTTGATCAGTCTGAATTTTTCACTTAGATCACTGCCTCTAAGAGTACAAAGTGCAAAGTGGAAAAGAAGATTCAAAATCCTCTCCACTATAGAATATCCTTGAGATTCGACAAGTCTCATGATTCAGGGAAGAGAATTAAAATCAGTACTTTTTTGGACTGGTATTTAAGGAACAGAACAAACACAGACATAACACAGACATACATATAATTTACATCTTGACAGACCTGTCATGAGGTGGCTTAAGGAAATGTTATAGTTGTAGTAGTTGCCATTACTTAGGTGCCCCAAGAGTAAAACATCCTAAGACGAAAATGTGCAGGTTAAAGACAGCACAAGTTCTACTTCGGATGAGAGACAACCTTAAGATAACCAACAAAGTTAAATGGGAACCTCCACACCAATTTGAAGAAGAATTCTTTAAAAACAAATCTGTACAGAATACTAGAGCCGGGAGGAGAAAACACACACACTGGAAACTAGGCATGTAAACCAAAGAAGCAGTCGATAAATTCCCACAGGAAATCTATTGCCAATTATTTTTTGAAGATCTTGAGGAATCAAGCACTGTAGAGCACCTGGTGCCTAGTTTAGCACTGGAGGTGTATAAACCAGGAATTGTAGTGAAAATCAACAAAATCATTTTTCAATGAAACCAACATACTGTACTTTAAATCAATATGAAACAACGGCCCATTAAAAATGTTAAAGCGGACCCAATAGTACACATTATCAAACCTGATAAACGTCAGATATGCTATAATTATGGACAAAACGTCGGGCCATCAAAAAGTAAAGAGACGTAAAAAGAATACTCATTATATCACTCTGCATAATAATTCTATTAGTGGGATGAAAAATAGGAAGATCAATTAATACAAGAAGGATTACAAAATGGATGGATGGCAAATAGGACAACACGTTTTCTTCAGAATGAATCTCCATGGATGTCCCATAAGTTTAGCCAAGTCTAGAAAATCTAAAATACCATCAAGAATAGACTCATAAAAACAAGAACATAAGGTAACAATTCCACATTTGAGAATTTACAAGATGTGTTGCTTTTTGTCCCTAAAAAACTCCTTGAACACTTGCCAGCTTTCATCAAGGATACCAAAAAATCCACTGCTAAAAGTTCAACATATTTAAATTCAATGTCACAAGATACTAATATTAGCAAAAGTGAAACATTTTCGTATCAATGTTTCATATACTATAGAACTGCAAGCAGTTGAGCAAATGCTGACTAAACTTCAAATGTCTTAACAAAATCCTTAAATAATTAACCACATTTATACCCATTACTATACCAAATACTATTTGCAAAACAATCACAAAGCCTTTCGAAGCAGCATGGCCTCTTTGTGCAATTATTCGAAAACGAGCCTGTCTTAGAGAATCCAAGACGGAACAACAAAGTAATAAAATGTTGGCGATACAATGAAGACTTTGGGTGACTTCTTACTTACAAAACTCACATTTTTCCATAAAAGTAACTTTGGATATAGGGAATCAGAAATGTGTTGACAACCTTTTTTAGCAAACAAATGCAATACTTTTCAAGGGCTATTCACCAAACCCACTGACAGATATAGCTTATTATGCCATCCAATTTCCATCCAGAGTCTGGCCATACATTCAACTCTTAAGACGCAAATACATTATTTCAGAATACAGTAGAAACCGAATATGTTTAGTGGAAATGATTACAATTTAAAATGAAAGCTGGCAATCAAACATTTGCAAAGGACAAAAGAACACATTACACAAACCACAAAGGATAAAACTAAGCAAAAACAAAATAAGAGTGAAACAAATCGCATCACAGTTACATGATGCTACCAAACATGTTAAAGGTGCTGGCCCCACCCTGCAACCACCCCAAAAATCTCATCTTCCCCCACACAGCTATCCCCCCACCTGCCTGGCGCAGAAGTGGCTCTACCATTAAAACACCTCGAACAGTAAACTGGTCACCATAAAATCAACTAAATCCTTAGCGATTACCTTGGACGAAAACTTGAACACGCAGGCACATATCAGCACTTCCACAAACAGTGCTCTATTCCAAGTCAGCCTCCTTTAAAAAGTTCAATCCATTCGTCCCTATATCCCTATACGGGATTTTAAGATTGCAGTGCAAGCACTGGTTGTATCCAGACAACAACTCTAACTGGAATACCGAAAGTTCATCTTGTCCCTCTCAAAGCAACCCTAAATGCTGCAGCTAGGCTGATAACGGGGACAAGATGCTTCAATCATGTTATGCCTCCTCTCCTTTTATCTCTCCAGTGGCTCCCTATCAAAGCAAGAAGCATACTGAAGATAGCTTGTCAACCTCATAAAACCTTACATAGGGGACCCCTAAATACCTAGCACAAAATCTCACCATTTCCAGAGGCAGCCACTCACTACGCAACTCCCTCTGATACTTTCTCTGGCGTAACTCTGAGAAATCTGGAACTCCCTCCCATCTCAGATTCGCGCAAACCCATTTGCTATTTTATTCAAGAAAGAAGCCAATCAGATTTTGTTGAACTGATTCCTCCCACTCAGAACCTCTGGATTCAAGAAAGACATCCAGATGGACAGGTGACACTAGGGTTTCCTGGCATCTCATAGACTAGAAAAGAGGCATGAGTCTCTTAGCACAATACACCCCTTCTGGCTAGTTACACAACAGGAGTTTGCTTCGGTCCTACCCTAATCAGGGATCCCAAGGCGAGGTATACAAGGATGAATGACTCACACATACTCCGACAGAGGGCCTGATTATGATGCCGGCTGGGCTGCATTCCGTGGCCCTGTCAGATGCGGTCAGACCACCGGAGGTCTCATCAGAAGTGGTTGGTCCGACCACTGGATTACGATACATCCAGCCTGTACTCCAACCGACTGCTGACAGACCAATGACTCCAACAGCCTGCCTCTGCCCACCCAGTTGGTGGTCAGAGAGGAACAGCAGCCATAGGACACTACAGGGAGATCCCAGCGCCGTCCTGATTACGATGTTGGTTTCCGATGACCCGGCCATGGTGGTCCGAGCGCCTGCCTCGCGTCGTCAAAAAACAAAGGAAACACGGTAAATACTCACCCGATTTCCCTTCTCCACAGCAGACTCTGGTGTGGATCACTTCCTCCAGGTCCCCCCTACACCTCAGCAGCTGCACCCCAAAATGGGCGGACCTGTGGGTGGCAGAATCCAGGTAAGTCCTCATGTGGCATTTATCCCCATTGACTGGACTGTGCACTTATCTCCACACTCCCACAATGGGGTACATGGTACACAAGGCATGTCCCCACATGTGTCATGCAGGAGTGTACAACTGCATATGTCTCTTGTGTATTTGTACCCAATTGCAGCGACATGTCCGGGGACGGGGCACCGCCGATGATTGTACTTCCGCAGTAGCAGTGGTTGCATTGTAATACGGCGGGCGGAGCTTTCCCAGCCTAGGCAGTCGGAATAGGACAGCAGCTGCAGCGGTTGGATGGGCCGCCCGACCGCCATCGTACTCAGGCCTAAAGCTGGGTGAAATATTGACTTATGCTCTACCAATGTAAAAATGTACACAGTCTGTTGTACGTCGCAACTGTTAGCTGTTGCTTTTTACTACATCTCACTACTGTTCTTTTCACGACCTTTGATCTACAATGGAATACTGTGTAAGTTGTAATTAGCTGCCTTGTACAGCGCTCGGATATGCCTGAGTCATGTACAGACTAAGGAAAACGTTTAAAGAAAAAAATGCATCAGCCTTTGACATAATGAGATTAACATGTAAGCATTATAACAACCTCGAGGATATGATACAAATCTTTCATAATTATGTGTTACTATACTGATGGCAGTTTATATTAAAGAAATTAATCTACAGAACATGATGGTGAAAGCAGAACAAAGAAGAACAAACTAAAAAATTAACACATGGCCATCTTTAGGATGCTAAAACAGCAGTTCTACCTATAAGAGGCTGGTTTTGAAACACTTAGGTATGAAAAAAGTTATATCACTAGGTTCGTTTAACCACCAGTGATGTCACTGATTACATATTTTTCAAAAATTGTATTTGTGGCAAAACATATTGGGCAAACATAAGAAATATCAAAGTAGGCATAAATTAACACAATGCTAACATACAAAATATAAATTGAAACATACATCTGGTAAAACTCCATATAACAGTATCACACAATAGTGTAACTCAGATTTTAAGTGTGTGAGAAAGTCAATAAAACACCATGGGAAGGTAACGTGGCAACAATTCTTATGATGTGAAAGTTAGAGGATAGTCTTCCTGGAAACCACAATTTCATCTTGGCCTTAAAAACCTAAGACTACTCTTGCTTTTTTCAAGAAAGGCTTCTTCCTGTCTAATTGATTTTAACTCACTTTTAAAGACTTACTGTAATCATGAGAAACTGGAAAATGCTTCATCAAAATCGAGGAGTTATAATTGATAGAGTCTAGCGCTTAATGGCGATGGACAGTCACAAACTGGGGGGACTACTGTTTCTTTTGTGACCTCTTTGAAGAAGGTATATCTTGTTACACAATGGGGCCGATTCCGATCTCGGCCGGTAGTGCACCGAATCGGATTCGGATTCACCGGATCCGATTCGGAGCCCTGTTTCCTGACCGAATCGTACGCGGGTCCGGCCGAGCGAGTACGATGCAAGCACCCGCGAAATCGCCGACCGACTCGAACGCGGCTTCAACACGCTCCGACCGACTCGCATGGACAGGACTCGCACCGCGCT
The DNA here is from genome assembly GCA_963921515.1 of Calotriton arnoldi. Classification (NCBI taxonomy): domain Eukaryota; kingdom Metazoa; phylum Chordata; class Amphibia; order Caudata; family Salamandridae; genus Calotriton; species Calotriton arnoldi. The sequence goes on from CAWUFW010004039.1 coordinate 1,333,840, forward strand.
ATGTAGACGTTTCCCGGCCGGGTAAGTACGATGCGCGCCGCGAGCAGTCCGATCGACTCGCGCCGTCCGGCTCAAAAAAGCTGTCGGAGCCGGACTTTGGGGGTCCGCGTCGGACCCCCTGTACGCGTAGGCGCGCGAGTCGCACACAGGGGGGACCCATGGGTCCCCCTACCTGTGCATGTACGCCACGATGCGCATGGACGCGTACACGCTGTAGGGGCGCCCTTGTCCGCCTCGCACCCATTGAGTCAATGGGAGCCCGCGTACGCGTTGTACGACAGGCTCCCATTGACTTCAATGGGAGTCCGACCGAATCGAGTCCGATAGCATGCGTGCGCATCGTACTCGTTCGGTCGGACTGCTAGAGTCCGATTCGGTCGGAATTCTCTCCGGGTCCGGCTCGGTCGGAGAGAATTCCGGCCCGAATCGGAATCGGCCCCAATGTGTATAACAATAAGTAAGCATTTTTGTTTGCTCATCAATACAGCTTAAATGAATTATTTAATGAATTATCCTCCACAGAGAGGTATCATGAAACTTTTCAATTGATGAACATTTTAAAGGTACTACTAATAATGCATGCAGAATCCTTTAGTGAAACTGACGTATTTCCTCTAAGCCAAGTCCTCCCTTTACTTAAGGGGTTGAATCACTTCATCTGTCATAACTGCAATCCCTGGAAATGATCAGATTCCAAGAAAGGCACCAGCTAAACAAACAAATTATTAATTAAAAAAGGTTCCCGAAGTCAGAACATTATATAAGTTATATCCATTGTTCTTTGTACCACTGAAGTTACAATTAATGTATTGAAACATTTTAGGAAGCTATGTGTTTTAACTAGTTCAATTCCTCACAATTTAATGATAACTATAAGGGTGGCAATGACTGGGAAACATAAATGGTTTTCTATACTGGGCCACTCTGTATCTATCATTGTTCCTGGCATCAGTTTAATCCAGGGCTGAACTTCCTTCTTTGACCTTCCAAGCCTCTGTCTCTATGATTTTAAGGATTTGTGGTGGGAGCCATAAAAACATAACAGATCCCCTGGCTCCCACACATTCTTGTGTTACTCTCAAAAACTGCTGCCATACTTTCCAATGTTTTCAGTAAATAAATGTAAATAGGGAACTTTCACATCTGTCATTTGACTGTTTCCAGATACCACAATTTCCACCAGTAGATTTACACACTTGCAAAGGCTGAGAAGAGATATCTCAAGACTTATCTGCAGGAAAGTTCAGTCAATGGTTTCATCCAGCATTCCTGGCAGTATTCACTCTGGTAGACCCTGGGGCATGGAGTTATTAGTCACTTTTTTCTGAAATCAATACACATATCTAATATGTCATGACACAACAGATAACTGTTAATTTTGTACACATGGAGAGGCATGGTGGCTGTAGATAACAGGCTGGTGGTGTTTGGGCATACAGCTAGAGCACATAATAGAACATGCAGAGATACCTCTAGACCAACAAGTGCACTTCTAGTCAGGGACAACAGTGCAAGTACTCAGATTCCCTCTACACATGCTGTCTAGAGTCCCTTTAGATTGTTGTTTATCCCAGTATCTTGTTCCCCTGTCTTAAACCTATAGCCTTGGATTTGTTTGCTGCTTGTTCATGTCTGTTTTATGTGCATCTGTTCTTCTGGACACCGGAATATCTTCTAGCGGTCTCCTACTCATCAATCTGTTGGGGCACATTGTTTGTATTCTGGTAGATGCCTGGGCTCATTACAGGCTACTCCACTGTGGAAAGTGGCAATACAACATTGTCTTATATGTTGCCTAAAGTGTTGCATCATTATGCCCTTGGAAAGTACTTGTGTTACAATGTGATTGCTTGTGTGTTTGTTTCTTTCAAGGAAAATTCCTGAGAGCAACTTCAGACTAGTCCATGAGCCATGACTGTATCCTTCCGCTGACAGATGACTCCCTTGTTTCTCTCTCCTTACCACATTTCCTCCAAATGAGCTTTCTGTCCTTTGCACTTTCCAAAACCTCCTTTGTTTTTTGGTTCTGAGGTCTATGTGGCACTTTCAATCAATCAATCAATCAAGGGTTTGTTAAGCGCAGCTACTCACCCGCAAGGGTCTCAAGGCGCTATGGGGGGGACGCGCAGCTACTGGATGATCACGGTGATTCGTAGAAGAGCCAGGTCTTGAGGTCCTTTAAGAACTTGGAGAATGTTGGTGTATTTATTTATTTATTTTATTTATTTATTTAGTGTTTTCTATAGCGCAAACATGACCCAATCCTGGGTGACAGAGCGCTTTACAATTCAACAGCAATCAGTTTCCTTCAATGTTTACAATTTTACAAATAATATACATATTACGTCTTCCTAGGCATCAACTCAGGTTACAGTAGTACATGTCAAGACATACTTATAATTAAAATGTAACACCCCTCTTTAAGAAAACGAGGAGTCAGCAACTGGATACACTGCTACAAGTCTAGTCAAACACCCATGTGGCTTGATAGAGGTACCTTTCATTAGCCATCGACCCTGAATCTTGTGAATGGACTTAAAGTATCCAAACAGAGCTGATTGGAGCCAATAGGTATGAATCGATGAAAGCCAACTGACTTGTGCTATCCCCGGAGTCATTGCTCTGAGATTAGCAGGACTATCATCCTGTTTACCGTCACCTACTAGCACAGCTGAATGTAGAAGATCCAGGATTGTCTGAAGGTCTCAAATGGAGCAAAGAGTAGACCTCAGTTAGTTAAGGGAGGAATTTACCCATGAGGAAGGCCTTAGCCTCTTTTTTGAATTGCGCAACAGAGGTGATTCCTCTAATATTCGGTGGAAGAGCAATCCAAATTCTTGGTGCAGCTCCCGAGAATGTTCTATCATAAGTTCTCTTCTTCCAGAAGAATGCTGGTTTCAGTAAGAAATCTGCGGACCCCCTCGAAGATCTAATGCCTCCGGAAATCGTAATTTTCTGGGCATGGTAAAGTGGTGTTTTGTAGTGTAGAGCTTTGGGTGTAATACAAGCCATCTTTAGCTGCATTCTTGCCTTGTACAGTAGCCATTTGAGCGCTTTCAGATGTGGAGTGATGTGGTCAAATTTCCTTGTACCCGTTAAGAGTCTAGCTGCAGCATTGAGGCAAGCTTTTAGTGTAGCTGTTGAAATCTTAGGAAGCCCTGCTAGAGTTGTGCATCCGTACTCAATCCTTGAGATGACCAAAGCTTGGACTGCCGTTTTAAGGTCAGCAGTGTTAATGAACGGTTTCAGTTTTCTGAGATAGCTCAGATGGAATCGGGCATTTTTTGCCATAGTGTTGATGTGTGCTCGCATGTTTAATTCCTTATCCAGCGTGATTCCAAGAGACTTGGTAGAATCAACTAGAATCGGAGTACCATTTAGCGCGGTGATCGGATCACTGACAGAATATAGAATGCCAAAATATCGACCTGCCAAAATATCGTGGATAAAATATAGAATGCCAAAATATCGAATTCCTATCTACAAACAGGTAGTACAAAAATATCGAATCCAAAATATCGTTGTAAATAATATAGTTTGTTTAAATATCGAATTTTTAAATGTCTTAAAATTAATGTAAAATTAATGAAATAATAAATATAATTAACTAAAACATACTTAAAAATACTTAAATAACCTTAAAATTAATAAATAATTAATGTAAGTTATAAAAAAATAAACATACATTTTTATTTTTTAATACATATATATATTAACTTAATATTAATAAAAAATATTCAATATTTTTAGCGTAGGATAGCGGGAGGGTAAAATTTACTATTATCACTCCAGAGAGTGCAACAGTAAGGAAAGCGTTGGATAGCGTAGGGGTAAAATTACTATTTCCACTCCAGTGAGTGCAACAGTAGGGAAAGCGTTGGATAGCGTAGGGGTAAAAATTACTATTCCCACTCCAGAGAGTGCAACAGTAAGGAAAGCGTTGGATAGCGGAGGGGTAAAAATTACTATTCCCACTCCAGTGAGTGCAACAGTAGGGAAAGCGTTGGATAGCGTAGGGGTAAAAATTACTTTTCCCACTCCAGAGAGTGCAACAGTAGGGAAAGCGTTGGATAGCGGGAGGGTAAAAATTACTATTCCCACTCCAGTGAGTGCAACAGTAGGGAAAGCGGTGGATAGCGGGAGGGTAAAATTACTATTCCCACTCCAGTGAGTGCAACAGTAGGGAAAGCGTTGGATAACGGGAGGGTAAAATTACTATTCCCACTCCAGTGAGTGCAACAGTAGGGAAAGCATTGGATAGCGTAGGGGTAAAAATTACTATTCCCACTCCAGAGAGTGCAACAGTAGGGAAAGCGTTGGATAGCGTAGGGGTAAAAATTACTATTCCCACTCCAGTGAGTGCAACAGTAGGGAAAGCATTGGATAGCGTAGGGGTAAAAATTACTATTCCCACTCCAGTGAGTGCAACAGTAGGGAAAGCGTTGGATAGCGTGGGGTAAAAATTACTATTCCCACTCCAGTGAGTGCAACAGTAGGGAAAGTAATGATTTAATATTTAAATAAAAATAAATTATCAATACCAATAAAATATTAATTAAAATTAATTACCAATTACAAAATATTTAATAATTAATTAATTATAAATACCAATACATATTATTTATTAAAAATTAATTACCTATTAATAATAAACAACCAATTAATTTTCAATAACAAAAATGGAACAAGTAATAAAAAAATTGCCAATTAATATTTAATTAACAATAAATTAATTATCAATACACAAAAATAATTTCATTAATTACTTAATTACAATTAAATTACTTCCCACCCTATTCCCCTATAAACCCACAACCCGCTCCGAATAATAAATTAATACAATTAACATAATTATCAATTTATCAATTAATAAAAATTAATTACCAATTAATAAAAATTCATTACCAATTAATAATTAATAATTAATTAACAATAAATTAATTATCAATACAAATAAATTAAAATAAATATTTACTTAATTACAATTAAAATACTTCCCACCCTATTCCCTATGATTCGTCGAAGCCCGGGGGCGATGATGTCTGCGGCTCTGTGGTAGATGTGGTGGGGGCAGGGGTCCGTGGGGGCCCCGGAGTGGATTGACTTCATAGTCTTCAGGGTGTCTTCAATGGTGAGGGCGGTCCAGCTGTCAAGTGTCGGCTGCGTGGTGTGGGGAACGATGGGAACACTTTGTACCTATACTTGTCTAAGGTATGTTAAATAGGGTGTTAAGAAGTACTCTTTGAGCTATCTGCTCTTCTTGAACATGTGAAGATGATTCATATATATTCCAAATTGGACTTTTGGGGGCGTATTGCCCAATGAGGGAAAATAGAGATAGGAGTGGAAAAATGCCTTAAGAACTCATTTACACCTATATAACTATTAGGTCATGCCGTGTGGCTCTTGATAAGCTGCAGCTATATTTCATCTTTTTATAAGCGAGGTATTCCATGAATACCTAGATTATTTAGTGCTGGTATACATGAACAACATAGTCAGTTACAAAGAATCTGAAGCCAAATACATTATCCACTAAGCCCAAAAAAGAAGACAGGAAATGGTTAAGGCATTCACTATGTAACTTGAAGAGAGTCTATTTAATGGACGCCAAAGGACAAATGATGATTACATGTTCAATAATCTACTCTTCTGTCTACCTTTCAAACCACTTTCCACTGGCTCCGTTATTGATTGCATCTTCAATAGATCTCGGTTGGCCAAGACTGAGATTCCAAGCTACTACGATTATACCGCAGATTTATTTAATAAATGTTTATCAGCCAATCACATTAAAAAAAAATACGTTTTACAACGTTAAAAAGTTGTGGCGAAGGTCGTAGATAACTTTACAAATCCCAATTAAAAGATTTCATAGTATAGGAAAGCATCTAAAAACATATCCCATGGAATTTACAGAGGAGGAATGTCTCAATTATGCACATCATTATTGATAAAGAAACATATTTACATAATTACCCTTTGAGTGATACAAACTAATTGACTGCAAAACATAGATCTGTGGAATCAATTTTAGCTTCCAGTGAGCGAAAAAGGATTAACCATATTGCAGTCTGTCTGCATATGTACTGGAGCTTATTTCACGTATGCTGTTCCAACAATTCTCATTCTCCCTCAAACCTAATCTATGTAATTCATATAGTATCCAAATATAATTGTGTAATAGATGAAGTCTTGTCTGGGTGAACAATGAGGACATTTTGTCCTGCCTATTGATTTGAATAGATCAACTCAAATGTATCCTTTTTTCTAAGTCACCTTCACCAACCACAATGAGGGGTTCTCATTTTGGAGTAATGCAATGAAACACTGAATATTTGGATTTTCTAATAATATATATGTTATTTATTTTATTTTTAACAACTTATAAAGCGCGCAAATACCCGTAGGTGTCTTGGCGCTATGTACTGGAAGGATAAGCAGAAAGCTGGTGGAAGCCTATTGCTTGAGGAGCCAAGTTTTTATTTGTTTTCTAAATGAAAGCAGTGTGGGACTAGTCTTAATCTGTAAGGGGAGAGAGTTCCACAGTTTAGATGTGGCCACTATGAAGCTTCTGTCACCCCAGTTGGCTTTCTTGGTTCTGGGGACGATCAGAAGGTTGGCACCTGCTGAGCAAAGAGATCTGCTGGGTGTGTAAGCCAAGAAAGCTTTCTTCAAGCATTCTGGTCCTGTATTGTGAATTGCCTTATAGGCAATACAGAGAGCCTTAAATTTCGTTCTGCTTCTTACGGGCAGCCAATGGAGCTGTCGCACCACATTGGAGATGGGCTTACACTTCGGGGTACCTGACAGTATCCTAGCGGCTGCGTTCTGTACTAACTGCAGCCTACACAGAACCCTTTCTTGGGCATTAATTAAAAGGCTAACGCAGTAGTCAACCTTAGACATGACTAGAGCACTAATTAATGTTCTCCCGGTGCTGACTGGGACGAAAGATAACAATTTCTTTATCATCCTTAAAACATAAAAGGATGAGGAAACCACTGCGTTGGCATGATGTATGAACGATAATCTATCATCAAAAATGACACCCAAGTTTCTAGCCTTCTTGGCGGGGATAGGGGGTAATCCCAACTCAGCTGGCCACCAGGTCGGAGACCATCCTGGGGCAAGGTTTTGAAAGACCATTACTTCTGTCTTGGCTGAGTTCAATTTAAGACAGTGATTTGACATCCAGGAACTAATGGTCAACATGCCATCATGAAAGCTTGCCGAGACTGCGTCTCCATCTTTATGCACGGCAAGCACCAGTTGCGTATCATCCGCATATGACGTGAGACCCATCCTGAAAGATTTAATTACTCGTGCTAAGTCCGTCACATATATGTTGAACAAAGTCAGACTTAGCGAAGATCCTTGCGGAACACCACAAGGGAGTGAAAAAACTGGTGAATTGAAGTCACCCAGACTAACTGACTGGGTGCGATTAGATAAAAAAGAGGACAGAAGGGCTTTAGCCTTGTGCCCAATGCCAATCGCGGGGACACGATTGATCAGCGTGGCGTGATCAACTGTGTTAAATGCTGCCGATAGATCCAGTAGCACCAGTGCTGCGGCACCTCCTCTATCAAGCACAAACCTAATTTCATCCAACGCTTTAATGAGTGCGGTTTCAGTGCTATGGCCTTTCCTAAAGCCAAACTGTGTGTCATCTAACAGCTTATTCTCTTCAATAAATTGAGCCAGCTGAATATTCATAATCTTTTCAATAAGTTTAGCTGGAAAAGGGAGATGCGCAATTGGCCGATAATTTTTGGTCTCTGCTGGATCAAGATTGGTTTTTTTTAACAGTGGCAGAAAAATTGCCTTTTTCCATAGGGAAAGATAAGTGCCTGAACAGAACATGGAATTACAGATACTCGCTAGGTTAGAACATATAAGGTCTGGGATCAGTTTCAGGACTGAAGGGGGGCAAGGATCAGACGGGGAGCCTGATTTGATCATGTTAGCCAGAGCAGAGATCTGTTCCACTGAAACTGGCCTAAATTCCATGAAGTTGGAGCTGTCTCCACTCTTGCTATTACCAGCCAGCTGATTCCAGCCCACCGCGGGGGCAGTGAAGTTAGAGTAGATTTGCCCCGCCTTGTCTTGAAAATAGCTGGCTAACGAATCGCAGAGTGATTGGAATGCCCACTTAGTGGAGTTGTCCCCTGGCCCTGCCAGCTTAGAAACTACCTGAAACAACTGTTTAGAGGAGTCTTGTGCTGTTTCTATTTTCCTGGTGTAGTAGTTACTTTTTTCTGTTATTATAAGAAGTTTATACTTTGTCAATGCCACCTTGTAGCGAGATTTCTCCTCGTTGTCATATTCTTAGAAATGGGAGTCTCTAGTTGGCAGAGGTAGGTACCTTTGTCCAAATAGGGACCCTTGCTTCTAGTCAGGGGAAGGGGGATACACACTCTAGATAACCCTGCTCACCCCTTGGTAGCTTGGCACGAGCAGACAGGCTTATCCCAAAGGCAACGTGTAAAGTATTTGTACCAACACTCACAGTAACACAGTGAAAACACCACAAAAGGACACCACACTAGTTTAGAAAAATAAAATATCTTTATCTAAACTAAACAAGACCAAAACGACAAAAATCCAACATACACAGTTGAAAATATGACTTTAAAATGGTTTCAAGAACTTGTACCATAGAAAACTATGGATGCGGGATTTTTCACCAAAGTACCTGTAGATGTGTCAAAGTTCCACAAGCCAAACAGCCGCAGAGTCGGAAAACAAAGAGATGCAACACTCCTGAGACCTTGGGGAGGCGATGCAACAATCCTGCTGTACGCAGGGGAAGGGTTGTGTCGAATCCGGTCTGTATGGGGAGTGATGTGTCGATTCGTCATGACGGTTCCGGTCCGCAGGTGATGCGTCGGACGAACTTGCCGCACAGGTACGATGCGTGGAAATCCGGGCTGCGTCGGCGATCGATGCGGCGGTGTCGAGTGGCGCTGCATCAGTCCTCTTCAGCCGCGATCCCTCGATGCACCGATTCTCACAGCGGCGACAGGCACTGCGGCGGTTTCCGCAGCGGCGTGGCCATGCGTGGAAATTCTTCTCGCGCCATTTAAATGCATCGGGAAAACAGCCGCAAGAAGAGCGATGCGTCGATTTCTGTAGTTCTTTGAGTTTCTTCTTTCTTCCAGCTCCCTAACAGCAGCAACAACCTCCAGAGGCCCAAAACTGGCACATGCACCTCTTGGCAGGCTAGAACTCACAGCAGCAGAGTTCAGGGGAGCTGGGGCTGAAGTCTTTGTGTCCCTGAGACTTCAGAACAGGAGGCCAGCACCCTTATGGCCCTTGGAGATCTCCTTCAAGCAGGGGACACAGCACACAGCAAAGTCCTTCTCCTTTCCTTGGCAAAAACAGCAACTGCAGGCCAACCCTACATAGCACACAGCAAAGGGGTAGTACTTCTCCTCAGTCTCTCCAGCTCTTCTCCTTGGCAAAGGTTCCTCTTGAATTCCAGGAATGATCTAAAGTTCAGGGGTTTTAGGTCTAATACTTATACCCCAAAATGTCTTTGTTCTCTTTGTGCATTGGGCTCTGAGCCCAGTTCAAACCAGTTCTGCCTTCACTGGTGCAGCATGGCTACAGGAGGTGGAGACAGCACTGTGCAAGGGAGACAGGCTCCATTCAGGTGCAAGGCAAATTTCCTCCCACTACTCTATATGCAGCCAGGGTCTATTCAGCTCAGGGCTAAGTAATCCAGGAAGGGCCAGGCACACCTCAACCCCCCCAGAGCATGTCTACAGGGAATGCACGTCCTCTGTCTATGTCACACTGAAACCAGACAGTTAATCCACAAACAGGCAGAGGCACACATGATGGTTGAACAAGAAAATAGCCACTTTCTGAAAGTGCTATTTTCAAACACACAATTTAAACGCCATCTTTACTAAAAGATGTGTTATTAAATCCTGAGTTCAGGGATACCAAACTCCATTTTTCTATCTTATCCCTATGGGAAGATATGTTTGTAAAATGTTACAAAGCATTCTACATTCTGTCCTATGGGGCAAGATAGCCTTTCAATAGTGAAAAACGAAATTGGCAGTATTTCACTATCAGGACATGTTACACACAACAGTACATGACCTACCTTTCACATACACTGCACCCTGCCCAGGGGGGTACCATGGGCCTACCATAGGGGTGTCCTATGTGTAAGAAAAGGGAAGGGTAGGGCCTGGAAAGTGGTTGCACTTGCCAAGTCGACATGGCAGTTAACAAACTGCGCACAGGCACCGCGGTGGCAGGCCTGAGACATCTTTTCAGGGCTACTTATGTGGGTGGCACAATCAGTGCTGCAGGCCCACCAGTAGCATTTGATTTACCAGCCCTGGCACACTGAGTACACTTTACTAGGGACCTGTCAGGAACCAGGTCGGGTAGCACCTTCCTGGTGTTTAGCACGAAAAACTACATCTCCCATGAGGACGTGTTCAATGGGAGGAGAGGCTACTTAGCGGCATGACGCGCGCTGGCTAGCATGCGTAATTCCGGCATTGGAAGGTTTCCCTCGGCTGTGAGCGTTCGGGTGTCGAGGAAGCAGCTGGGCGTTGCTTCACAGTCCGCATTCCTGTTCGTCCGAAGTTCCGAGGAGAGCGGTTAAGTTACAGCTTGGCTGCTCTTGTCCGTGGAGCAGGTTTGGATCCTGAATGCCTCTGGTGTTCTATATTGGCTGAAGTCCTGTGCGCATTCAGCGGCGAAGCCTTGTTTTCCGCTGAGACGTGGCGTTGTGGATTTGCATACTGCCTTTTCTCGCTGTGAGGTTAAGAGCGAGTTGAGGGCAGTTACCGAGTGAGGTTTAGCACTCAAAGCACGCACTCATGTTCAAGAGAGAGGTAGGAAACATTTCCCTCTAACATTACTTTTCATCCTTTTTTCTTGCACCATTTCCATTTGTTTATTATACGCTTCCAGGCTGGAGGCGAAAAGTATATACTTTGGAACAGCATCATTTGAGCTATTGAATAATAGTTATGTGTTTCCTTTTGGAAAAAGTCTAAAGAAGAGTGAAGACGTTGTTTTTTCTACTATGGTTCTTCTACAGTGGAATATTGATTTTTGAACCTTGACAGTAACCATGGATTGAGTCTTTTTTTGTTATTTTTTGCCATTATCTTTTCTTTGGACGTCTTCTCTTGTTCGTGTTATGTTTCTATTGGAACCGGTATGTATCTGGTTCGCCTGATGAGTTGAAGTGTTAAGATGATTACCATAGACTTCTGTTTAGTCATGTGTTTTGTGTCTTATAGACCTATGACTCATAATGGAATAATTGACTTCCTGTTGAATGAAGATTGACTGTGTCTTTCATTGATTTGAATCAAGGTATAGTGAGAGTATCTAGTGAGACCTTATGAGAGTAGTCCTTGTGTTTTGAATTTGATTCATGCTATTGTTCTTTTCTTTTAGGTTCCTTTCCCCGCTGTTCCTTACCTACCCTTCCCTCACTTGATCACCCTAATACTCTGTTGCCTTGAAATTCGGAGTTGGGGATATCAAGAGGTGGACCACTTATTGCATCATCTGGATTCCGAGGAGTAACATCTCATGTTGTGTGAGATCCTGACAGGACCTACTGGTAAATCAAATATGCCAATCAGGGAGAACCAATCACAATACCAATTTACACAGGGAGCACTTGCACTTGCTCAAAGCATCTAAGCCAGCAAAAACGAAATCCATCACAGCATCAAAAACACAGGAGGTAGAGGCAAAAAGTCAGGGAAAACCACGCCAAGGATGCCAGGTCTAACACGTGTCCCCTCCAGCTGAAAAGTGGGGAGAACTACCCACCCTCTTGGGAGTTCTCATCACTAAGGCGGAAGAATCTGGACAGACCATCAGCATTGGCGTGTTCGGTACCAGGGCGGTGTTCCACCGTAAAGTCCATTCCCTGTAGGGAGATGGACCACCTCAACCCTCTGAAGGGCCTGTGGTCTGTCTGAGCCCGGGAGTGAGTCCCAAACAAGTAGGGCCTCAGCTTCTTCAGCGCCCAGACCACAGCAAAAGCTTCCCTTTCAATTGCACTCCACCTCTGTTCCCTGGGAAGTAGCCTCCTACTGATGAAAGCTACAGGTTGGTCCAAGCCCTCGTCGTTCAATTGTGAGAGTACTACTCCCACACCATGCTCTGAAGCATCTGTCTGCACAACCAATTCTTGGGAGAAGTCAGGTGCCTTAAGCACGGGCGCTGTGCACATGGCATATTTCAGGGCATCAAAAGCGGTCTGGCAGGCATCAGTCCAGATCACCTTCCTGGGCTGCTTCCTTGAAGTCAGGTCTGTCAAGGGGGCAACAATGGTGCCATACCCCTTGACAAACCGTCTGTAGTACCCGGTGAGACCTAGGAAGGCTCTCAACTCTGTCTGGGTCTTGGGGGGCTCCCAAGCCAGAATGGTGTCAATCTTTGCTTGTAGGGGCGCCACCTGGCCGCTCCCTACCTGGTGTCGCAGTACACCACAGATCCCTGCCCTATCTGGCATTTACTAGCCTTGATAGTGAGGCCTGCCCTTTGCAGAGCCTTCAACACTTTGCAGAGGTGTTACAAATGTTCCTCCCAACTGGAGCTGTACACAGCAATGTCATCCAGGTAGGCGGCCCTGAATTCCTCCAGCCTGGACAGTACCCGGGTGACCAGTCTCTGGAAGGTGGCAGGGGCGTTCTTCAACCCAAAGTGCATAACCTGGAACTGGTAGTTCCCCTCTGGTGTTGAAAACGCTGACCTCTCTTTGACCCCATTGGTTAAGGCAGTCTGCCAGTACCCAGACGTTAAATCAAATGTACTGAGGTACCGGGCAGCTCCTAAACAATCAACGAGCTCATGAGCTCTGGGGATGGGGTGTGCATCAGTCTTGGTGACCGCATTGAGCCCACGGTAGTCCACACAGAACCGAAGTTCTGGAGTGGCACCGGGCACAGCAGCTTTTGGCACTAAGACCACTGGGCTAGCCCAGGGGCTACTTGAGGGCTCTATCACCCCTAACGCCAACATCTTGGAAACTTCTTCCTTGATGCTGGCCCTGACTTTGTCAGCTATCCTGTAAAATTTCTGCTTCACAGGTAGACTGTCCCCAGTGTCCACATCATGGACGCACCAATTGGTGACTCCTGGTGTCAGGGAGAACAGGGAGGCGAACTGTCCCAGCACCTGGCAACAGTCCCTCTGCTGCTCTAGGGACAGGGTAGGAGAGATGTTTACCCCATCCACTGACCCATCATGTTCCTTCGCTGACAGGAGGTCAGGAAGAGGCTCACTCTCCTCCTCTATTCCATCATCTGTTGCAAGAAGCATAGTTACCTCAGAACTCTCAAAGTGCGGCTTGAGGCGGTTTACATGCAGGACCCTCATGTGTCTCTCAGAGCCTTCACTCTCCTCCCATTGAAGGTCACCCACTGCCTGTATTTCTTAGTGTTCTCAGGCAGACAGGATCCCTGGACCATCTCTCTGTCTCCAAATGAGACAAGGGTCATAACTGCTGGCTCCCCACCTTCACTAGGAACCAACTCCTCCCCCAGCGCTAAACTCCCTAACCCCAGTGACGGTGCACCAGTGGGTGCTGGTGGTGCGTTGGGGCACTTGGGATCTCTTGCAATGTGGCCCACCTGACCACATGAATAACACCGGGGGTGGGCCCCGGATGTCGTGCCTGCCCTTAGGGGGCCAGGACACTTTAGGCTTGGGGGGCTGGGATTCCTTACCCTGGGAACTGTTTTGGGGCCTTTAAGAGAACTCCTTTTGGTTACCCTTGTCCCCACCACTCTTCTGCTGGGGACCCTGCCCACCCTTGGCTGGGTTACCCACAATCCCCTTGTGAACCCTGGTGCTAGTCCAGCGGTCCGCCTCCTTAGCAAGCTCCCTGGGGTCAGTTAGCTTACTATCCAATAGATGCTGGTGCAGCTCTGGAACACACAGACTACTCAAGTGCTCCCAACCAATCAAGTTGAACAACCCCTGGTAATCAGTTACCTTGCTGCCCTTTATCCAACCATCCAGTGCACGGTTACACATGTTCACACATTCAACCCAAGTATGAGAATCAAGCTTCCTAAAGTTCCTGAACTTCTCTCTGTAATGCTCTGGTGTGAGCCCATACCTGAGGCATAAAGCCTCCTTCATGTTGGGATAGGTCAGGATACCCGCTTGCTCCAAATGTGACAGGGTGTCCCTCCCAGTGGCCTCAAAGTGTTTCCACAGGCCCGCCCCCCAATGCCTCTCAGGAACCTCATTCATTCTCAAGGCTGCCTCATTCGCCGTAAACCAAGCATAAATATCATCACTCCTCTGGTAATTCTGCACTACGTCCTTGGGTATGTAAACCTTACCCCCTTGTACTGGCTGTACGCTGCCACTATTTGAACTGGACTCTGCTTGCTTAGCTTTAATGTCCAGTTCCCTCATGCTCAACTCATGAGCCAAAAGCAATTTCTTTTCCTCCAAAGCACGAGCGTTCTTGCTCTCCTCTGCAATTTAGTCTTTCTCAAATCTCCATTTACAATTGTTTAATCTTGAGCTTCATGACTTCTAACTCATGATCTCTAACTCTTTGGTTCTCCTCCAGCTCCTCTGGGAAAAAACTTCTAGCGGAATGGTTCCTGCCAGCCCTGGAGGCTACTCTAGATGCAGGCAGATCCTGTGACCTGAAACCATTCCCTTGTGCATCCTCATCCACCTCTGCATCACCTGTCTCCCCAGCCTCTTTGGCATTCCACCAGGCCCTTAAGGCCTTCTGTAGCTCCTCCTTCCTGGAGCTGCTCTTCATGGGACATCCAAAATCTTTGCAAAATTGCTTGAGCTGATCTACCCTGTAGGTATGCAACATTTCAATATCAAACTCCAATTCTGCCATCTCACTTGCTGGTTTACCCTTCTGAGAGATGATGCATGGATACTTTAAGGGTTACTCAAAAATAGAACCAAAAACAAAACACAGTATGTGGTTGCATAGTGGTCCTCACTAAATTAGTGATGTACACCAATCACTGTGGGGCAAGTACAAATACAGGTTCAAATCCTCACTGCTGACCACCAGTGTTAGAAATGGGGGCCTCTAGTTGGCAGAGGTAGGTACCTTTGTCCAAATATGGACCCTTGTTTCTAGTCAGGGTAAGGGGGATACACACTCTAGATAACCCCTGCTCACCCCCTTGGTAGCTTGGCACGAGCAGACAAGTGTATCCCAAAGGCAATGTGTAAAGTATTTGTACAAACACTCACAGTAACACAGTGAAAACACCACAAAAGGACACCACACCAGTTTAGAAAAATAAAATATCTTTATCTAAACTAAACAAGACCAAAATGACAAAAATCCAACATACACAGTTGAAAATATGACTTTAAAATGGTTTCAAGAACTAGTACCATAAAAAACTATTGATGCGTGATTTTTCACCAAAGTACCTGTAGATGCGTCAAAGTTCCAAAAGCCAAACAGCCGCAGAGTCGGAAAACAAAGAGATGCGACACTCCTAAGACCTTGAGGAGGCGATGCGACAGTCCAGCTGCACGCAGAGGAAGGGTTGCGTCGAATCGGGTCTGTATGGGGAGTGATGCGTCGATTCTCGTGACAGTACTGGTCCGCAGGTGATGCATCGGACGAACTTGCCGCACAGGTATGATGCGTGGGAATCTGGGATGTGAGGGCGATCAATGCGGCAGCGTCGAGCGCCACTGCGTCGGTCTTCTTCAGCCGCGATCCCTCGATGCGTCGATTCTTGCAGCGACGACAGGCGCTGCGGCGGTTTCCGCAGCGGCACGGCGATGCGTGGAAATTCTTCTCGTGCCGTGGAGATGCGTAGGGGAAACAGCCGCAAGAAGAACGATGAGTCGATTTCTGTAGTTCTTTGAGTTTCTTCTTTCTTCCTGCTCCCAAACAGCAGCAACAACCTCCAGAGGCCCAAAACTGGCACAGGCACCTCTTGGCAGGATAGAACTCACAGCAGCAGAGTTCAGGGGAGCTGGGGGTGAAGTCTTTGTGTCCCTGAGACTTCAGAACAGGAGACCAGCACACTTCAGGCCCTTGGAGATCTCCTTCAAGCAGGGGACACAGCACACAGCAAAGTCCTTCTCTTTTCCTTGGCAGAAACAGCAACTGCAGGCCAACCCTACATAGCACACAGCAAAGGGGTAGTACTTCTCCTCAGTCTCTCCAGCTCTTCTCCTTGGCAAAGGTTCCTCTTGAATTCCAGGAATGATCTAAAGTTCAGGGGTTTTAGGTCTAATACTTATACCCCAAAATGTCTTTGTTCTCTTTGTGCAAGGGGCTCTCAGCCCAGTTCAAACCAGTTCTGCCTTCACTGGTGCAGCATGACCACAGGAGGAGGAGACATCATTGTGTAAGGGAGACAGGCTCCATTCAGGTGCAAGGTAAATCTCCTCCCACCACTCTATATGCAGCCAGGGTCTATTCAGCTCAGGGCTGAGTCATCCAGGAAGGGCCAGGCACACCTCAACCCCCCCAGAGGCTGTCTACAGGGAATGCACATCCTCTGTCTCTGTCACACTGAAACCAGACAGTCAATCCACAAACAGGCAGAGGCACACAGGATGGTTGAACATGAAAATAGCCAGTTTCTAAAAGTGCTATTTTCAAACACACAATTTAAAAACCATCTTTACTAAAAGATGTGTTATTAAATCCTGAGTTCAGGGATACCAAACTCCAATTTTCCATCTTATCCTTATGGGAAGATATGCTTGTAAAATGTTACAAAGCATTCCCCATTCTGTCCTATGGGGCAAGATAGCCTTTCAATAGTGAAAAACGAGATTGGCAGTATTTCACTATCAGGACGTTACACACACCAGTACATGTCCTGCCTTTCACATACACTGCACCCTGCCCAGGGGGGTACCTTGGGCCTACCATAGGGGTGTTCTATGTGTAAGAAAACAGAAGGGTAGGGACTGGCAAGTGGTTGCACTTGCCAAGTCGACATGGCAGTTAACAAACTGCGCACAGGCACCGCGGTGGCAGGCCTGAGACATTTTTTCAGGGCTACTCATGTGGGTGACACAATCAGTGCTGCAGGTCCACCAGTAGCATTTGATTTACCAGCCCTAGCACACTCAGTGCACTTTACTAGGGACCTACTCGTAAATCAAATATGTCAATCAGGGAGAACCAATCACAATACTAATTTACACAGGGAGCACTTGCACTTTGACACTGATCAGCAGTGGCAAAGTGCCCAAAGCATCTAAGCCAGCAAAATCGAAATCCAGCACAGCATCAAAAACACAGGAGGTAGAGGCAAAAAGTCAGGGAAAACCACGCCAAGGATGCCAGGTTTAACAATATATAAATAGTTCTACCTTGCAAGGGAGAAACAAGAATATATCTGGGTATTCGTTTTGGATAATTTTAGTCTGGATAAAGGCCTTTTTAACATTAAAAGCATAGAACTCAGTGTGCAACACATGTTTTGAAAACTGTTAGCACAGCAAAGAATAAAGGTATATTTTCAGCTATCAAATTATTAACCATAATGACTGTTATTTTATATAAAGACCAATCCAATGTTCTATTGTCAATGTTAATGTTATTATTTTTCTATAAATGAAGGTATTTAGTTAAGATTATTTTTCATCCAGATTTCTGTACAATGTAACTAATTAATTTGTCAGAGACAACTTTTATCCAAGAGTTGGAAATTTTAATATTTGCTCCTGGAGCTAGTGTTGATGGAAAAGAGCCAGTAGTCTATAATCATTTCTAATGTAAGCCAAAATGAACTAGATTCCACATCTAAATCTGCTTCAAACTATTTTGAAATTTTAGCTAGCAAAAAAACTTCTTGACATCTCCTAAAATTTGCTAATTGTAATCTTCTATCTCTTTGCAAGCGCAGTTTATTCATAAACATCCTTAGTTTCTTATTGGGCAAGAAAAAGGCTGTTAAGGGAGCATCAAATTTCACAAAAAGAGAGAATTAGAAAGTTCAAACAGAAGCATGCCTAATACAAAACATTATTGAATTTATTTAACTCTAGCCAAAAACCTTAAATAGCTAGGGAATCATGTATAAGTTAGTTCTCTGATTTTCTTTTAATAGTGGATTCCTCATTTAGCTTTTTTATGTCTTCCAGGTTATTGTCACACAACAATCCCAGATATTTAACCCGGCCAGTAGTCTATTTTATGTCTGAATTCATTTTCATGGATTGGTAACAATATTTGTCAGTGTCATGTATTTGGATTTGGACTTGTTTAATGTATATTGAGATATGCTACAGTATGCTTCCATCATCCCCAGAATAGCCAGACAATCAATTGAGAGCTCTCAACATCCATCAGAATCCCTTTATCGGCTTTATTAACCCTGAATGTACAGACCAAAGGCTCCAAAGATAATATAAAGGGAAGTCGTGAAAGTGGATATCCCTGTCTGGTTCCTTGAATAAGGTCAAAATATTTTGAGTTGTCTGTTACCTTTAATTGTTGCACTAGAATTTTGATACAGAGTCATTAATTTGGTGATAAAATTATTCTCCAGATTCAATTTATACAAAGTTGACTCCAAACATTTCCAAGACAGTTTATCAAATGCTTTTTCACCATCAAGTGTGATCAAGGGTTTTGGGAGTCTGAAGAACCACAGTGTCTAGTGTGTGTCCAAAGAGTCTGGTGTTATCACTAGAAAGCCTCTCCTTTGAAAACCCTGTTTGACTTGTATTTATTAGTTTACTTAGCACTTTTTGAAGCTTGTTTGTAAGAATTTTAACAAAGATATTAGACTTGAAATTCAGCAGTGAGATTATTCAAGGGGTGCCTATTTCAATTAGGTATTCATAAAATAGCTGTTTCAGCAGCTGATCCTGATATTCTCCCTATTTTGGAGAAAGGCCTGTAAATCTTTCTCGTACAGTGTTTCCCACCAGTGGGTTGGGAGCCAATTTTTGGTGGGTCGCAAAAGTCAAAGTAATAATTAACATGCCTTTAATTTCTCCATTTATCTTGTCACATGTGCTGCCTTCATTCAGTAGTTAGGATATGAAAAATGAAGCACTTTTTTTGTAATTCTGAAGTGTGATGGAAACAAAGATTTAAATAGGATCAAAACAAATCAAGGCACTAATTGGTGATGTACAAATGATAAATAGTTACTACTCCCCATTACCACACATTATCATTAGTGTGCAATATAGTTTTATCAGTAAACAAAAAATAGAAATGTGCTAGCTGTAAATGACAGTGTGCTACTGCACGATGGGTTACTTACCTTAAAAAATCATCCACTTCATGTCCACTAAAGCTAGGTGGGTTGCAAACGTTTGTCATTCTAAAAATTGGGTTGTGGTTCTAAAATGTTTGGGAAGCACTGTTCTAGTGGATCAGACAAGGACTACATTAAATGTTTTACAGAAGTAATTGGTAAGGCCATCAGGGCAAGGGGTTTTCCCTTTTTGGAATTCTTTAATAGCATTCAATATTTCAGCACTGTTATTGGGCTCAACCAATTTGCTCTCTTGCTCTCTATCCAAGTCATCAAGTCGAACATTGGAATGCTGTGAGTCACACTGAAGACAATGAAATGGCTTAGGGCTAATTAATGGCAGGTATTAGCCTCCTGTTCCAACATTCCAATGAATGTCTTTCTTTTTCTCCCTTTTAAATTTAGAACATTCTGTCCTCAGTGGATGTGAATGTTCTAATAGCCTTCTGAACCTTGTGCCTCAGGCTATACTGGTTGTTAAAGGCCTACTCCCTTGTTCTAGGCTTTCGCCTGTGTCTCAGACCTATAACTCAGTTCAGGGCCATTAACAACTAATATAGCCTTCAGCAGTGGGCTATAAGGCTTTGGAAATTGGAATGTTGAATATAAAGATCTAGGCAATGACAGCTACTTTAAAAAACTGGAGTATTACTTGAGATGGGTGAAACCCCATCTCAAATAATAATCGCACTCCTTGTCAGGGTGAACCGCTAAAATCACTAAAACCTGTGCTTAAACCTCTGGTAGCTTGACACAAAGCAGTCTGATTTAACTTAGAGGCAAAGTGTAAAGTCTTCATGCAGCACACAAATAGTAATGAAGTAAAAATATAACACAAAAACACCAAAGCCAATTAAAAACATAAAAAATATTTTAGTAATTTAAATGACACCAAATTACAAAATCTGATAAGTAGAACCAGAGATATAATTTTTTTAATTTTCAATTAAAAATAGCACCAAACAGCACAAAGCATCAACCGCGGGAATATGTTTGTGCTATACTGGGTCAAAGAAAAAAATTAAGGCCAACCGCAATGTACCGGGGGTCGGATACAGGAACAAGGTTCATTCCGAAGGAAAGTTTACCTTCTGACTTAGACAATTTAATGAAGAAAATGTGGTCATGGACAGGTCTTCGGCAAGGTAGGCTGCAAGGCTGGATCTGAAGCAGAGCTTGACGACAATGGGTTGCTGAAGAGCGGGGTCCTGGTGCAGTTATCAGTGAAGGTGGGAAATCTCAGAGTGGAAGATGTCTGAGGTATGTGCCTAGGAAGGCTTCAGTGTAGATCTCGGTGAAGCCCTCTACATTTCGACTTAGAAACTTTTCTGGAAGTTGGATCACCTGAATCAAGGCAAACCAGCAAGTTGAGGCTGACCGGTAATTCTTCAGACAGAAAGTTGGCAAAATGTTTTTAAGTCCCACCATTTTCAGTTTGGGGACAGGAGGGGTACACTCTAACACCAACAAAGGGTCCATGGGCTGGAGGACACCATTTGGGGTTAGGATTCACTCCAGCAGAGGCCATCAGCAGGGTCCATGGTAAGTCCATTTGGAACTGGCTAGCTGGGCAGTTGCAAGGAGAGAGACGTCTGGAAGCTTCTTATGTCCCTGTAGCTCAAACAGGAGATATGTCAACTCACTCATGGAGTCAATTCCGGGGTCCTGGGCTTAAGGCAAGCACGTCCATGCTTCCTTTGGGTTCTTCAGACAGCAGGGCAGTCCTTCTTCTGATTTTTCACAGGTCCAGGCGCTTTCTGTGGAGAGGTCTGCAGGGTACTGTTTTACGCCCAGTGCCAGCCTATGGGCGGAGGGCAAGCCTTTTTCCACCCCCTAAACAAATTCTGGTCTGTTCCTCTGGGTTTTGAGGCAGCGTGACAAAAGGGAGGCAGGCCTCTCTGCGAACTTTAGCTGCCAGTGACAATGTAGGTATCCTTTGAAGCTGAGGAAGGAGCTGGGCACACCCTGAGAGCAATACACATCTCACCACAGGGTGACAGCTGACACTGACAGGAAAGCCTTTTGGTTTTCAGTAGGAAAATGATAACTTTCTAAAAGTGTCATTTCCAAAATAGTAATATAAAAACTGACTTCACCATTAAGTTGAATGTTTAAATACTATTAAAATAAGTCCTTGAATCATTTTTCTAGCTACCACCAAACAGGATTTACCACTTACTAAAAATAATACTGTAAACCTGTGTTAACCTATTGGAGAGTGACCCTTGCCACAAAGAAAAACAACTTTAAAAGTTTTCACTGACATAAAACCTGGTATAGGCCTACTGCAACATTAAATATACATGCCCTACTATTTAAATACCATGCACAGTGTGCTGCGTCCATTTAGGGCCTACCTTAGGGGTGACTTATAAGTACTAAAAGGAAAGGTTTCCGCCTGGTAGAATGTGTGTTTTGCTAAGTTGAAAAGGCAGTTTAAAACTGCACACCCAGGCTACAGGGCAGACCCAGAGACATGCTTTACGGTGCTATGTTAGTGGTGACAAAATAAGTGCGGCAGCCCTCTAGTAGCATTTAATTTACAGGCCCTGGGTACACCTAGTACCATATGCTAGGGGCTGTGCCAATGGGGTGTATGCCAATTTTAACATGTTTGAGAAGGAAAGTACACACACTTTACCACTGGTTGACAGGGGCAAAGTGCACAAAGTATTATGGCTAACAAAAATGGTTCAGCAACAGAAGGCACAAATCTGAGAGAATACCGGGCAAAAGATGATCATTTTCAACAGCTACCAACATACTTGGCAAGCGTGGTCATAACGCCAGGAGAGCTCTACAAACACTGCAGCATCAGTCAGGTTAGACGGGAGGCCAGAAGAAGCAGGAAAGAGAAAAACAAGAAACAGGCCTTTTCCACCTATGTCCCAAAAATGTGGAGCACCATCCCAATATAAATTCAATCTCCCATCATCCTACACTTGGGAAAAGTTCCCCAACACTTTCGGGACTTGCTTTAACTGCAGCTTAGGCTATTAAACACTATTAGAATCTTTGGGTTGCACTTAGAGGGGCCCGATCAGGTTGCTTCGTAGTTTAATCTTAGTATCTTTGGCTACTCATCCCAACCTGTCGAAAGGTATTCTCGCAATCATGGAAATGCAGCACTCATGGTCATGTAATCATGACTTTAATATTTCAACATGAGCTGTAGATGTACCTTACTGAGAAGCATCAAAATACAGAATACGCTTTTGAAATGTCTTGTTAAACCTGCTGGAAAAGCAACAGCACATTTTTCTCACTCCATCATTCTCTGCCTTCTTATTTCACAACAGTGTTTGATGCTCCCCTCGTATTCATTGACTCTCTTGTTCCCCTTTTTTTTTTGCATACCCTAGTCCTCTCCAGCAGGCAGCATAGACTGTCTGTCTTTTCCTACTGCAGCCCCTATTCCTTCCTCGTTCTTGTATTCCTCTCTAGTGGATCATTTAAACTGGCTGTCTACTCTCGACTGCACCTCCTGCATGTCCCTTGTGCTCGCACTACCTTGCTGTATTACTCCCGATAATCTGCCACTAACCTGTTACTCAAGTCTAGAGACTCAAACCTGTACAAAAGGGCCTAATGGCAGACCAGCTGGTTCATGGTAGACCAACTGTGATATGACAGCAGCTGTCTCTCAAGCTTCTCTATAATGCTGTGAATTATATGTAAGTTGCACAATGTACACTACTTCCGATTTACTAATTCTGCATGTGGCATCTAAGCCCAATGCATGTTTAGTATTGAGCATATGCATGGTAAAGTGGGATTTAACTGCTGTGAATGGATCATGCGTGTATGTCAATCAGTTAATAAGTTAATGTAATGTAACTTCTGTCACCTCCGACGCATAAACAAGATAAAAAAAATCCTTATGAGTGATGCCCTGACCCAAGTCATAATAGCTTTAGTCATGTCAAGAATCTCTCTATTTGGGGCTTCCCAAATTCCTCCTGCGTAGGCTCCAGCTACTTCAAAACCAGGATGCCCCGGCTAATATACCATCTGCCCAAATATGATCATATCTCTTGGGTGACTAAGGACCTCCACTGGTTGCCAGTCGTACCGAGAACAATGTTCAAGGTGTGCTGTACAGTCTTTAAGGCCTTGTATATTAACTGTCCCGCCTTTGTTAAATCTTAAGTTATTAAATACTGCCCTACCAGAGAACTGAGATCAAGTCACCTACACTATCTGCTTATCCCCTCATGCAAAAAAAATGGACAGGAGGGTGTAGGTCCTCCGTCATTGCTCCTTGCGCATGGACTACATTGTCACTGGAACTTAGAACCACTACTAACTATGCTAGATTTAGACAGCTACTGAAGACATGGCTCTTTAAACAGGCTTACCAATAACTGTGGATCAATGTCGAATCAGCTCCCTAATGCCAAGAGACCGTTTGGTGAACGTGCGCTCTAGAAATTCGCAGTAAAATAACATAACATACCCATCAGTTCTGTTTCATGCATCATTTCTTCAATAATGTCTCACCTGTGTCTTGTATATGACAGATTCTGCACCCTTACCAACTTCATACCAATCCGATCCTTCTTTCGACCCTTAAATAATCCATCTGCCTTGTGATCCTGCCCTCACATTGCCACATCGCGCATATACAAGACATGTGAACAAGACCGAGTTGTTTCGGTCGAAACGCGTCATGCTGGGGCACTGGCCAGGACTGACTGGTTGCTGTTGTCATTTTTAAATAAAGCACAGCATTTTTTTCAATTTGTCCCTTGTGTGGTCCGTACCTGTGTTTGTACGCCGTGGAGGTCTGGTGACAACCGGGATTTGCTTTCTCATATATATATATATATATATATGTATAATATATATACCTATATACATATGTATATATATGTGTGTATGAACAAGGGATTGTATTCCCGAAACGCGTCGAGCTGGTTGCTTATCTGTAATAAAGCCGCTTTTTTGAAAAAGGAAAACTGTGTCCACAGCAGCTATTTTTTTACTTCGCATTGGCGTTGGTTTGGATATATATATATATATATATATATATATATATATATCCGCAAGCTTGCCCACCACTTCACATCAACTCGAAATCAGGCAAGAGTAGACCCATATATGTTGCAGTGTTGTTTATTCAGCAATCACCATGTCGCCATGACGCGTTTCGGCCAAAAGAGACGGCCTTGATCACATGTCAGCGTCTGGGGCGGGATTCCCTCTATTTAAAGTGCAAAAGCAAGTGAATAGCAGCAATAGATATAGTAAACATACTTCATAATTAATTTCACAGCATAATGCGTAAAATCATATAAAATACAAATGTAAAGATTCTACTAGGATAACAAATCACTGTAAAATACATAGATAATTAACACACATGATAAAATATATGTACTATTATATATTGATAGGGGAATAAGTTTTAGTATAAATACATACGCATAATCCCTTATTCATGTATATGAAAATGTCCTAGCTATATATCAACATCACATTTTTATGCTGCCCTTTGTTATTAAAGTGACTAAGTGCATAGATAATATCCCCCTACATCCTGATGTGCGAGTCCCCCATAAAATCCTAATATGTGCAAAAAAGTGCAAAGATAAATCCTAATGTGCAATATGTTTTCCTAATGTGCAATAAAGTTTTTGGTAGCAGCCTAATAAGTTCCCTAATATGTGGCAGAACCTATATCTAATTCAAGTACAGATTAACAGGGCACAGTATCTGGTCTCAATTGGAAATGACACACAGGGCTAATTATTATATGAAGGGATCATAAAGTTGATTCCCACAAATGAATACACAATACAAAAAATTAATATTGTAAAATCATTCCAACCTAAAATCCCATAAAAATTAGCTAAAACCTCCTAATGTTATTAAAAAGATAATTAAACATTATTTTATAATCCAAATTCAAGATTAAAAGTAGTGACTCATACAGGGAAATGTAACCTTATTATCCTAATGTCTCTGACTAGGTCGACGTGTGGTCCATATCCGGAGGCCATCTCTACCCTACCTGATATAAAAATAAAAATAAATAGATATAAGAGGGGAGGGCCAATACTCATATCCAAATCAGTAATGAGTCAAAACAGACACCCTTAATGAATAACCACAGTAACATCGAAAAAGTATATACATATATAATTATATAATATATATATCCAAACCAACGCCGATGCGAAGTAAAAAAATAGCTGCTGTGGACACAGTTTTCCTTATAGTTATAGTTAGGACCTATTTTCCATAGGAAATCCGCAACATTCTATTTGAAATAACTTTGGCGCCGGTTGACGAATCTTCGCGAAATTTTCAAACTTTGTGGCCCGCTCCGGTCCGCTCCTATCCTGAAAGTTTCGGGGTGATTCATCAAGCGGGGACCGAGAAAAAAGGGGGGTCCCAAAACTTGTTTTCCCCATGCAATTTTCCATAGGAAACTTTAGCCACGGCTACAGCCCGAACTGCTGAACGGAATTACACCAAATTTGGCAAAGAGGTAGTTCTTGGTTCTTGGTTCAGAAAGAACCCTTTTTGTTAAATGGTGTAAATCCGTTCAGTAGTTGCTGAGAAAATCAAAAGCAAAAACACATATATATCTATGGCCGCGGAGGATCCGCGCACCCTCCCGATCACGAGCTGTATGCTAATTGGCTGTCAACACTCCAAACCAGGACGTGTTGGTAGCCATCTTGTGCCTCGGTAGAACCGAGGCTCAAGAAAAGAGAAAACAGACGCAAAAAACGCAAAAAGAGGGCAGGGTAGAAACACCCTGGGTGCGCGGATCTAGCCGATAAAAAAAAATCGAAGCGCGGTCTCCCGCGCTTCGATGCTATTTGGCCCCCGGGTGGCCCAAGTCCCGGGGGCATGCAGGATTTTTTATATTTATGTGTGGGGGCCTCTAAGGCCTCCCAAGCCCCGAGGACCGCCACCCCCGGGGCTTTAAAAATAATGGTGCGGGAGGGCTCTCGGCCCTCCCGTAGCCCCGAGGACCGCCAACCCCGGGGCTTCTTTTTAAAAATAAACTAACATGTGTGGGGGCTTGAGCCCCCACATGCCCCGGGGACCGCCACCTCCCCGGGGCTCTAACATGTAAATTAGGGGGTCCGTTAAGGACCCCGAGCCCGGGGACCACCACCTCCCGGGGCTATGCATTGGTTGGGAGGGGCTGCGCGGCCCCTCCTGGAGCCCTTGATGGCCCTGGGGACCACCACCCCCAGGGCCGGCTCCTGCAGTGTCCCGGGGTGCCTACCCCCGGGACACTGTAGTTTGCTATGACAGGACGGGAGCCTCGCGGCTCCCGTCCTGTCATAGCAAACTGCTTTGGTTTTTGGAAGAGAGAGCAGGAAACCTGCTCTCTCTTCCAAAAACCAAAGCCGATTGCTTTTCCACACGGGGAGCTGCATCTTAGCAGCTCCCCATGTGGAAGAAGTAATGCCGGCTCCCGAGGGATGCGGGAGCCGGCGGGACCGTGGGAGGATTGGGGACCCCCCACGGTCCCCAACGGAGAGAGCCAGCCCCGGGGGATGGGGTCCCGGGGCTACAAGTGGCCCGGGAGGGGGCCACGCGGCCCCCTCCCCAAAAAAAATAATAATAAAAAAATAAAGGCCTGCCCCGGGGATGGGGTCCCCGGGGCAAAGGGAGAGCCTGAGGAGGGGGGCCATGCAGCCCCCCTCCTTAAAAAATCTTAAAAAGTGTGGCCATGCCCCGGGGGATGGGGTCCCCGGGGCCGTAATCGGCCACGGGAGGGGGGCCACGCGGCCCCCTTCCCGTTTTGTTTTTTAAAAAAAGAAAAAAAGGGGGTAAGGCCCTGGGGGATGGGGTCCCCAGGGCCCAAAAAGGAAAAAGGAAGGGGGACCACACAGCCACCCTTCGAAAAAACAAAAAAAACGATCATGCCGCAGGCCCCGCCCCCTTCCTTTACCACTCTGCAAACGCGCCCCCTGGTGCGTTTGCAGAGGGGGAACGAATTCCCCTTGAATACTGGGGGTCCCTGGGGGCCAACTAGCCCACCAGGAACCTCCAGTATGCGCCAGGGTGCTGCGTTGCAGAGAGGTCAATCAATCAATCAATCAATCAGGGGTTTGTTAAAGCACGACTACTCACCCGTAAGGGTCTGAAGGCGCTAGGGGTGGGGGGGGTGCAGGTTCCATCCATCAAGGAGGGGGTCTGTCGAAGAGCCAGGTTTTGAGGTTTCTTGCGAAGATGGGGAGCGATGTTGTCTGTCTGAGGTGGAGCGGAAGGGCGTTCCATGCTTTGAACGCGAGGAAGGAGAAGGAGCGGCCTCCCGATCTGGTCTTTCTGGTGCGGGGGACCACGGCGTAGGAGAGCTGGGCTGATCGTAGGGTCCTTTGGGGTGCGTGGAATTTGAGTCGGCTGTTCAGGTATGCTGGTCCGGTGCCGTGGAGGGCCTTGTGTGCGTGGGTGAGCATCTTGAAGGTGATTCTCGCCTCGACAGGGAGCCAGTGGAGTGTGCGCAGGTGCTGGGAGATGTGGCAGTGTTTTGGCAGGTTGAGGACCAGTCTTGCGGCGGCGTTCTGGATGTTCTGTAGCTTGCGGGTGAGGTTTTTGTTTATTCCGGCGTAGAGTGCATTGCCGTAGTCGAGTCTGCTGGTGACCAGGGCGTGAGTGACGGTCTTTCGGTGTTCGAGGGGGATCTATTTGAAGGTCTTACGAAGGAGGCGGAGGGTGTGGAAGCAGGAAGACGAGACAGAGTTGATCTGGCGGTCCATTTTGAGCTCGGAGTCCAGGATGATTCCCAGGTTGCGTGCGTGGTCCGTGGGGGTTGGCGGGTTTCCGAGGGCGGGGGTCACCAGGTGTCGCTCCAGGCATCGGGGTTTGGGCCCATGATGAGTACTTCTGTTTTGTTGGTGTTTAGTTGTAGGCAGCTGTTTTTCATCCATTTGGCGACGGCTTCCATGCCTTCTCGAAAGTTGCGTCTGGCGGTGTTGGGCTCGTTGGATAGGGAGAGGATGAGCTGGGTGTCGTCTGCGTATGACACGATGTTGAGTCCGTAGGTTCTGACGATGGGGGCGAGTGGAGCCATGTAGACGTTGAAGAGCGTCGGGCTGAGGGAGGAGCCCTGGGGGACTCCGCAGGTGGTAGGTGTGGGGTCCGAGAGGAAAGGGGGAGTCTGACCCGCTGCGTCCTGCCGGAGAGGAAGGAGCGGATCCAGTCGAGGGCCTTGTCCTGGATTCCTGCGTCCTAGAGTCTGCGTATTAGGGTGCGGTGGGAGACTGTGTCGAACGCCGCTGATAGGTCGAGGAGGATGAGGGCTACTGTTTCTCCTTTGTCCAGTAGGGTGCGGATGTCGTCTGTTGCGGCGAGGAGGGCGGTTTCCATACTGTGGTTTTTTCTGAAGCCGGATTGGGAGGAGGCGAGGATGTTGTGTTCTTCAATGAATGTGGCGAGCTGGCTGTTGATGGCTTTCTCGATGACTTTCGCTGGGAACGGGAGCAGGGAGATGGGTCTGTAGTTTTTGAGGTCGGTGGGGTCCGCTGAGGGTTTCTTTAGGAGGGGTTGACCTCGGCGTGTTTCCAGTCGTCGGGAACCAGGCGGTCGCCAGGGAGCGGTTGATGGTGTGGCGGATCATGGGTGCGATGGTGTTGGCGGCTCTGTTGAAGATGTGGTGGGGGCAGGGGTCCGTGGGGGCCCCTGAGTGGATTGACTTCATTGTCTTCAGTGTGTCTTCGGTGGTGAGGGCTGTCCAGTCGTCAATCGCTGTTTTCCGGGTGTCGGGGGTGGTTGGTGAGGGTTCAGTGTGTTGGTTGTCTTCGTCGAAGTTGTCGTAGATGCTCTTGATTTTGTGGTGGAAAAAGGTGCTGAGTTTGTCGCAGAGGTCTTGTGAGGGAGGGATGTCGGTAGACTCGCTAGTGGGTTGTGCGAACTCCTTGATGATGCTGAAGAGTTCCTTGCTGTTGTGCGCGTGGGTGGAGATTCTGTCTTCAATCGCTTTTTCCTCGTTTCTCTGATGAGTTGATGGTGGGCGTTGGTGGCGGCTCTGAAGTTGTCGTGGGCTTCTGTGGATTTGGTGTTCCTCCAGGCCTTTTCGAGGCGGCGGCATGTGCTTCTGGACTCTCGAAGTTCGGTGGTAAACCATCTGGCTTTCTTGGCGCGGGTACTGTTGTTTTTCTTGAGGGGGCTATGGTGTTGGTGCTGTCTGAGATCCATCTATGCAGGGTTCGGGCTGCGGTGTTGGGGTCGTCGTTTTCCGCGATGGTTGGGGTGGAGTTGTTGTGTGAGGAGGTGAGCTGGTCGTCGGTGATTTTGGTCCAGTTTCTTCGTGGAAGCAGGTGCTGGTGTCTGTGGATGGTGGGTGTTCTGAAGGTGAAGTGGACGCAACGATGGTCGGTCCATGGGAGTTCGGTGGTGTGGCTGAAGGTGATGGAGTTTCCTGTAGTGAAAGGGGGTCGAGGGTGTGTCCTGCTGAGTGCGTGGGCTCGGTCACGATCTGGCGCAGTCCAAAGTTGTGGAGGTTGTCCAGGAGGGATGTGGTGTTGGGGTCCAGTTGGTTGTCGAGGTGGAAGTTGAGGTCTCCCAGCAGGGTGTAGTTGGTGGATGCGATGGCCTGCGGGGAGATAATGTCCGTGATGGAGTTGGCGAAGGGTCCGCGGGGTCCAGGGGGTCGGTAGATGAGGGTTCCTCGGAGGGTGGCGGTGGGGCTGGCCAGTATCTTGAAGTGAAGGTGTTCCATTAGTTCTGTGGGCTCGTCAGGGAGTGTGCTCAGGCGGAGGCTGGATTTGTGGACGATGGCGATTCCTCCTCCTGGGCGGGTGGGGCGGTCCTTCCTGGAGATCTTGTATCCTTGGGGGATGGCGATGTCCGGTCCCGAGGTGGTGTTGGTCCAGGTTTCGATGAAGAACGCTACGTCCGGGGTGGTGCTGTCGAGGAGGTCCCAGATTTCTGTGGCGTGTTTGTGGAGGGATCGGACGTTGAGGAGGATGCATTGCAGGGTCTTCGGTTCGGTTGTGTTCTTGTGGGCGGGTTGTGCTGGATCCGTGTTCTTGGCGGTGCTGCAGGTGTGCCGGCAGCGGTGACAGCTGAAGGGTCCGTGGGAGTCGGCTGGTGATGCTAGCTTGCAGTTGTTGTTGCGGCCTGGGTTGAGTGCATGGAGTGCTGCTGGGTCATAGCGTTGGGGGGCGGAGGTCCAGGGTTCCTGGCGCTGGTCGCGGTCGGGTCGCAGACGGGCGCAGACGGGCTTGCCTTTGACGCGCCTTCGGCAGTGGCCGCCATTAAGTAGGGGTCGGGGAGGGCTGGACAGCTGGGAGGCGGGAGCGGGGAGGGGAGCTGTATTGGGCCGGTCGCGCTGGGGGGGAGGGGCCGCGGGGGCAGCAGCGGCGGGGAAAGGTAAAGGGAGGAAATAAGGGATAAAGAAAAAAGGGAAAATAGGCAGATATAAGGCACAAAAGAGCAGAGATGCAGAAAGGTGAAAGATAAAAGAGGGTAGAAAAACGAGTGAAAACTAGTGAAAGGGCAGAGCGAGAGGAAGGGAAAATGAGCAGAAATAAGGCACAAAAGAGCAGAGTAGCAGAAAAGTGCAGACAGGTGAAAGATAAAAGAGGGTAGAAAAACGAGTGAAAACAAGTGAAAGGGCAGAGCGAGAGGAAGGGAAAATGAGCAGAAATAAGGCACAAAAGAGCAGAGATGCAGAAAAGTGGTGAAAGATAAAAAGGGTAGAAAAACGAGTGAAAGAGCAGAGTTAGAGGAAGGAGACAGAGGTCCACTGGACCACCAGGGATGAGGCGCAGGAAACCTGCGGGTGGAGGAGGGTCTCGATCACCAACACTCGAGAGTGCAGGGGCAGGCCTCACTTAATGGTGGAGCTGCGAGGGTGGGAGAGCAATTTCACTGACAATGAGTCAGTGGTCTTGCTCGCCTGACCCCGCAGTGGCCGCCATTAAGTAAGGGTCGGGAGGGCTGGACAGCTGGGAGGCGGGAGCGGGGAGGGAGCTGGATTGGGCCGGTCGCGCTGGGGGAGGGGCCGCGGGGGCAGCAGCGGCGGGTAAAGGGAGGAAATAAGGGATAAAGAAAAAGGGAAAATAGGCAGAAATAAGGCACAAAAGAGCAGAGATGCAGAAAGGTGAAAGATAAAAGAGGGTAGAAAAACGAGTGAAAACTAGTGAAAGGGCAGAGCGAGAGGAAGGGAAAATGAGCAGAAATAAGGCACAAAAGAGCAGAGATGCAGAAAAGTGCAGAAAGGTGAAAGATAAAAGAGGGTAGAAAAACGAGTGAAAACAAGTGAAAGGGCAGAGCGAGAGGAAGGGAAAATGAGCAGAAATAAGGCACAAAAGAGCAGAGATGCAGAAAAGTGCAGAAAGGTGAAAGATAAAAAAGGGTAGAAAAACGAGTGAAAGAGCAGAGTTAGAGGAAGGAGACAGAGGTCCACTGGACCACCAGGGAAGAGGCAAAGCGAAACCTGCGGGTGGAGGAGGGCCTCGATCACCAACACTCGAGAGTGCAGGGGCAGGCCTCACTTAATGGTGGAGCTGCGAGGGTGGGAGAGCAATTTCACTGACAATGAGTCAGTGGTCTTGCTCGCCTGTCCCCGCAGTGGCCGCCATTAAGTAGGGGTCGGGGAGGGCTGGACAGCTGGGAGGCGGGAGCGGGGAGGGGAGCTGGATTGGGCTGGTCGCGCTGGGGGAGGGGCCGCGGGGGCAGCAGCGGCGGGGAAAGGTAAAGGGAGGAAATAAGGGATAAAGAAAAAAGGGAAAATAGGCAGAAATAAGGCACAAAAGAGCAGAGATGCAGAAAGGTGAAAGATAAAAGAGGGTAGAAAAACGAGTGAAAACTAGTGAAAGGGCAGAGCGAGAGGAAGGGAAAATGAGCAGAAATAAGGCACAAAAGAGCAGAGATGCAGAAAAGTGCAGAAAGGTGAAAGATAAAAGAGGGTAGAAAAACGAGTGAAAACAAGTGAAAGGGCAGAGCGAGAGGAAGGGAAAATGAGCAGAAATAAGGCACAAAAGAGCAGAGATGCAGAAAAGTGCAGACAGGTGAAAGATAAAGAGGGTAGAAAAACGAGTGAAAACAAGTGAAAGGGCAGAGCGAGAGGAAGGGAAAATGAGCAGAAATAAGGCACAAAAGAGCAGAGATGCAGAAAAGTGGTGAAAGATAAAAAAGGGTAGAAAAAGAGTGAAAGAGCAGAGTTAGAGGAAGGAGACAGAGGTCCACTGGACCACCAGGGATGAGGCGCAGGGAAACCTGCGGGTGGAGGAGGGCCTCGATCACCAACACTCGAGAGTGCAGGGGCAGGGGCAGGCCTCACTTAATGGTGGAGCTGCGAGGGTGGGAGAGCAATTTCACTGACAATGAGTCAGTGGTCTTGCTCGCCTGACCCCGCAGTGGCCGCCATTAAGTAGGGGTCGGGGAGGGCTGGACAGCTGGGAGGCGGGAGCGGGGAGGGGAGCTGAATTGGGCCGGTCGCGCTGGGGGGGAGGGGCCGCGGGGGCAGCAGCGGCGGGTAAAGGGAGGAAACAAGGGATAAAGAAAAAAGGGAAAATAGGCAGAAATAAGGCACAAAAGAGCAGAGATGCAGAAAGGTGAAAGATAAAAGAGGGTAGAAAAACGAGTGAAAACTAGTGAAAGGGCAGAGCGAGAGGAAGGGAAAATGAGCAGAAATAAGGCACAAAAGAGCAGAGATGCAGAAAAGTGCAGACAGGTGAAAGATAAAAGAGGGTAGAAAAACGAGTGAAAACAAGTGAAAGGGCAGAGCGAGAGGAAGGGAAAATGAGCAGAAATAAGGCACAAAAGAGCAGAGATGCAGAAAAGTGCAGAAAGGTGAAAGATAAAAGAGGGTAGAAAAACGAGTGAAAACAAGTGAAAGGGCACAGCGAGAGGAAGGGAAAATGAGCAGAAATAAGGCACAAAAGAGCAGAGATGCAGAAAAGTGCAGAAAGGTGAAAGATAAAAAGGGTAGAAAAACGAGTGAAAGAGCAGATTTAGAGGAAGGAGACAGAGGTCCACTGGACCACCAGGGATGAGGCGCAGGAAACCTGCGGGTGGATGAGGGCCTCGATCACCAACACTCGAGAGTGCAGGGGCAGGGGCAGGCCTCACTTAATGGTGGAGCTGCGAGGGTGGGAGAGCAATTTCACTGACAATGAGTCAGTGGTCTTGCTCGCCTGTCCCCGCAGTGGCCGCCATTAAGTAGGGGTCGAGGAGGGCTGGACAGCTGGGAGGCGGGAGCGGGGAGGGAGCTGGATTGGGCTGGTCGCGCTGGGGGAGGGGCCGCGGGGCAGCAGCGGCGGGGAAAGGTAAAGGGAGGAAATAAGGGATAAAGAAAAAAGGGAAAATAGGCAGAAATAAGGCACAAAAGAGCAGAGATGCAGAAAGGTGAAAGATAAAAGAGGGTAGAAAAACGAGTGAAAACTAGTGAAAGGGCAGAGCGAGAGGAAGGGAAAATGAGCAGAAATAAGGCACAAAAGAGCAGAGATGCAGAAAAGTGCAGACAGGTGAAAGATAAAAGAGGGTAGAAAAACGAGTGAAAACAAGTGAAAGGGCAGAGCGAGAGGAAGGGAAAATGAGCAGAAATAAGGCACAAAAGAGCAGAGATGCAGAAAAGTGCAGAAAGGTGAAAGATAAAAAGGGTAGAAAAATGAGTGAAAGAGCAGAGTTAGAGGAAGGAGACAGAGGTCCACTGGACCACCAGGGATGAGGCGCAGGGAAACCTGCGGGTGGAGGAGGGCCTCGATCACCAACACTCGAGAGTGCAGGGGCAGGTCTCACTTAATGGTGGAGCTACGAGGGTGGGAGAGCAATTTCACTGACAATGAGTCAGTGGTCTTGTGTACAGAGGCCACGCCCCTTTTTACACCGCTCTGCAACGCAGCTCTGTGGCGCTTACTGGAGGTACCTGGTGGGATAGTTGGACCCCAGGGACCCCCAGGATTCAAGGGGACTTAATCCCCCAACTTAAAACGCGCCACGGGGCGCGTTTGCACAGTGGTGAAGGGAGGGGGAGGGGCTAAAGGTGACATGTGTGCAAACAGGCCCCGTGGCACGTTTTAAGATGGGGAATTAAATCCCTTCAATCCTGAGGGTCCCTGGGGCCAACTAGCCCACCAGGTACGTCCAGAAAGCGCCACAGAGCTGCGTTGCAGAGAGGTGCAAAAAGAGGCGTGGCCTCTGAACACCTCTCTGCAACGCAGCTCTCTGGCGCATACTGGAGGTATCTGGTGGGTTAGTTGGCCCCTAGGGACCCTCGGGATTGAGGAGGAATTAATTCTCCAACTTAAAACGCGCAACAGGGCGTGTTTGCAGACATGTCACCTCAGGCCCCACCCCTTCCTTCACCATTGTGCAAATATTCCTCTAAAATCAGCCGAACTACGAATTCCGATTTACTCACCTGTTATCAGGAGAGACCTCAGTGCTGCATCTTTGAGCCCAGTACTGATCCTGAAAAGTAATTTTAACCGTACTTACCAGTAACTTGAATTTCCTTCCATAGGCTAACATTGACTGGTTTCACTTGGAAATTCTTCTGTGTGTGGAGTTTTGGAACTTTATAATATTCCTCTAAAATCAGCCGAACTACGAATTCCGATTTACTCACCTGTTATCAGGAGAGACCTCAGTGCTGCATCTTTGAGCCCAGTACTGATCCTGAAAAGTAATTTTAACCGTACTTACCAGTAACTTGAATTTCCTTCCATAGGATATCATTGCCTGCTTTTTGCTGAAAAAGTTTCTAAGTGTCGATTTTGAAACATACAAATATTCCTCTAAAATCAGCAGAACTACGAATTCCGATTTACTCACCTGTTATCAGGAGAGACCTGAGTGCTGCATCTTTGAGCCCAGTACTGATCCTGAAAAGTAATTCTAACCGTACTTACCAGTAACTTGAATTTCCTTCCATAGGCTAATATTGACTGGTTTCACTTGGAAATTCTTCTAAGTGTGGAGTTTTGGAACTTTATAATATTCCTCTAAAATCAGCCGAACTACGAATTCCGATTTACTCACTTGTTATCAGGAGAGAACCCAGTGCTGCATCTTTAGCCCAGCACTGACCCTGAAAAGTAATTCTAACCGTACTTACCAGTAACTTGTATTTCCTTCCATAGGAATCCATTGTCTGGTTTTCAGCAGAAAAGTTTCAGTGTCGTTTTTCACAAACTACAAATATTCCTTAAAAATCGCCTGTATGACTTAAACGCATTCTTTCAACTGTTTACAGGAGATGCACCAGTGCTGGATCCAGGATCCATCACTGAGTAAGAAAAAGTAACGATAACACTACTTACCTGCTAAGTGAATTTCCTCCCATAGGATAACATTGGTGATTCTATGTGAAAAAGGTTCTAAGTGCCCACTTTTAAAATACAATAATATTCCTTAAAAATCACTACTGTAACCAAAACGCTTTTACTCAACTGTTTACAGGAGATGTCGCAGGACTGAATCTAGGATCCAGTCCTGTGGTTAGAAAAGTAATCCATAAAGTAACTAATTGCATTTAACTAGAAATTCACATTGAGCTCAATGTTGCATTGTGTTTGAAATTGTGTTGCCCATTGCAACAACTGTAACTACTGTACTTAAAAGTCTATTGCCTATTTGCAAAGTATTTAAACTAAAGTAATTCATTCTGAGAAAGTATATTTTGTAATGTAATGTATAATGTAATTACAATGTAATTTAAAAAATAAAATATCTAAAAATAAATAGTTTAAAAAAATGTAGTAAATCAGTATCAAAAAAATAAATATAACAATTAATACATTTAAAAATTGTCATTTACAAAACCTTTGAAATTCACTGAAAAAAACCATTGGTTTCAGACATGTTATAGTTAGGAATTAGCATTTAAAAAACCTTTGACATTCACTGAAAAAACCATAGGTTTCAGGCACGTTATAGGTAGAAATTAGCATTTAAAAAACCTTACAAATTCACTGAAAAAACCATAGGTTTTAGGGACAGTTATAGTTAGTTGGACATTACACTCGTACAAAACCCGTGAAATTCCCCGTTATAGTTAGTTCAGCTAACTATAACTCGCGCCTCGCAATGCACTGCTGATGACGTCACATCTTACATCACTCATGACATGGTCAGTGACATCACTGATGACATCACTGATGACATCTCAAATGACATCACTGATGACATCACTGATGACATCATCCACGTGATAATCTGATGCACCTCCTCACACCCTAATATAACCTTTGATACACCCACTCTAAATTACAGACTGCCATTCGCAAAACCATAGACACTCCAACACCAATAACTAGATACCCACTCACTGATTCTTAGGTCTACACACACACATCCACTCACTTACCCGTACAGTCACTCATACTTACGGTCACTCAGTACAGGACTATCATATGCACTCATACTCCTATATAGACACTCAAACACAGCCACTCATCCATAGAGGTACTCACACACCTAGTCAGTCATGCAAATAATTAAACACACTGCCATTTACTCACCTATACAGTTATACACACACCAGCTCACTTACTCATACAAATACTAGCACATTCTTACGCTCTTATACAATCACTGATACAAGCACACACTCATCCATACAGCCACTCTCACAATCACACACTCTCAGCTTATAGCTATTTATATACTCCAACACACATATATACTGCCTTTCACATATGTAGTTACTCACACATGTACCACTGGGACATACATTCACTCATTAACACACCCATACACACACTCACCCACCCATACAGTCCATCACAGATGCACTCTTGAAACCATGCACCCAGTGAATCACCCACTCACACATCTATGCACAGAGTCACACACACC
This sequence comes from Calotriton arnoldi, assembly GCA_963921515.1. Classification (NCBI taxonomy): domain Eukaryota; kingdom Metazoa; phylum Chordata; class Amphibia; order Caudata; family Salamandridae; genus Calotriton; species Calotriton arnoldi. The sequence goes on from CAWUFW010004039.1 coordinate 1,370,859, forward strand.
CCCCCACACAAACACTCAGGCACCCATACAGATACTCAGACAACCAATCAATAACTCATATAGACACTCATGTAGCTATTCACAAACCCATGCAGCCGCTTACACAGCAACAGACAGACGGATACAGACATTCACACAGTTTAGTCACTAACCCATGCATTCAGTAAGATACGTTTAATCACTCACTTATAGAGTTAGTCACGCACCTAGTAAATCATCCATTCAGACACTTATACACCCACTCATTCTTCAATACGCCTTTCCCTATATATATTAAACATATTTAAACTTTACAGAAACACACAGTCACTGGATGATGTCATCAGTGATGTCATTTGAGATGTCATCAGTGATGTCATTTGAGATGTCATCAGTGATGTCATCAGTGATGTCACTGACCATGTCATGAGTGATGTAATATGTGACGTCATCAGCAGTGCATTGCGGGGCGCAAGTTATAGTTAGCTGAACTAACTATAACGGGGGAATTTCACGGGTTTTGTACGAGTGTAATGTCCAACTAACTATAACTGTCCCTAAAACCTATGGTTTTTTCAGTGAATATAATATATATATACCTATATACATATGTATATATATGTGTGTGTATATATATATATATATATATATATTATCTACTGGCGGTCGCCAGTAGATAGTTATAGTTAGGACCTATTTTCCATAGGAAATTCGCAACATTCTATTTCCAATACCTTTGGCGCCGGTTGATGAATCTTCGCGAAATTCTCAAAACTTATGGCCCGCTCCGGTCCGCTCCTATCCTGAAAGTTTCGGGGTGATTCGTCAAGTTGGGGCCGAGAAAAAAGGGGGGTCCCAAAACGTGTTTTCCCCATGCAATTTTCCATAGGAAATCTTTAGTCACAGCTACAGCTCGAACTGCTGAACGGAATTACACCAAATTTGGCAAAAAGGTAGCCCTTGGTTCAGAGTCGTGCCTTTTGGTTAAATGGTGTAAATCCGTTCAGTAGTTACTGAGAAAATCAAAAGTAAAACCACATATATATCTATGGCCGCGGAGGGTCCGCGCACCCTGAGCGCACCTTCCCGATCACGAGCTGTATGCTAATTGGCTGTCAACACTCCAAACCAGGAAGTGTTGGCAGCCATCTTGTTCCTCGGTAGAACCGAGGCACAAGAAACAAGTGCGCAAAACGCAAAAGGGGGCAGGCTAGAAACACCCTGACCCCCTAGGCCTGCTTAGGGGGTCCCACAAGGACCCCCAGGGCCAAAAAAAGCATTTTTTTTTTTTTAAATCGGCGGGATGCGCTTAGGTTGCGCGGATCCCGCCGTGAAAAAAAAAACGAGGGTATTTTGCCCCCGGGTGGGCCAAGTCCAGGGGGCATGCGGGGGTGGGTTTAAATGTTAGTTGGGGGGGCCTCTAAGGCCCCCCAATCCCTGGGGACCACCACCCCCCGGGGCTTTCAAATTATAATGATGGCGGGGGCACACGGCCCCCCCGCAGCCCCGGGGACCGCCACCCCCCGGGGCTTCTTTTTTTAATTAAAAAATTACCTGTTTGGGGGGGCTCCAGCCCCCCCACATGCCCCGGGGATCGCCACCTCCCCGGGGCACTAATTAAAGAAATGTGGGGGTCCGTATCCGACCCCCGAAGCCCTGGGGACCACCACCTCCCTGGGGCTTTGTAGATGTTGGGAGGGGGCCCCCCTCCTGGAGCCTGTGGTGGCCCTGGGGACTGCCACCCCCCAGGGCCGGCTCCTGCAGTGTCCCGGGTGCTTACCCCGGGACACTGCTGTTTGCAATGACAGGACGGAGCCGCGCGGCTCCCGTCCTGTCATTGCAAACTAGCTCGCTTCATTGAAGCGAGAGCAGGAAACCTGCTCTCGCTTCAATGAAGCAAAGCAGATTGCTTTTCCATAAGGGAGCTGCATGTCAGCAGCTCCCTTATGGAAAGCAATGCCGGCTCCCGCAGGACGCGGGGAGCCGGCGGGACCGTGGGGGATTGGGGACCCCCCCACGGTCTCCAACGAGTGGCCAGACCCCGGGGGATGGGGTTCCCGGGGCCATTAGTGGCCCGGGAGGGGGGCCACACAGCCCCCCTCCCCAACAATTATATAAAAAAAAAATGCGCAAAGGCCGGCCCCGGGGGATGGGGTCCCCGGGGCCAATAGAAGCCTTAGGAGGGGGGCCACGCAGCCCCCCTCCTCAAAAATTTAAAATAAAAGTGGCCATGCCCCGGTGGATGGGGTCCCCGGGGCCGGAATCGGCCACGGGAGGGGGGCCACGCAGCCCCCTTCCCGTACTGTTTTTTTTAATTTTATTTTTTAAATAGGATCTGGCCCTGGGGGATGGGGTCCCCAGGGCACCAAAAAGTGAAAAGGAAGGGGGGCCACATAGCCCCCCTTCAAAAAGAAAAAAAAAGAAAAAAAAATAGCGAACGAGCGTCAGGCCCCGCCCCCTCCCTTAACCACTCTGCAAACGCGCCCTGTGGTGCGTTTTAAATTGGGGAAAGAATTTCCCTTCAATACTGGGGGTCCCTGGGGACCAACTAGCCCAGCAGGTACCTCCAGTAAGCGCCACAGGGCTGGGTTGCAGAGAGGTGGTCCAGGCCACGCCCCTTTTTACACCTCTCTGCAACGCAGCTCTGAGGCGCTTACTGGAGGTACCTGGTGGGTTAGTTGGACCCCAGGGACCCTCAGGATTCAAGGGGACTTAATTCCCCAACTTAAAACGTGCCACGGGGCGCGTTTGCACAGTGGTGAAGGGAGGGGGCAGGCCTGAGGTGACATGTGTGCAAACAAGCCCCGTGGCACGTTTTAAGATGGGGAATTAATTCCCCTTCAATACTGGGGGTCCCAGGGGGCAAACTAGCCCACCAGGAACCTCCGGTATGCGCCAGGGAGCTGCGTTGCAGAGAGGTGATCAGAGGCCACGCCCCTTTTTACACCTCTCTGCAACGCAGCTCTGTGGCGCTTACTGGAGGTACCTGGTGGGCTAGTTGGACCCCAGGGACCCTCAGGATTCAAGGGGACTTAATCCCCCAACTTAAAACGCGCCACGGGCGCGTTTGCACAGTGGTGAAGGGAGGGGGCGGTGCTAAAGGTGACATGTGTGCAAACAGGCCCCGTGGCGCGTTTTAAGTTGGGGAATTAATTCTCCTTCAAACCTGAGGGCCTCTGGGAGCCAACTAGCCCACCAGGTACCTCCGGTATGCACCAGGGAGCTGCGTTGCAGAGATGTCATTTGAGATGTCATCAGTGATGTCATCAGTGATGTCACTGACCATGTCATGAGTGATGTAATATGTGACGTCATCAGCAGTGCATTGCGGGGGCGCGAGTTATAGTTAGCTGAACTAACTATAACGGGGGAATTTCACGGGTTTTGTACGAGTACAATGTCCAACTAACTATAACTTTCCCTAAAACCTATGGTTTTTTCAGTGAATTTCTAAGGTTTTTTAAATGCTAATTTCTAACTATAACGTGCCTGAAACCTATGGTTTTTTCAGTGAATATATATATATATATATCTGTGTCCCTTCGATGTAAGGAGCTGCATCTGGGATTGCATTTCATATAAAAAAATATATACGATGCTGTGGTAATTGGAGCTATTGGGAGGAGGGCTTGCAGCATTCAGCTGCGAAGACAGTTTTGCCAGTACCACTGAGAACCATTCCCGTATTTTAGTAGCTGATTTTAAAAAGAACGGAAAGATGTGTGATTTAATCAAAGGTCAGACTCTGCGCCATGATAGGAGTTTTGTTTGCCATGTGCTGCTTGGATTTTATCTGGAACAATTGTTGAAAATTGGGAACTTCCAAGCTTGGTTACATGGAGTATAAACAGCTAAAACTAAAATGCTACGTGCACACTTTACATTTATTTGGTGCAGGAAAACACAGGGTTACGTAGGAATTGTAACCTTGAGGATCACAACTAACTCGGCATTTGGCAATGTCAGTGATTTAGCTATTTTTCCTATATACTCCCTTGCACCGCTACAAGTGACTTGTGACTTTCCAAAGGCAAAAAACAAAGAAAATGACCAAAATGAATGTTTTCGTTTTGAACTTGGGCGGCACCTGGAGGGGAGAAAGAAACCTCCTCTATTTGTATTTCATAAAGGGACAGTGTTTGTCAATTTAGAATGTCTGTTTCTCTCCGTTCTTTGAGCAATTCAATTTTTTATTTTGGGCACAATGTGTTTACAATTCTGAGCACAATAGGCAAAGAACGTGATCCAGGCTTTAAAATCTCTGCACCATTTATGTGTTCTGCGTGGTGTTCAGCACGAATTTGAGTTTCACTATGAAGACCCGACACTGGTCATTGGTATTTAACCGGCAGGTCTTCAGAGTTCAAAACATCAAAATGTGCAGTCACTATTAGTATTGCACATACTAGGATGCAGTAGTCATGGTATTTAAAAATGAGCTGGGTCAGCATGAACAATGTTAGAAAGTTGAAATTGACATAATTTTAAACAATGCTGCATTTGTAGTTTTCTTTTCTTTTATGTTCATGCATCACGTGATTTGCTCGCACTATAAAAGGTGAGCTCAGTATGGCGCCCAGTATGTGTGAGAAAGGCCGGTGCCTCGGCCGGAACGCGTCATGTTGGCTAAAGTTGTGGAATAAAAACTTGGTGGTTTAGTAACTGGCATCCTGTGTTGTGTCAGAGCCTGTCTTTATTCATGGACGGGTTTTGGCTGAAATATATATATATATAAATATATATATATATATATTCACTGAAAAAACCATAGGTTTTAGGGAAAGTTATAGTTAGTTGGACATTTCACTTGTACAAAACCAGAGAAATTCCCCCGTTATAGTTAGTTCAGCTAACTATAACTCGCGCCCCCGCAATGCACTGCTGATGACGTCACATATGACATCACTCATGACATGGTCAGTGACATCACTGATGACATCTCAAATGACATCACTGATGACATCACTGATGACATCACTGATGACATCATCTAGTGACTGTGTGTTTCTGTAAAGTTTAAATATGTTTATTATATATAGGGAAAGGCGTATTGAAGAATGAGTGGGTGTATAAGTGTCTGAATGGATGATTTAGTAGGTGTGTGACTGACTCTATAAGTGAGTGATTAAATGTATCTTACTGAATGCACGGGTTAGTGACTAAACTGTGTGAATGTCAGTATCCGTCTGTCTGTTGGTGTGTAAGCGGCTGCAAGGGTTTGTGAATAGCTACATGAGTGTCTATATGGGTTATTGATTGGTTGTCTGAGTATCTGTAGGGATGCCTGAGTGTTTGTATGGGTGGGGTGTGTGTGACTCTGTGCATAGATGTGTGAGTGGGTGATTCACTGGGTGCATGGTTTCAAGAGTGCATCTGTGATGGACTGTATTGGTGTGTGAGTGTGTGTATGGGTGTGTTAGTGAGTGAATGTATATCTCAGTGGTACATGTGTGAGTAACTACATATGTGAAAGGCAGTATATATGTGTGTTGGAATATATAAATAGCTATAAGTGAGAGTGTGTGATTATGAGAGTGACTGTATGGATGAGTGTGTGCTTGTATCAGTGATTGTATAAGAGCGTAAGAATGTCCTAGTATTTGTATGAGTAAGTGAGCTGGTGTGTGTATAACTGTATAGGTGAGTAAATGGGAGTGTGATTTATTATTTGCATGACTGACTAGGTGTGTGAGTACCTCTATGGATGAGTGGTGGTGTGTGAGTGTCTATATAGGCGTATGAGTGCATATGATAGTCCTGTACTGAGTGATTGTAAGTATGAGTGACTGTACGGGTGAGTGAGTGCATATGTGTTTAGACCTAAGAATCAGTGAGTGGGTATGTAGTTATTGCTGCTGGAGTGTCTATGGTTTTGAGAATGGCAGTCTGTTATTTAGAGTTGGTGTATCAAAGGTTACATTAGGGTGTGAGAAGATGCATCAAATTATCACATGGATGATGTCATCAGTGATGTCATCAGTGATGTCATTTGAGATGTCATCAGTGATGTCATCAGGGATGTCACTGACCATGTCATGAGTGATGTCATATGTGACGTCATCAGCAGTGCATTGCGGGGGCGCGAGTTATAGTTAGCTGAACTAACTATAACGGGGAATTTCTCTGGTTTTGTACGAGTGAAATGTCCAACTAACTATAACTTTCCTAAAACCTATGGTTTTTTCAGTGAATTTCTAAGTTTTTAAATGCTAATTTCTAACTATCACATGCCTGAAACCTATGGTTTTTTAAGTGAATTTCAAAGGTTTTTAAATGCTAGTTTCTAACTATGCCTACAGAGGTAGGACATGTGAAGAAAGAAGAAGAAAAGCGCAGAAAGAAGGAAGACAAATGCAGAAAGAGGCAACAGAAGTCCAGAAAGACGAAGAAAAGTGCAAGAAGAAGGAAGAGATGTGCAGAAAGAACCAACAGAGGAGTAGAAAGTACTCCTGTGCCCCCAACTTTTGCTGATGGGTACTGGTGGTAACTGACTCTGTCTCTGGTGGTAAAAGACACTTAGAATACAGTGAAAGCACTTACATACACTAGGGAACACTATGCGTTGGGGTACCCCTGTGATTAGCATGACCTCCTCTGTATTTGCCATGAGTTAGTGACTGGGTCATTGGATGAGTACATGGGTACTGACTGGATGATTAGAGTACTGCAAGGAGAGTGGATGGTGAATTTATAAGTGCTTGTGTTTTGGCAGAGTGATTGGATAAGTACATGGTGCTCGCTGGTTGATTGGAGGAGTGCATGGGTAGTGACAGGGCGATGGCTGGACTGCATCAGTAGTGCTCAGGGTAAGTTGGAGGATTAATTCCCCTTGAATCCTGAGGGTCCCTATTTGGTAAAAGCCCTGGCGGTGGCAGTCCCCGGGGCTTGGAGGCCCCCCCAAACATTAAAAAAACAAGCCCCGGGAGGTGGTGGTCCCCGGGGCTGCGGGGGCCCCCGCGGGCCCTGCATATATTTGTTGGCAATGCCCCCGGACCTGGCCCACCCGGGGTCTCAATTAAATGAAGCGCGGTATCCCGCGCTTCATTTTTTTACATTTCGGCGGGATTCGCGACCCCAGCGTGAATTTCGCCAATTTTTAACAAAATGCTTTTTTGTCCCTGGGGGTCCTTGTGGGACCCCTGAGCAGGCCTAGGGGGTCAGGGTGTTTCTACCCTGCCCCCTTTTCTTCTTTTTCACCTTTGTTTCCCTGTTTTCTTGTGACTCGGTTCTACCGAGTCACAAGATGGCTGCCAACACTTCCTGGTTTGGAGTGTTGGCAGCCAATTAAAATGAAGCTCGTGGTCGGGAGGGTTCGCGGATCCACCGCGCCTCTAGATATCGATATTTGGTTTTTACAATTTCTCAGCAACTACCGAACGGATTTACACCATTTTTAAAAAGGTCGCTTTCTGAGCCAAGCAGTTCTCAAATAGCGACAAAGCACTTTTGAATTATTTGTTATCTCTATGTTTTTTATCCAGTTGACCACTTGATTAAATGTTACGCTTAGGGGAGAAAATGTGGTGTTACCAAGTTGGAGTTTCTGCTTCAGCTCGTCATTCTGTGATTCTGGTCAAATCACTTAATCTCCCCATTCCTACAACCAAAATGAGTTTGTCCTTGTATGATGTAACCAATGCTCATGTAAAGCACTCCAATATCTGACCAGCCTGCACTATATAAAACTGCAAAAAAATAAAGGATAAAAAGTGTTTTCCACACTTCTGTCATTGGGCTATACGTGGGCTACATCTGGGTGATATTTGTGCTACATTTGGGCTCATTTTTCTCTGGTGGCCATCTTGGGAGACTTTAATTACATTCATTAAACTTTATTCGATCTGATTTAGAAACATAGATCATAAAAGTGTACATAAAAACAGTAAATCCTCTTTCTTAATACAATACAGTGAGCATTAATTAAACCCAGTAGGTAAAAACGGGTGTTACAAAGCCCGGTTCAGAGCAACTTCAGGTTAACAGAATAGTAAAGTTCAATGTTTTGCAAGATCAATCTCATGTACTTCGTGCAAAATACGCAATAAGGGGTCCAAGTAAGATGCAACGCTCCAATACCTGACCAGTCTGCACTATATAAAACTGCAAAAAACTAAAAATAAAAAGTGTTTTCCACACTTCTGTCATTGGGCTATATGTGGGCTACATGTGGGTGATATTTGTGCTACATTTGGGCTCTTTTTTCTCTGGTGGCCATCTTGGGATACTTATTTGTTATGAAGTTTCCTAATTTCCTCATTTACTGCAGTCTCCTCAGTAGGAAATGCTTTCAGTTTTTTACTTTGATTCCATCAAGAAGGCATTCAGATGTGTCACACATTTGCCATAAATTCAGAATGTTAGCACTCTAGTTGCTCATTAGATCACTGTAGTAAAGCTACTGCTCACCAGGGAGTTAACTGGAAGTCTACTGCTGGTATTGAAAGTGATTGTTTCAGTCTGCATGTCAGAATTTTCTAATGAAATAGAAGAGGATTTGAGATCTCACTTAAAACATGCCCTAATTTTTCTTTCTGCAGAACTAACCATCATTTCTATGGCAAAATGAACCCCCTCATTTTTTTCCTTTTTAAATTACATGTTTTAAGTGTTACCGGTTTATTCCAATCAAGATGGCTTCAGGTGTGCCATAATTTTGTCATAAGTAAGACTGTTAGCGCTCTAGTTGTTCTTTAGAACACTCTGGGAAGCTGCAGTAGAACACAAAGGAATCAACTGGCAGGCTGCTCCTATTGAAATATAACAGGAAGATATTTGTAATCTCACTTAAAACATGTCCTAATTTTTCTTTCTACAGCACTAACCATAATTTCTATGACAAAATGAACCCCCTCATTTTGTTCCTTTTTAAATTAAATGTTTTAAGTGTCACCGGTTTATTCCAATCAAGATGGCTTCAGGTGTGCCATAATTTTTTCATAAGTAAGACTGTTAGCGCTCTAGTTGTTCTTTAGAACACTCTGGGAAGCTGCAGTAGAACACAAAGGAATCAACTGGCAGGCTGCTCCTGTTGAAATATAACAGGAAGATATTTGAGATCTCACTTAAAACGTGCCTAATTTTTCTTTCTACAGCACTAACCATAATTTCTATGACAAAATGAACCCCATCATTTTGTTCCTTTTTAAATTAAATGTTTTAAGTGTTACCAGTTTATTCCAATCAAGATGGCTTCAGGTGTGCCATACTTTTGTCATAGGTAAGGCTGTTAGCGCTCTAGTTGTTCTTTAGAACACTCTGGGAAGCTGCAGTAGAACACAAAGGAATCAACAGACAGTCTCTGCCCTTGTTGGATTTACATGTTTTACCTAGAATGTCAGACTTCATTCTCACATGACTGAGAAAGATAATGTGAATTTACAGAAAATATGCTCTCATTTTAGCTTCTGGAGCACCTTTCAAACCTCTGTGGGACAAGCATGAGAAAATTGTTTTCTCTCAAACATGATTCATGCAATCCCAGCAGAAGGTTTTTCACAGGGTAAAATCACCCTAGAACACACCACAATTCCTAAAATTAGTATGGTACCATCAACAAATGAATTCTAATGTAACTAAAGTCTGTTATCACCCTTTATAGTTCTCCTTTTGGTGACCCTCAAAATCTTCTATTCACTACAATGCATTTCATTGTGGTGCTATCATGTATATTGGTCCAAAGATGGCTGCCAACACTTCTTGGATGAAGTGCTGACAGCCAATCAGATCTCACGATGACATGTGTGGTTAGGCTCCGCCCAGATATATATAGTTCTTTTTCCTTTAATATTTAAAAAACTACTGAACGGATTTACACCATTTTTGAAAAGGTCGCTTTCTGAGCCAAGCAGTACCTTTATGCCAAATGTGGGGTAAAGCTGTTCAGTAGTTTCCGCTGTAGCCTTGCACAAAGTTCCCTATGGGAAATTGATTTTTTGACTCTTATTTTTGAATTTCTCAGCAACTACTGAACGGATTTACACCATTTAAAAAAAAAGGTCACTTTCTGAACCAAGCGCTACCTTTTTGCCAAATTTGGTGTAATTCCGTTCAGCAGTTCGGGCTGTAGCCGTGTCTAAAATTTCCTATGGGAATTAACATGGAGAAAACACGTTTTGGGACCCCCCTTGTTTCTCGGCCCCCGCTTGCCGAATCACCCCGAAACTTTCAGGATACGAGCGGACCAGAGCGCCCCACGAGGTTTGAAAATTTCGCGAAGATTCGTCAACCGGCGCCAAAGTTATTGGAAATAGAATGTTGTAAATTTCCTATGGAAAATAGGTCCTAGCTATAACTATCTACTGGCGACCGCCAGTAGATAATATATATATATATATATATATATATATCCAACACTCCACCTCCTTTCTGAAGAAAGGCACACCGACGCCCGATGAAAGTGGTGAAAAATGCTTTTAATCCATGTGTGCCTTTCTTCAGAAAGGGAGGTGGAGTGTTGGATGTTTATGCGGGTGGCTCCGGTCCCGCAGCACTGACCCACCCTGAAGGGTCTGTGGCTCAGTTTATCGGAGAAACTTTGTTGGTGCATTATTTCAGTGAGCCCGGCCCGCCTAGCCACCCTTACGAGCAAAAACAGAGAGACTCTAGATGAAAATCGAAAGGTGAGCAGGTAAGGGCTGCGAGAGGGATGTTTCCACTTGCTGGTGGAAAGCGAGTTGAAAATGCTGTGCAAGAAGAATTACCTAAGATTTAGCAGGTTTTAATGAACAGTTCATTTACAAATATCTTCAGTTAAAGACCGTATTGGAACCAGTGTGCGAGAGTGAGAACAATAAAGTTTCGCCATGGTAATGTCTTTACCGAAGTAAAAAACAGACTCACCTGTTTGTAATTGGACTCTGCAAAAGGGCATAAAGGTCGTGTAAAGTCACGCAGTCAGTCAAATGCAGACGTTTCCGCCCGTGATCAAGCATCGGAACAGAGGAGAAATGTGTTGGGTGTTTTAACCTGTGTGGCTTCTTGCATGGATTAAAAGCATTTTTCACCACTTTCATCGGGCGTCGGTGTGCCTTTCTTCAGAAAGGGAGGTGGAGTGTTGGATGTTTATGCGGGTGGCTCCGGTCCCGCAGCACCGACCCGCCCTGAAGGGTCTGTGGCTCACTTTATCGGAGCAACTTTGTTGGTATATATATATATATATATATATATATATATATATATATATATATATATATATATATATATATATATATATATATATTCAGTGAGAAAACACAAAGGTTACAGGGACGTTATAGTTGGGTTCAGTTTTCACTAGCACAAAACAAGTGAAATTCGGCAGCTATAGCTAACTGAGCTAACTATGCCTTAAGCCCTGGCAATGCACTGCTTATTGCCTCTCATATGATATCACTCATGGCATGGTCAGTGACATCACTGATGATATCACTGTTGACATCTCAAATGACATCACTGATGACATCATCTAGTGAGTGCAAGTATTTTCTAACAGTTTACGATTGTTAAACATATATACTAACCTACTACAAAAGTTAAATTGGTATACTAGGTGCATTACTACTGAGTGATACTACTTCTAACATATATTATAGATGTGGCTGTATGACTGTATTCTTATTATGGATGTGGCTGTGTGACTGTATTCTTGTGCCTGTGGGTGTGTAAGTGGCTGTATGGGTGTATAAGTGGGTGTGTGAGTAGCTGGGTAAGTGAGATGCTGTGTGAGTGACTATTGGTGAGTGAGTGGGTGTGTCAGTGGTTGTATGGGTGAGTGAGTGGCGGTGTAAGTGGCTCTATGGGTGGGTAAGTGGATGTGTAGTGACTGTATGGATGAGTGAATGAGTGTCTGAATGGCTATATGAGTGAGTGACTGGGTGTGTAAGTGGCGGTATGGGTGAGTGAGGGGCTGTTTGAGTGGGTGTTTGGTTAAGTGAGTTGGTGTGTGAGTGGCTGTATTGGAGAGTAAGTGTCTGTGTGAATGGCTGTATGAGTGTGTGAGTGTTTGTATGGATGTGTGTATGGGTATGTAAGTGGTTGTGTGGGTGTATGAGTGCTTGTGTGGGTGTGTGAGTGCTTGTAGGGGTGAGTGAGTGGCTGTGTTGAGAGGCTGTATGGATGAGTGAGTGGTTGTGTGAGTGACTGTGTATGTAAATAAATGGGTGTGTGAGTAGCTGTATTGGTGAGTGTGTGGCTATGTGACTTGCTGTACAGGCGAGTGACTGGTAGTATGAGTGGCTGCAAGGGTGAGTGAATGGTTGTGTGAGAGGCTGTACGAGTGAAACAGACAAATGCTCCACTTTTTTTTTATCTGTGGCGGGGTATCTGGAAGACCCCTGCACCACGGCCAGGGGCTCAGGGTGTCCCTACCCTGGCCCCTTAATTTTTTCAAATCTTTTTTTGTGGGGCTCGCCTTCAAGCCAATCCCAAGATGGCTGCCAACACTTCTTGGTTGAAGTGTTGGCAGCCATTTAGATTTCAGCATGGATCTGCGAATTCTCTGCAAGAATTTGCGGCCCTAGAACTCTATATATGTTGCCCTTCATAGCTCTAAAACTACTGAACGGATTTACACTAAATTACAAAAAGTGTGATCTGCGTAGTCAAATCTAACTTTCTGCCAAATTTGGTGTAATTCCGTCAAGCGGTTTGGGCTGTAGTCGTGTTCAAAGGTCCCATGGGAATTAACATGGGGTAAAGTGTTCTGGGACCCCCCTTTTTTCTCTGCCCCCGCTTGACGGATCACCCTGAAACTTTCATCACAGCAGCTGGACCCACTAAAGTATAAGTTTAGATAATTTCGTAAAGATTCATCAAGTGGCGCCAAAGTAATTGGCAAAAAAAACCGCTCTTCTTATGGAAACTAGGGGGCCGATTCCGATCTCGGTCGGAGGCGCACCCAATACTATTCGGTCGGGAAAAAAGCCATGCGAAAGCCAGTTTCCCGACCGATCCGTACAGTACACCGAACGAGCAAGTACGATGCGCACAACAGCAAAAATCCCGGCCGAGCCGTACTCACCCAAACCAGGTCCTGTTCTCCGACCGAGGCGAATCCGGAAACGCCGAATCGAGTCGCACGGAAGGGAAAATGCAGCCCCGTCCGGCCGGACAAGTACGATGCGCTTTCCGTACGCGCCGAACCCGTCGCTACGCACGGCACGTCAAAGCATCCGGGAGAGGCGCACATAAGCTCCGAATCGCGCCACAACACGATCCACGGCTACGAGACGAACACAGCACCGACGAGGACGACGCGAAGCGACGAGGACGAAGCCAAGCGACGATGACGACGCGAAGCAACGAGAAGGACGAACGACACGAACCAACCATGAATCCCTTCGTCCCGATCATACCAATATTCTACATCTACTACCGGAACAGGCACGGACGCGTACGGCGCAGAAGGTAAGTCAGACACCAACCACAAAACACATACAACACGTACACGACACATCACACACATACACTGGGAATCTGAATATACTTACACCAGCAACAGCAGCACCATAGGGGCGGGATGCCCATCACCAATGCCACATATGCACACAGGGGCCTGAATGCGCGCCACCACCCCAACCCAGGGGGGCTGGATGCCAACCACCCTCAACCAGGGGGGCAGGATGCCTACCACTACTACCACCCTCACCCAGGGGGCAGGATGCCCACCACTACTACCACCCTTAGCCAGGGGGGCTGGATGCCTACCACCACCCTTAGCCAGGGGGGCTGGATGCCTACCACTACTACCACCCCCACCCAGGGGGCAGGATGCCTACCACTACTACCACCCTCACCCAGGGGGCAGGATGCCCACCACTACTACCACCCTCACCCAGGGGGGCAGGATGCCCACCACTACTACCACCCTTAGCCAGGGGGGCTGGATGCCCACCACTACTACCACCCTTAGCCAGGGGGCTGGATGCCTACCACTACTACCACCCTCAACCAGGGGGGCAGGATGCCTACCACTACTACCACCCTTAGCCAGGGGGCAGGATGCCCACCACTACTACCACCCTTAGCCAGGGGGCTGGATGCCTACCACCACCCTTAGCCAGGGGGCTGGATGCCTACCACTACTACCACCCCCACCCAGGGGGCAGGATGCCTACCACTACTACCACCCTCACCCAGGGGGCAGGATGCCCACCACTACTACCACCCTTAGCCAGGGGGCTGGATGCCTACCACTACTACCACCCTCAACCAGGGGGCAGGATGCCTACCACTACTACCACCCTCACCCAGGGGGGCAGGATGCCCACCACTACTACCACCCTTAGCCAGGGGGCTGGATGCCTACCACCACCCTTAGCCAGGGGGCTGGATGCCTACCACTACTACCACCCTCAACCAGGGGGGCAGGATGCCTACCACTACTACCACCCTCACCCAGGGGGCAGGATGCCCACCACTACTACCACCCTTAGCCAGGGGGTGCCAGATGCCCACCACTACCACCCTTAGCCAGGGGGCAGGATGCCCACCACTACTACCACCCTTAGCCAGGGGGGCTGGATGCCTACCACCACCCTTAGCCAGGGGGCTGGATGCCTACCACTACTACCACCCTCAACCAGGGGGCTGGATGCCTACCACTACTACCACCCTCACCCAGGGGGGCAGGATGCCCACCACTACTACCACCCTCACCCAGGGGGCAGGATGCCCACCACTACTACCACCCTTAGCCAGGGGGGCTGGATGCCTACCACCACCCTTAGCCAGGGGGGCTGGATGCCTACCACTACTACCACCCTCAACCAGGGGGGCAGGATGCCTACCACTACTACCACCCTCACCCAGGGGGCAGGATGCCCACCACTACTACCACCCTTAGCCAGGGGGTGCCAGATGCCCACCACTACCACCCTTAGCCAGGGGGCAGGATGCCCACCACTACTACCACCCTTAGCCAGGGGGCTGGATGCCTACCACCACCCTTAGCCAGGGGGGCTGGATGCCTACCACTACTACCACCCTCAACCAGGGGGCTGGATGCCTACCACTACTACCACCCTCACCCAGGGGGCAGGATGCCCACCACTACTACCACCCTTAGCCAGGGGGCAGGATGCCTACCACTACTACCACCCTCACCCAGGGGGCAGGATGCCCACCACTACTACCACCCTTAGCCAGGGGGCTGGATGCCTACCACTACTACCACCCTCAACCAGGGGGGCAGGATGCCTACCACTACTACCACCCTTAGCCAGGGGGCAGGATGCCCACCACTACTACCACCCTTAGCCAGGGGGCTGGATGCCTACCACTACTACCACCCTCAACCAGGGGGGCTGGATGCCTACCACCACCCTTAGCCAGGGGGCTGGATGCCTACCACTACTACCACCCCCACCCAGGGGGCAGGATGCCTACCACTACTACCACCCTCACCCAGGGGGGCAGGATGCCCACCACTACTACCACCCTTAGCCAGGGGGTGCCAGATGCCCACCACTACCACCCTTAGCCAGGGGGCAGGATGCCCACCACTACTACCACCCTTAGCCAGGGGGCTGGATGCCTACCACCACCCTTAGCCAGGGGGGCTGGATGCCTACCACTACTACCACCCCCACTCATAGGATGGACAATGCATGACACAACAAGCACACCACAACCTAGGGAATGCAAGATTAAGACATCCCCCCACCACCATGACAAGCGTGTGAGCAGGCTGTGTCAAATGCCTACAACACCGAACATGACATTGAACATACAATGTGACCCCCTAGCACATGTGCCACACATATATGTGTGTGGCACCCACAATGCAAGCAGCCCATGACCATTGTGGCAATGGGGCCTAAACCCCCATCATCACAGTGACCAAAAGGCAAGTGTGGGGTCCATAGCTGAAGCACATTTTGACCATTGTGGCAATGGGGCCTAAACCCCCATCATCACAGTGACCAAAAGGTAAGTGTGGGGTCCATAGCTGAAGCACAGTTTGACCATTGTGGCAATGGGGTCTAAACCCCCATCATCACAGTGACCAAAAGGCAAGTGTGGGGTCCATAGCTGAAGCACATTTTGACCATTGTGGCAATGGGGTCTACACCCTCATCATCACAGTGACCAAAAGGTAATTGTTGACAAAGAAAGAGCTGCAACTGCCAAACTGCATGGATCATTCCTGGTCACAGAACCAAAAACTCATCTGTGGCAAAGTAGTGTATGTGTCCCATTGCAACATAAATTGGGGGAGCCAAATACTGCAGTGCAAATGAAACATTCCTTTGGCCATGTGCAGACAAACAACACCCATGGTGGCTGAGACCGTCAACAGTCATCAATGACACAATGACAGAAGTGACCATCAGAATGCAGAACCACATATTTGCACCAATGGGCACACAAATGCAGATACCCTGTGGAGACAGCAGATGTGAGGTGAACAGATACCATACCATGGCAGCAATGGGACACACAAACCATGATCACTGTGCTGACCGATGACCTAGGAGTCCCAGGGACAGCAGGGGAAACACACCAAACAACATACAGCCAATGGCACACCCAAGATATGCCAATGCAGTGGTGCAGATGCACAAACACAAACAGGCAGACCAACACTGTCATCATACACAGCAGGTGAGGGGTGGGGGTGCCATTGTCCCCAGGCAACAACACAACACATGAGGAGAGCTGAATACCAATCATACAGATGTGCATACACTGCCACACTAAGGTAACTCATGGATCCAAATCCCCTATGTGGGCAAGCAGGCATTGACAGGTGAGAGGGAGCACAAAACACACATGTCACACAGGCACGTAGGAACAACAACTGACACAGCAAGTCACAGACACACCACAGCACCACTCCCAGGGCCCCCACAATGTGGTGACCCTGGGCTGAAGAAAAATACCACTGTGATGACAAAGCTAAATGTCGTTCACACTGTGAACCACAGTCAGGTGTCCTGAGCAACTAACTACCATCACACCTACACAAGCACAAATCAATCAGCATGGCCAGTAAGCCAAGGCCAACATGGAGGCAGGGGACTAGCCGGGCAACAACTCTCATCTGCACACACTCAACACCACACCCCTCGACCTCCAACAATGTGCAGCAGTGAAGTACACATGCACTGGTGACATTGCACATGCACCCATTACTATTCCAGGGTGGTGGGTGGGAACCAAGGTGTAGAAACACATCACACATGGACACTCAACAAGACTCCTGAATGTCTGACACACTGCACACTACGCTGTACATGGACATGACGGCAATACCACACCGACCAATGGGATCCCAGCCACAGTCACACACCAATGAAGAAACCAAGGTCACCCACAAAGAACACACATAGACAACAACCAACATTGCAGCCCGGACCCTAAGGAGTGCCAGCAGTCACACACACAACGTGTCACAATCACTGAAAGATAACACAAACTGGAAATCACATGACAGGGGCAAACAACAAGTGCCAAAGGGAAACCTGACTGTGACCCATCTGCGTCAGCACACAAACTCTGCCCTGACAGCAAACACACCTATGGGTGACACCCTGATGACCAGTAATGTGCCATGCACCCACATCACAGAGAACACAGGGAGAAGACTTTGGGGGAACATAGCTCAAGTCAGCAAGCATCACAAACAGGTACAACACTAGGGATCACAGCATGCGCAGATGAATGGAAGTGAACACACAGACATGCACATACAACACACACCTTGGGCGCAGGCAATGTCACACGTGTACACACTGCCATGAGGGGACTCCACTCCTGTGTGAGGAAAGCTGTGCCATATGTTGCCTCAGTAGGGCCCCATCATGTCAGCTGAGCACTTGGTCACACAATCAACAATTAGCACCAAATGAGGGCTCCCATCACATCAGCCTGGTCATGGATGTGCCAACGGAATCATCAGCACAGATCCAACACACTTGTATAGCAATGTTGCACTGACTACACGGATGAGTCCCTCCCCATTGATGCCCAAACCTGCATGTCCACTGGAGATGGCAACACGGTCAGGGAAGTAGACAAATGCAACGATGGCAGGCACAACAGATGTGCAGGGGTGGAAGCCACAGATGTGAAATTGCCAATGTAAGTAGGAAACCCATTGCCAAATACTGAACACATGACACCCTCAGATGCTGCTATTGATGACATGGATACACCACATGATAGGACACATTCCCCCTGGACCACATGGGTTCCTGCACAGTAACACTTCATAATCATGAGACCAGATATCACCATCACTGCAGCAAGGGCATGGTTAGCTGCACCAACAACATGTACATCTGAAGCATGAGCACTAGAGAAAAGAAAGTTGCTTTATTCAGCATATGTGTTGAGGCCAAACGAAGTCCTGAAAAAGAGCAAAGGCCAATGGCCAGTCCATTGTCAAAGTTCAAACAGGGTGACACTGGCAGATGTCACCCTACGCATGCCTGCACAATACCAGGGACAATCCACTAGGAGGGGCAACCGGGGGCAGGCCAGGCACCGCAGGGACAGGATCAGGGCTCACCAGGGGGAGTCAGGGAAGGGGTGGTGGGTGCTGGAGAGCCACTGACAACTGCAGTGGAGGTGTCTGACATGGTGTGTGCCGGCACAACTGGGGGCATGACACAGATGTCGTGGGTGCCGGCACAACTGCAGTGGACCCTGCAGATGGGGTGGACAGGTCCGCCACTGCAGTGCCCAAGTCAGACAGGGCGGTAGTGGACTCCACTGCAGTGCCTACCTCCAGGGGAGGAGAATGGGGAACAGGCAAGGTGGGTTGGACAGAGGGGGAGGACACCCTCACCACATCAGTGGCACAGACAAGCGCAGCGGGGGTGTGGTGCTGGGAGAGCAAGTGGCAGGGGGAGAAGGCCGGAGCATCTTGGGGATGGTATATCTGTGGGTGGGGGAACCTGGGGCAGGGTGTGGTGGGGGCACCTGTGCAGTGGGGGCCTGAGGGATGGAGGACGGAGACCTTGTGCCTGAGCTGCAGGGCGGTGGCGGGGTCTTGCTCTTAGCACTCCGGGGGACTTGCGGGTGGGGGCCTCAGTCCGTCTGCGCCTGGGGGAGGGTGTCCGGGGGCGAGGGGCACTCTGCTCCGTGTGGGTGGGCTTCCTCTTCCCCCGGGATGCTGGAGCAGCTTCATCGGTGGGGAAGAGGCCGAGGTCACAGAGGAAGAGCTGCTGTGACTTTGGGGTTGCAGGTGAGGCAAGGGAGGGTGCTTTGGAGGGAGAGGGAACTGAGGACTGCGCAGTGCATGTGGATGCGTGTGTGTGTTCCAGGGCCCCATCCCCTGTGAGTCTGGCTTCAGTCCCCTGAATGTGCTTGCGTGTGCGTTTTGTCATTGGCGTGTGTGTCAGTGTGCTGGATGTGTGTGTGCTGGTGTGTGCCAGTGTGTGTGTGCCTGGGATGGGTAAGGTGCTGGGGAGTGTGGATGGAGCAAAGGCAGGAGGGGTGAGGGACCGTTTGAGGAGGGACACTGCTGCCGTCAGGGAGGAGTCCATGGACCTATTGCCCCTCTGTAGGTCAGACATGCCCGATGAGATGCCCTCCATGAACGACACCAGCTGAGTCAACAGCGCGGTGTGCGCATGGAGGACACTCAGCATGGCTGTCTGCCCTACATGGAGCTGGCGAAGGAGGTACACAGACTCCTCACTCAGGGCAGCAGGGGACACAGGGGCAGGGGTGCGGTGCCTGGCCCAAAGGAGACACGCTCCCGGACATGGGAGCCTCCACGGACCTGGGGAATGGGAGCCAATGGGAGGGCGGTGGTGGTGCTGGTGGTGGCGGGGACAGCAACACTAGCTGGGGTGTGGTGGCTGCTGACACCCGCCTCCACAAGGGAGTCATCCTCCGAGTTGCTCTGGTCCTCAGCTGAGGTGGATGCTGCTGAGGACTCCTCGGTGTGGCTCCCCTCGCCCTCCGTGCCACTGGGTCCCTCCGACCACTCCTCGGCTGCTGACCCAGTCTGGCTCTCCGGCTCCTCCTGGTCCGTGGAGCTGTCCCCTTCCGTGGCCGTGGATGTATCTGCAAACAATGGGGAAACAGACAGACATCAGTCACCTGCACATAACGCACACACCACTGTGAGCACAGCACATCACAGAGCAAGCCCTGGCATCATTAGTTGTACATTGCTAAAAGTGCACTAATTGAACAGGAGAAGTCAATTGTCAGTCTGATGCCAAGCATGGCACTCACATCCCACATGGCCTTGCACCCATCTGTCTGGTGTCTGTTGGATTGCAACACCCCAGTGTTGACACATGCACCAAGTACACAGTAGTTGGACAGTGCAGAGGACACGGTGTGGACACATCACAGCTCTTGCCACTGAGTCAGTACAGGTTTACGGATGTAAGGGATGCCCAGAGTCAAATAGGAAATGCATGTGATGCATACCAGCGACAGACACCATGATGCACCCATGTCCTGATAGCCAGCGCCACTATGGTGTGCATGTAGCACATGTCACTCCCCTGCAGGATCACCAATCAGTAGACACATGCCATGGCGGAGGCATGACTGCAAAGTCATACATCACTGTCTCAGTGATGTATGACTTTGCAGCCAGACAACAACACTCTGCACTGTGTCACAATAGTAGGTCATGGGGAATGCAAGTCCTGGAGCTGCACAAGTGCACATGTACATCCCCCCACAACACATCCTCTTAACCCTCATCTGTCCAGGTCATACCTATTGGACATATGGGAGACCTGTGACACTACCCTACATGTCAGAATACAGGCATTGTGTAAGCAATGGACCCACCCATGATGCCCACCACAGAGTCAGGGAAACAGATGCTGTCTCCCACCTTGAGTCAAGCAAACTGCAAGGACACAGTCCTAAGTGACAGAATTCCCTGCATGTAAGGGCCACACCTGGGTATCAGATGAGGAGTGGGCAGTGCACAATAGAGGGACATGGCTCCTGGACAACATGACTGCTGTACTGTGGCAGTTCAACCTGGCCCGAGGAGGGCACATAACATGTTAGACAGAGTACACAGTGCAGTCTTTGACTCACCCCCTCCTTGCTGCTCTCTGGCCTTCAGCTGCCCATCCAGGTCTGGAAAGACCACCGCCAGGATCCTGAGCATGTGGGGGTCAGGGTCCGTGTTCCGCCCCTCCTGCGAGGAGGCGACAGCTTCAGCTGGACCCGTGCAATCCTCCGGGTCCAGCCCCGAAGGTCCTGCCACCTCTTTTGGCAGTTGCGGATCCGGCGCTTGTAGACCCCCACGGACCGGACAGCCCGGACGATGTCCTTCCAGATCTCATGCTTCCGATGGGCAGAAGCCTGTCAGGATGACAAAGTGATAAGGACATTACTACACATGCAACATATCCGTGCATGACACAGTTGCATATACATGTCGCAATCACAGGGGCACATGGTGTACCCAGGCAGTGCACGGCTGCCCATGGACAGTTTTCCAGAAGTCACTACATGGTATCATAGCATGGGGAGTAAAACCCTGTTCAGAAGCACTGTCACTGCACCATACCTGTCCAGTGCAAGTCACTACACACTATGGGGGGTGACAACTACTCAGTGAGCCTGCTAGCCAGTGGTGTGCTGACTCTCAGCCTTGCTAGTCAGACAAAATGCACATTCAGAAAGGCAGTGCACAGAACACTCACCTGCTCCCCTGGTGTCCCATACAGCTTGCTGTACTGTGGAAGTAGGCTGTCCAGCAGGGCCTGGTTCTCTTCAAGGCTGAAGGCTGGGGCTCTCTCCACAGTACGTGCCATTGCAGGGTCCAGAGGGGCAGAGACAGCAGCAGTGCAGTGGCAGATGTCGTCCTGGAGCATGTAGTGCAGGCAAGTGGGCTCTCAGGGGAACATGCAGCAATATATATGTGCTGGAGAGGCAGATACTGTCCCTTGTGTCCAAAGTGATAGGTCCAAGTCGTTTGCATCTTCTGAATCTGGCCAATCCATGGAATAGCAGCACCAAAACACGCCCACAGCATCCTTCAAATCTTCAACTTCATGACATACATTATTTTGCAACATTGTTGTGGGTGACCAACTGATTTTCCAGCAACCGACTCGTTCGAATATTCAAAAACGCGTCCGTTGCCAGGCAAGCCCATTGTCAATGGGTGCGCACCGATCGGTCCATTGCTGTTCAACGCGCACAGGGGTACAACGCGTACCCGCACACATTGAATGCAATGGGCCGGCCGGAGGCACCGATCGGTCCATTGCTGTTCAACGCGCACAGGGGTACAACGCGTACCCGCACACATTGAATGCAATGGGCCGGCCGGAGGCACCGATCGGTCCATTGCAGTACAACGCGCACAGGGGTACAACGCGTACCCGCACACATTGAATGCAATGGGCCGGCCGGAGGCACCGATCGGTCCATTGCTGTTCAACGCGCACAGGGGTACAACGCGTACCCGCACATTGAATGCAATGGGCCGGCCGGAGGCACCGATCGGTCCATTGCAGTACAACGCATCACTGTACATGTGACTGGCATATGTCAGCATGCCTGTCTCAGATGGACATATGCCAGCCACAGATAGCTCCCAGGGAGTGAGGGGCACACCTACATCACGACAGCCTGTCCAAACCTTATCATAAGGCATGTAAGGCTGCATTTCCTATTGTGTGTATGTTGGTGTACATGTTGTCCTGTGGGTGTCACCTGTGGGCAGCCACCCCCAGGCTGTGCACGTGTTCATGGGGACAGGATCATGGGTGTTACGTGTACGTGACCACTGTGATGTGCAACTGTTCATATCTGTGCATGTGCCATGGTCACATTTCACAGTGGTGTTTGTGTATGTCATGTCACATACCCCGTGAGTCCCATGTGGGACGGTATGTTTGAGCCAGGGTGTCCCAGTGGCACAATAGTGATGGCCCTCCACAGTCTTTGTGCATGTAGTGTTTACAATGTCTCTGATTTCATGTGCACAATGGGAGACAGTCTCCACATCCACGTTGTGTGTGCATGGACTCTGATGTTGTGCGTGTGTGTCACAGACGTCCATGGCTCTCCTGCCATGGCAAGTGTGGCCACTACCTGTGGGGGTCATGTTTGTTTTGTTGTGGTGTACACATGATACTCCAGGTGATGCCAGTGTCCATGTGGCATTACAGGGTCCCTGGGAATGTGCCTGTCGTTGAGCTGTGGTGCCTGGTGCACATCTGTCCTCACATGTCACTGGGGGGTGACTGTGACACAGCATCATGATATCCAATGGGCCAACCTGGGACAAATTGATGCCACCTGTAGGACCGTGTTGACAGATGTTGGCCATGTATGTACCATAAATGTCGTTCCGGTACTGCACACTTCATGTAGTTGTGCCTCATGATGATGTATGTTGGGATCTTGAGTGTGTTCAATGCCGCATATGTGGGGTGACTGACGATCTTGCTTACTTCTCCTCTGCACTGCAGGGCTCCTGCTGTCCATCGGCCATTCCCAGACCTGGCAACGATGGTGGAACGGGACAGCATCCGACGGTACCGCTTCACCAGGCAGCTGATTGAGGATTTGGCAGTGCAGTTGTCCCCACATTTGCAGCCTGGCCGGCCGTATCCTACAGCGCTGACCCCCAAGGTGAAGGTGATGGCAGCCCTACACTTCTTTGCCACCGGTACCTTCCAACATACTGTGGCGTCTGCTGGTGGGATGTCACAGACCATGTTCAGCCGTGTGCTCCGCGATGTTTTGGCGGCAATGTTGCTCTTCCTGAACCGGTACATCTATTTCCCTAGACTGCGACGACTCACTGACGTGAAGAGTGACTTTTATGCCCTGGGGAGGATGCCGCATGTCATTGGCTCCATTGATGGGACACATGTGGCTTTGGTACCACCACAGGCCCAGGAGCAGGCCTACAGGAACCGCAAGCACTACCACTCGGTCAATGCACTGGTGGTGTGTCTTGCAGACATGACCATCACACACGTGTGTGCCCGTTTCCCTGGTTCAGCACACGATGCCTTTGTGATGAGGAGTAGTCGCATCCCCAGGTTGATGGCACAGATGCAGAACCAGCGTGCCTGGCTTGTCGGTGTGTACTGACTTTGTGCCATTGTGTGTGATCTGATCTGTAGTATTCCGCCCACTTTTCCAAGTCAGCTGATGTGCACTTGTCTGTCCGTAGGTGACTCGGGATACCCCAACATGCCGTGGTTGCTGACACCCCTCAGGAACCCTGTGACACCTGCCCAGATGCGCTACAATGAGGCACATGGTCGGACCAGGAGAGTGATTGAGCGGACCTTTGGTCTCCTGAAGAGCCGCTTCCGCTGCCTGGACAAGACCGGAGGGTCCCTCCCATATGCCCCTGCGAAAGTGTGCAAGATTATCATCGTCTGCTGCATGCTCCACAACCTGGCAGTGCGGAAGGAGTTGCCTCTCATCCAGGATGACGATGACCAACATCCGCCACCTGTGGAGGATCCTGGCCTGGACCACGATGCCAGTGACGATGATGATGATGATGGTGATGGTGATGTCCGCACACAGCTCATCACCAACTTCTTTAGCTGAATGTGAGTATCCTGAGGTGTCATGTGAATGATGTGAGTTGGCATGATGTGTGGGTGGTGCTCTGGTGCTGTTGGAGTGTGTCCATGGGCTACTTGACAGGATGTGTGTTGCGATGTGTGGTGACAGGTGGGCTGTACTCCCCAACAGTGTTGACATGCTAACTTGGTTCTGGGTGGGTATCTTGTAACATGTATTGTGCATGAGTTTTGCTGTTCTGTCCTGTACTGCATTGCTTTTGACTGTGTGTCATTTCTGTCCTTCACAGGGTACTTTCAGATTCGTTTGGTGAACTGTGTCCACCGACGACGTGATTGCACATCCAGGCTGGTAGCTGTTGTGTCCCTACAGGTGATGTGCGCCACACCCATGGACTTCCTTCAGTCTACAGTTGTTGACTGTGTGCCCGCTGCCAGGTGGGATTACCTTGCATCTGTAGTGGTTACAGCATGTTGCAACTGTGTAATAAACCTGTGCTTCACTTTGTGATGTGCGTTGTCTGTGGTCACACATTTGACTGCCATTTGCTTACTGCACCTGTGGGCTACTTGACTACAACTGGGAATGGGTGTGGTGTCTGTGCATTGCACCGTCTTCCCTGGCAACATCAGTGTAGGCAATGAGTCAGATGGCCTAGGTGTGTATGTGTTGTGTAGCCCTGGTGGTGTGTCTCCCTCATATGTGTCACGTTGCCTGTACTCACATGCCTGTGTTGTCCTTGCTGTTGCAGTTCGCATACACTGTGTAATTTTGCAGTTCATCATCCCCATAACAGCACCCACGTTGGAATCACGACAGAGGCAAGTATGGTGTATTAGTGTGTTTATTGTGATAATAGTGCATAGGATGGATTGTGCTGTACATGAATCTTGCAATCCCAAGTTCCTAGATGAATAGAAAGTCCAGGTAGACAGGATCCCCAGTATCGGGGCCACTGTTGTCTGACACATTGTTCCAACTTATACTCCCCATGCAATGTGTGGGAGTAGTGTTGCCATCAACAGGGTGAACAGTCTGTGCACAAAGGCGAAAATCCAGAACAGGTTCAGGCTTCCTGGGAGTTGCGCTTGGCCATCAGCCTCTCACTTTCCCCTCCTCGGACGACCCCTCTTCTTGGGGGGGCCCTCAAGTGCAGGCTGCTGCGGTGCAGGGGACTCTCCGCCAGAGTCCTCCTCCCTCCCTGTGGCAGTTGCAGTTTGTTCGGTACCAGATGTTGTTGGCACACAGGGAGGTGTGGACTGGTTGCTGTTCATCTGGCGGAGGCATTGTAAAATGTCCCTGTGCACCGCCGTCATCTCATGTAGTACATCCCACTTGGACTCCACGCGGGTCATGTGGGAGTCCACACGTGACATGTGGGAGTCCACACGTGACATGTGTGACTCCACTTGGGACATGTGGGAGTCCAAGCGGGCATGATGGGCAGCCTGCTGCTGTTTAATGTCTCTGAGGAGCCCCACTACCTGGCTGAGCTCTCCGGTGCTGGACTGGTACGCATCAGCTATGCGTACCAGTTGTGGGTCTTCATGCACACCAGCAACGTCTGCAAGCAGCGACCTCTGTCTCCCACCCCTCCCACCACCCCTGCTGACATGTGCAGTGTGTGCAGTTGCACGCACAGATAACCCTGGTCCACCTTGGGGGTTGGTGGTGGTGGTGGTGTCCATGGCCCCAGGTTGGTCCAGGGTCACTGCGCTGGTGTTGTTCCTTATTCTGTCCATGTCGGCAGGGATGGTATTCGTGGTGACAGTCGTTGGAGGGGTGGGTGCAGGGGGTGCAGCTGGTGGACCTGCTGGTGCTGCAGCTGGTGGTCCTGCTGGTGCAGCATGTTGACTTGCACCGGATGTGCCAGGTTGTTCTTCATCGTCCGAGGAGGACAGAGGCTGTACGACGCCAGTGAGCTCGGCATCCTCTTGAGCCTGGGACTGGGACTCCTCAGCGTCTGCTGCTGTGTCCCTATCATCACCTGTTTTTGGGAGACACAAACAATGTATGTCATGTTTCTGCAGGCATCAGTGGTTGACACACCTGACAGTTGTGACTGTGCCTCGGGGTGCGGGCCTGTACATTGTATTGTCCTAAGTCGTCACAGTCAGGGGTTGATATTGGTGTGGCACATTGTCCTGCATTATTTGGGCATTTCTATGTATTCTCTGGGGTGTGAACATGGTCTGCATTGATTGTGTTTGGTTGACAGCCAGACCTCCTTCCCACCCACCCACCCACCCAGTCAGTTATCCCACCATGGAACGTGCTTGCATTGCAGGGAGTGTAAGTTGTCTCTCAGGATGTCAGTCAGTGGTGTCCTGCTGTTTGTTGGTGCACAGTTGGCAGCAGGGCCTTGTGCTCCCCACAGCAGTAGCCAGTGTCAGCCATCTTGTGAGTCCTTCTCCACTCCCTGTGATGTGCGCATGGTTCATGGTGGTGTTGATGGGACAGTTGGGGGGGCAATATGTGTGACTGCGACTCCCATGATGCTATTGGCTACACTGACTTGGCCAGCATACACAGAATTCCTTCCTTTGAGTGGTCTTCACTGTGTGTTGGTGTTGTTGTGGTGGCTACATGTGTGGATGTGTGTGTTAGTTCTATTTGTGCCACTGCCTAGCTGTAGTTGTGGTTGTGTTTGTACATGTGTTGGCACAGTTGGATGTGACTTTTTTGATGGCATGTGTTGTGTTTATCTGACTGACATACACATTTTGGGATGATTCTGTTCTAGTTGCTGTGTAATTGCTATGTGTGCATGGTTTGACTCTCCCCTTGACAGTGATGTGTGTGTTTTGTGGCAGTTTATTGTGTACATTTGTTGTGTACTCACCAGGCTCTGGGATGTTCTCTAGTCCATATACGCTCACTGGCGGAAGGATGGCCCGCACCTTCTCCTCCCAGGGCCTGAGGTATATTGGCTTGGCAGGAGGGCCACTGCCGGTCTGTTGGCTGTTGCTGTAGTCTATCTTCAGCAGGTCCCGTACCCTCCTGCGCACGTCATACCACCTGTTCTGGATGTCCGTCTTTGTGCGCCGACATGATGATTGGGCGTTCACCCTGTTGATGATCCTCTCCCACATCTTGGTTTTCTGCGACATGGGGGTCTGTTGGACCAGAGTGCCAAACAGCTGTGGCTCCACCCTGAGGATCTCGTCTACCAGGACTTCCAATTCACAATCTAGGAACTTGGGATTCTTCTTGGGGGCATGGTGATGGGTGGTGATGGTGAGTGATGTGTGTGTTGGTGTGCAGGTGAGGGTGTGTGAGTGTGTGTTTTGCTGGGTGTATGTGAGGTAGGTATTTGTTGGTGTGCTGATGGTGTGTGGCTTGTGTGAGGGATGAGCTGTGGGTGTGTGGTTGCTTTCTCTTGGGTGCTGGCAGTGAAATGGCATTTGCAAAGGCTCATGGTAGTGATTTGTGTCCTTTATATAGGTGGAGTTGTGGGTGTGTCTTTGTTCTCTGTCCCCACCCCCCCAGTGTTTATTGGCTTGGTAATTGCTTGTTTGGCCTTTTTTGGTTGATTTTTCCTTTGTGCTGTTTGTGTATGTTGGAAACGTTCTTGTGACCGAGTCGGACCCTGCATTGGTCTCGTACGGTGTTTTCCGTTTCGTTCACGCTGTGTTTGTGCAGTTTTGTATGCTGCGTACGCGTCGGTCGCGGTGTATTGTGTTGCTTCGGCTCGGTTTTGTATGCGTGTCGGTCGTACGGCTTGTCCTCCGTCCGACTCGGTCGTGTTTTTCGCGCCTTGCATCGTACTTTGCGGGTTGGAGTTGGCGGGTACGATTCGGTCGGATTTGTTCCGGGTGCGTGTCGGTCGGTTGGATTCGCGTGTTTTTCCGGCCGGATTGCTATTTTCCGAGCGGCTCGGTCGGTCGGCTTGGTTTCCTGACGTGTCGGTCGGATTTATCGCGGCTTGCATCGTACTTGGCGTGTCGGGCGCCACTGGTACGTGTCGGTCGGTATTTTTTCCGGATCCGAGTCGGTCGGTGCTTTTTCCGGCCCGAATCGGAATCGACCCCTAGGTCTTGACTATAACTACCCACTGGCGACCGCCAGTAGGTAATATGTATATATATTATAGCACAAACAAGAGGGGATACAAACTACCCACAGGACAAACACATCACATTAACAAATTCATTACATGTGGCAATGATTATGTGGTGTATGTCCTTGTGTGTCTTTGTGGTTACCAGTATGAGGGGAGTATCATCTGCCCTGTTAAGAAGAGGATACTGGAACATTACAGAGCCATTAAGAATCTGGATATGAATTATACAGTGGCAAGACACTGGGCAAGCAAACATAATCGTGATGCTGACCTATTGTGTTATTTTGGTATTGGCAGGATCGCACAGAATGTTCGCGGAGGCGATGTGGGAAAAAACTCAGACTGTTGGAGTCAGAATATATCATCTTGCTTGGGAGTAAATCCCCGGGAGGCCTCAATGAGGATGAAGTAATTTTTGTCCACATTGGCTGATGGGACATAGGATGTATCTCTATTGGGGTTCTCTAATTTTTTGTAATAAGCTTATGGTCTTTTCCTTCCTCTGGCCTTTCGTCTAATGAGGTGGTTGGTTTTCTGGTTTGGACACCTCCCCCCTTTGTGGTTTCCTTCTCCTCCTTACATGAAGTACCGGCTGGTATCTATGTGTGATATTTTGAGTGGATATAAGATGACAGGGTGCGGGTATAGTTTTAATACTCGACTGAGTGCAAGTTTGTATGTTTTGGTGCAAATTCACATTCTTCTAATTTGATTTGAACATGGTATCCTGTGTTTTGTCGTTGACCCAGAATAGATGCTATATGTTTCTTTTCATTATAAAGGGACTTGTGTGACGGCGTTTTTGGTCTTTTCAGGCAATGATTGGTTGACGATTCAGCCACTTGGCTGCACCATACTTTTTGCCTGCTCTTAGCATTTTCGGTAGGAGAAAATTTGGCTAATCATTGAAAGACTGCTCTATGGGTTGCAGTTTTGGTATAACATTTATTTCAGCCACTGGGCCAAAAAACTGTATATGAGAAGGATGAAAATATGTATTTAGCATGTTATATATTATGTCAGTAATTCTACCTTTTTTCACATTTTCTGTGCCAAATCCTGTCTTTGAAAAGATTCACCCAAACGCTTTAATTATTTAATTTTTGTTTAAAAATGCTCCAGTCACATTATGTATGAATGTGTATACAATGATGAAAATAATTGAGCTGAATTTATGGGTTTGACATTTTGAGGAAGAAAAATCTCACTGTGAGTTTTTCATAGATTTCCTTTATGTCTATTGTTTTGCGCAAAACCTTTGTTTTTTAAAGGGAATTTGGCACTATGCTTCTCTGTGTAACAGTCCGTGACGAAGCCCGAGTGAGGGTGAAACGCATTGCCGATTAAAACAATCTGAAAATTGAAAACTGTGGAGTGTGAGTTGTCTGGAGTATTATCTGCTTGACCCAGTTTGCCAGGATATTAATGACGGGTGCTGCACCCATGTTCTCGCACCGGCCCCGCCAGCGTGGACGAGACCTGCTTTGCACTGCAGGGATCATCTTTGCAGCATTTCAACTGGTTCCCACCGCCGCCTCCTATATTGCTGCATTGGCGGACACGGCCACCTGAAGATGCCGGATTTGAAAAGGGAAAGGTCGCCAACAGACAGGGAGGCTTCCATGCTAGGCTGCCCATATGCCATTGTTCCACCTTGTTCCTATTATGGCGCATCTCGCCTCTCCAGCGCAGCACATAACCTATTGCCTATATTGCCGCAGGGGCACCTTACCGATTTCGGTTATAAGCACAGTTTAGATTTCTTCTGCTGGAACTGCTTGCATATCGTCTTATATACTGCTTTCCAATACACACTCTTACGGTCCATGTGACGGTCATGACCAAATCACGGCAAAAAAGAGTCGAAGCCTTTTTAACTAACAAAGCGATAGCCTGAGTCCGGATAATGCAACCGGTTTCCAAGAAGCCCAGATGAAAGATAAGACACTGAAACAACTATTAACGCAATATGAGAAACTTTGTAAAAAGGAGATAATCAGATGTTGGGAAGTTATGTCCCTTGAAAACTACATAGAGGTGGGGAGGGTACCACGAGGCCTTAGGATACTTATTACTTCTACTTACCAAAACCCAAATCCAAAATTACTGGAGGAGTGGTCACAGCTAATGGCCACAACTTGCAAACATATGATGGTCCTGCTATCTAAATATGCCAATATCGAATTGAAACAAGTCACCAAAGATATTGCTGATTTAAAAGACTCTCTAACAAAGAATCCTGAACAGGAAGAAATATGCAACCTCTTTCTCTAGATGGAGAAACACTTGGAAAAATAAGAGGATGAAATTTAAGCAAAAAAATTACGTACATTTTTATATGATAAGTATGACTACACAAATGGGTGGATTCTTACATTCGCAAAGAAATTCGATGGAGCAATCAGGCAGTTCAAGCAAGCAGATGCCATGAGACCACAGGAACCGGCCACTTCAGAATCATGGTCAGATATCTACTCATTGGATGATCAGACATCTACATCATCCAGGGAAGCTGCCTCTCTGACGACCATGGATGAGTACTGTTTTTACTGTCATATCAGACAATGAAGGGAAGGCCACCAAGAGGAGGAACCAGCGGTAGAGGTAAGCAACCAGAAGAGGGGGATATAGCGAGAGAAAATTTGCCTCATGGGAGAAACACAAGGCAGACAAAGAAGCGGTACTGAGTGAGAATCCTATGACAGTTGTTAACCTCACAACCCATATCTTGACCTCTGAGGAACAACCACTTCTTGAACTTGGTGTTTCCTTTTGCCCAATGGTGAACCTTGACTATTACAGAACTCGCATAGATATTTGTCTTTTTATACGTAAATGAAAACTTAAAAAAGTTTTTATGGAGAAAAGCAAAAGTAGCAATGTATCTGCAATCACCTCGGTTCACGATACCACTTTCGATACATTGAACCTAGGGGACATTCCTGGGCTTATGGCTTTGGTGGATTTGGAGGTAAAAGGTGCAAGTGGGTTATCCTCACAAAGATATTTTCTAGTATCTTTAAACTTAATACTAGATAGAACCTGCCCTAACCCTTTCAGGCCTAAATCTCTATGTAACACGTCACTTGATTCAATAGATACATTTCACGAGGTAGTCAATCGTGATCTCATGAGTCTGTGGAAAAAATCTTTGAACAATTTTGCCTTTAACTTGACCAGTGGACAGAGAAAAGCTTTGATAACGCTATCCAAGGTCCAGAGTATTATCATTAAACCATCAGACAAGGGGGTAATGTGGTACTCTGGGATGTGAACAAATACCTGAGTGAGGCACAGAGACAACTGCATTCTAACAGTTATTAAAGAAGCACCTACAATTCCTACTCTAATGCAATCAAGAGGTTCCATGATATGCTGTATGGTTGGAAAGAGAGTGAACTTTTGAATACTGACGAATATCAGTTTCTTTTAATAAAGAAACTGGTCACACCCTGTTTTTATATGTCCCTAAAGTGCACAAAAACAGAACGGATCCTCCAGGTAGACCAATAATTTCAGCCAATGGTAGCCTCCTTGAACAAGCTTCAATTTAGCTCGATTTTCACCTTCTTCCTTATGTACTTGCTCTGCCATCATATTGTAGGGATAGTACAGATTTTATTACCAAGATCTCAGAAATACCATGGCAGCCTAGCTTTACCTTTGTCACCCTTGTCGTATACATGCATTGATCATGATCTGGGCATAAAAGCATACAGACATTTCTTTAGGGACAAACCGTTATGCAGATTCGATCACTCTATGATGTTGTTGAACATGCTACGCTTCTGTCTAAAAAATAACTTTTTCATTTTCAATGATGTTTGGTACCGTCAACTTGTGGGGACTGCGATGGGAAGTTGCTTTGCTCCAAGCTATGCCTGTATTTTTATGGGATGATGGGTGGAGCAGTATCTTTGGAAAGATGAGAACGAGAGATGGCTGAACCATATTGTGTTTTGACTCGGTATATAGATGATTTATTCCTGATCTGGGAAGGTCCTGAACCTGGATTACATGATTTTTTGACATATATTGCTAACAACACTCTAAATTTGGCCTTTACACATAAAATACATAACACTGAGATGGACTTCTTGGATGTATCAGTCAAAATAGTGGAAGTAAACATCCAAACCAGCCTTTACCGTAAAGAGACTGCTGGCAACAGTATCCTTCATGCCAGGAGTCACCACCCAGAGAATCTGAAGTGAAGTATCCCCTATGGCGAGTTTTTAAGGGCAAAGAAAGCGTGTAATACTGCACAGAGTTTTACAAACACGGAGGGCTGCATGAAGTCCAGATTTAGAGCTAGGGGATACCCGTACAAAGTCCTAAGAGTCGCCAGTAGTAAGGCAGCACTATCACCCAGAGAACAACTTTTAGCGCATAAAAAGAAGAAGCAAAAGGATCCCCATACGGTGAGGCTTATCACTACCTACAATAGTGAATCAGGTGCAGTGAGAAAGATTGTTAACAAACATTGGCATCTGATCAAAACTGATCCAGTAATTGGTAAGGTCATGCCACCACAGCCACCAGTGACCTATCGTAAAGCTATGTCCTTAAAGGACCTTCTGGTTCATAGTTACTCTAGTATGGCCACAGATCGGAAGGGTGGCTTCAAGAACAGATGTTTTTTTTTTTTAAATGTGGATGATGTAAAGCTTGCCGTCATAGCACAAACAAGAGGGAATACAAACTACCCACGGACAAACATGCCGCATTAACAAATTCATTACATGTGGCAATTTCTATGTGGTGTATGTCCTTGTGTGTCCTTGTGGTTACCAGTATGTGGGGAGTACCATCTGCCCCATTAAGAAGAGGGTACTGGACCATTACAGAGCCATTAAGAATTTGGATATGAATTATCCAGTAGCAAGACACTGGGCAAGCAAACATAATCGTGATTCTGTCCTATTGTGTTATTTGGGATTGACAGGGTCGCACAGAATGTTCGCGGAGGCGACAGAGAGAAGAAACTCAGACAGTTGGAGTTGGAATATATCATCCTGCTAGGGAGTACATCCCCGGGAGGCCTCAATAAGGATGAAGAACTTTTTGTCCACATCGGCTGATGGGACATAAGATGTATCTTTATTTGTGTTCTCTCATTTTTTGTAATGAGCTTATGTTCTTTTCCTTCCTCTGGCCTTTCGTCTAATGAGGTGGTTGGTTTTCTGGTTTGGACACCTCCCCTCTTGTGGTTTCCTTCTCCTCCTTACATGAAGTACCAGATGGTATCTATGTGTGATGTTTTGAAAGGATATAAGATGATATGTATCATGTCTTGATCACAGGGTGCGGGTATAGTTTTTATACTCGACAGAGGGTGCAAGTTTGTATGTTTTGGGGCTATTCATATTCTTCTAATTTGATTTGAACATGGTATCTTGTGTTTTGTCGTTGACATAGAATAGATGCTATATGTTTCTTTTCATTATATGGGGACATGTGTGACGGCACTTTTTGTGTTTTCAGGATATGATTGGTTGACGATTCAGCCACTTGGCTGCACCATACTTTTTTCCTGCTCTCAGCATTTTCGGTAGGAGCAAATTTGGCTAATCATTGAGAGACTGCTCTATGGGTTGCAATTTTGGAATTACATTTATTCCAGGCACTGGGCCAAAAAATTTATATGAGAAGGAAGAGAAATATGTATTTAGCATGTTATATATTATGCCAGTGATGCTACCTTTTTTCATATTTTTCTGTGCCATATCATGTCTTTGAAAAGAGTCACACGAACGCTTTCATTATTTTATTTTTGTTTAAAAATGCTCCATTCACAATATGTATAAATTTGTATACAATGATAACATTATTGAGCTGAATTTAGGGGTTTGGCATTTTTGAGCAAGAAAAACCTCACTGTGAGTTTCTCATAGATTTCCTTTATGTCTATTGTTTTGAGCAAATTGAAAACTGTGGAGTGCGAGTTGTTAGGAGTATTATCTGCTTACTCCAGTTTGGCAGGATTCAGCAATGCACAGGTCAATATTATTCTCCAGTTCTTTAGTAGCATGGATTTTCATCCTGCCATCCGATGTCTTTTCAAAGGTAGTTAAAGTTTTAATGGATAACAACATCATAAGTAGATCGATGACATTTTTTCATTCCAGAAAAATTTAAATCCTCTTGAAAATCTATTTAAAAATCTCTTTGACTCTTGAACATTTTATCAACCTGTGGGAGAGCTCAGCATTTTCCTAGTTGCATTTCCAACAGCCTGAGACCTTTAAAAGTTACAGCTTGGCAATGTTCCAAGCAGATCAATGCATCCTGAAAGCTACTTGTTGCTGTGTGATACCAGTTTTAAGAGAAGGACCACAATGGGTTATTGGACGCTTCAATGAAAACATTTACATAGATGTATATTACAATGCATCGATTGCTATGATAACATTTACATCGCATTGTAATGTACCTCTATGGAAATTACATTTACATCGCAAACATTTACATAGACATATATGCATTGCATTTTTTACAATACATTGTCGTTTCATGTTTATTTTTTGTTTCATGCTTTCACTGTCAGTACGTTTTAAAAGTGTTTGTGTTCGATTTAGGGGAGGAATGTGCTCTATTCAATTAACGTTTTTTAAATTTTATAATCTATTTATTAAAGAATGTTCTGATTTTTATGGAATTTTTCACGTGATGTAGGGGCAAATTGTGAGAAAAAAGAGTCTTTTAAAAAAAAATTATAATATTTATTAAATATTAATTAAACAGAACACATTCCTCCCCAAAGTTGAATGCAAACAGTTTTAAAAAGCACTGACAGTGAAAGCAGGAAAGGAGAAATACATGACAAGCATTGTAAATGTGATGGAAATGTAAGTCTATGGAACTTAATTATTGTAAAGGTAACAGACCCATTTCCATCAGTCACAATTCTTCTTCACTTCCTTTTCCAAGTCCTGCTGTATAGGATATACATTTAAAACGTTTTTGTGCTGAGAAAGCGCAGTGATTGAATGAATGGGTTTATTGTGAGAAGATGTCATAATACTTCTTTGAGTAACTGATATGAAAGTTGCATTTTATATGTGTGTAGTACTCTGAAGGATTTTGATGCCGCTAGTCCAAACTCACTGTATAGTGGGTCCCCACTGCTGAATCGAAGGTTCCTGACCACGACTCATGTCGATTCCATCAGGGTCTCTCTTAAGACAGAAACATCCGTGCCTCTTCAGGATAAGATGCATAATTTTCCTAAAGCTCCTCCACGCAGTTAAGGTGGCTCAAATTGCTTAGTAAGGCAGGTGCTTTCCCCATCGGATTGCTCATGCGGGGTTTATCCAAGGATAAGGTGGGATGACTAAATCTGCACACTTTGATCCGCTCAGCATTGTCTAATGCAAGCTTACCAGGAGACAGAATCCAACATAAAAATGTGATGGGTACATCTCAGGGGCCAGAGATTTGGGGCCAGCTTCTTGTTGTTACAAGGGTGGGATGTAGCAGAGACACTGCAGTTCAAGAACAGCAATCACCATTTCTGAGCACAGGAACTGACCTATTAAGTCCATTGGAACCCTTTGGGCAGTGCTTAATTTGTAAATAAATAAGTGTCAGCGCCCTCATCAGGAGGCCACTGCAGATTGCATCACCTATTGCCCCTGCCAGCACTGCCAATGACAGTACCAACATAACTACTAACTATCATTCACATACAAGTGTGACATTTTAGACTATTTCGGGCCCCAAAACTGTAAGAATGGCTTGGGTGACAGGTGTTAGCCATTTTGTAATGTATATTGAATTAATAAACAGCTGTTGTTGCGAGGATCTCTAAAGTATATTAACAGCGTAACCATGTGGCAGACTGTCAGAAGAGCGGTGTTGACAATTAAGTGCTAGTGCAGAGCACTGGAAACCACCAGCTCAAATTAAGCATTACCTCTCGGACTGACTGAAGCATATCCTAGTATTTGTTGGCCACACAACTGGCATCCTGAAGCTCTTCTCTCATGGAGAACTTCTGCAGCTCGTATAGGTGACTTTATGAAAATGTATTACACAGTGGCATGGTTACCGGACAAAGTACTCCAGTACCAAGGCAGCAATTTTACATCCCAATTGATGACTCCATTTTATAATAGAATGGAGATATTTCACTTTATAACATCAGTGCATCACCCTCAGGCCAACAGTCTGATGGAACACTTTAAGAAAACCTTGAAACAAATCTGTGTAAGGCTGATGGAAAGGACTGGGAGAAAGCATTACCATTGGTGCTCTTAAAATTTAGGAGCACTCCTCAGGCTTTTATGGAATTTTCTAATTTCAAATTAGATTTCAGAAGACAATCTCAGTCCATTCTTCATATAGGTATACAGGAAAGAACCAAACCAAAGAACAATAGCATTCTGCTAGTTGTTTAAGTACTTGCACTATGGTAGAGATTACAAACTATCAGACAAATAGCTATGGACCATTTATGGACAGCACAACAGATGAAGATGAAACACTGGATTCAAGGAACATGTCTTTGTCTCTTACAAGTCGGCAGCGTTGCACTGGTACTTCTGCCTACTACAGACAAGAACTTGCTGGCCCAATGTCATGACTTATATGAAATATTTGAAAATGTAGGACCTCTGTTCTATAGATTAGCACACACATACAGAAAGACCTCTTCCCAACTGTGTCACATTAATATGTTACAAAATTGGTAATAGGTATAGCCAAAGCAATGCCAAATTCTGAAGAGGATATGCTTCCTGTCAGACGTCAAGGTACAAAAGAAGACATCAGGCCTCATCTACACTTTAAAATGACCTGAAATTTCTTCAATTTCTGGAGGCAAATCTAAAATATGGAGTAGAGTCCACCAGCTGAATTTTCTCCACCACAAATGGCGGAAATTCAGCCTGTAGATTCTACTCCATATTTCAAGTATCATCAGATAGAGACCCCTCTGAGAACACAGATTAGAGTTTGGCCCTATCAAAATCCTGAGGCTTGCAATGAAGTAGTGACATCAGAAATAGACACCATGCTCAATATGAATGTCAATAATCCATCCTTAAACCAGTAAGCCTCATCTATTGTCTTGGTGCCTAAACCAGACGAATAAATACACCTATCTATCGATTTCCATAGAGTGAACAAGATCTCCTCCTTTGACACATATCCCATGCCACGGGTAGATGACCTCATTGAGGAGGCTATGAATTCCTGACTTATTGCTAATCCCGCTAAATGTGTCATTGCATTTTTGCAAGAGCAATATCTGGGTTACTCTGCACAAAGAAATGAGTGCACTCCATTTTGAGTTTTGCTGGCTATTATCAGAGGTTAATTCCTCATTTTTCCCCACTTGCTCAACCACTTAATGCATTAATTGAGAAGGCTATCTTGATTCAGGAGCCTTTGGTTTTAGCATAGGAACAGGATTTTGAGGGAGTTTGTTGGGTGCCAGACTCCTGCCCTGTCTATCAGAGCACCAATTTCTTGTGACTTTTTACACTGCAGACTGAAGCCTCTGGATCCTGTCTTAGTGCCCAAGATGGTTTTCACCCAGTTAGTAGGAAGCTTTTTCACACTAACCTATCTATGCCACTATAAAGAAGGAATATCTGGTGATCCCTTGTGCCATGGAGGACTTATAGTACTACTTCCTATGCCATCTTTTTACTGTGGTTACCAATCACACTTTGACTTGATTTCCTACAATAAAGACAATAACCACCACTGGCTACCAATAATGTCAACTAAAATGTGCAGGAAATCTCCATGGTAGAGCTACCCAGATAGCGTAGGTGGGCTGAAATCAGGGAGGACCAGCAACCACCAATCGCAGACTATGAAGGGAGACCAGGCTGGTCCCTTCCTTGACCTCCACCAATTGTACCTCTCCACCCTATGGCCAAACAAGTGAGTTGAGGGGAGAGAGTTCCAACAGCAATATATAAGCCATCCAGTATCAGTCCCGGTTAGAACATTGCTTGACCCCTCACTGGTACCCTGACAACCCTCCTGTGTCCTTACAAGCAAGTGGGCAACAGAGAAGGAAGGTGGGAAGCCGATGGCTGGATGTGAAAGGTTACACCCCTATTATGTATCATCGCTGGATCTCTGCCTGGCACCTTAACTGCCATCCTTTTTCCGTACAGGTCCTTGAGGCCAATGTATACCATAGGACTCCTAGGGTTTATGTCTAGCGGGAAAACCAGTAAAGAAGCACTCAAACTAGAATGGATTATTCCCCTCTCATGAGTTTAATAGAAAACTTCTTTTGCTCTTTTGCCTCTTCTACCTGAGAAGTTAAACAGACAGATATGCATCATTAAACATCCAAGAAAAGAACCCACTAGGATGGAACAGAGTAAAGGACTTAGAAAGTGGCCTGTACCATATGATGATGGGTAGGTATTTAGAGTCCTAACCGTGCATTAAATACTGTAATAAAAATTATACTGTACAGTACTGCCTCTGTGTGCTCCTGGAATTTTCACAAGGATAAGGAGGCATAGTACTGCAATAGCTAACCTCCAACAGTTGCTGTCCTATATCACAAATCTCCTGTTGTAGCCAAGATAACCAGAAAATAATTTCCCTTGAATTCTAATGGCTGACTTTTTCCATGTACTAGACAGGACAGTCAGCCTAGGAGTTTCTCCTTTCCCCCAACCCCAGAGCACAACCGTGCAAACACAAGACAGGTTGCTTTCATAAGAGTATTGTAAATGCAACCTAGATTTCAACCAACTGAATCTGCACTTGGCAAAGTGTCTAATGGGAGTCCTAGTAATGCATCAGATTCTGTTTAAAGCAAGTTGGAGGTTTCAAAGTTGGCATAAGTAATCAGTACTTCTGTCACATAAAGATTAAGAATTGAGAACATTATGTCCTAATCAGAGGTACAGGGTATTTTTCGGTTAGTTCATTTTTAAAAGGGAGGTTATACACTTGTTCTGTCCTGATAAAACCTCTCACTCTCTCAAAGTAAATGTGAAAAACTTGACTGGTACCTGGCACCGACTAATTGGAAATACTTGTGGTAAGATTTAATATCTGGAAATCCAATTTGAACTAAAGGAATTTTTTGGGGTGCTAAAAAAGGGTAAACATTTCTTCTCACTTTTGACAAACCTCAATATAAATGATCCCTATACGGAGTATAAACATTTGGGAGTCGATAAGCAAAGATAACTTATAAGAAATAGGATTATGTGATACAAATTAATTTTAATATTACTTATCTAAGGGCCTCATGTACAACCGTTTTTAGTGGTCGCAAACGGAGATTTGGGCCGTTTGCGTCCACTAAAAAGGATTGTAGCATGTATGAACCCTATTTTGCAAGTGGGTAACCTGTTACTGACTCGCAAAATAGGGTTTGCAAGTCGCTATTAGGGAGGGGCATGCCAAGGGCGCCCCATCCAACTGTGAGTCGCATGGGGATGTAAGATTGTTTGGCGACTGGAATGTGGTTAAAAAACAATTGCAGTTTACTGCCTACTTCAAGTAGGTGGAAAGTCACTTGCAAACGGGAAGGGGTCCCTTTGGGATCCCTTCTTCTTTATGATTGGCAGCAAAAACGTTTTTTAAGAGCAGGCAGTGGTCCCACGGATCACTGCATACTCTTAAAAAATGAAACTAAAATGTTTCATTTTTGTTTTTGAAACGCATACCATTTTCCTTTAAGGAAAACGGGCTGCATTTAAAAACCAAAATGTGTTGCTTTATTTAAAAAGCAAACAAAAACATGGGGTCTGCTGTCCCCAGCAGGCTACCATCCCTGTGTTATTGCCCATTCCCAATGGGTTGCAAATTGCGACCTGCCTCATGAATATTGATGAGGCAGGTCATTTGCGACTCCATTAGGAATAGCAAAAATGTATCTGAGAAACATTAGTACATTTACTTTGCGACTCGCAAATTGCGAGTTGCTAAAATTAGCAAATTACGAGTCACAAAAAGAAAAATGGTCGTACATGTGGCCCATAGTCCTAAAACTAATGGTATGTTTGTTACATCTTTCAATATCCACTTGAATGTGTATTTTTATTTTGGAAAGATTTAGTGAACGAAAATGTTCTGTATTTTTAGAAAACATAATAGCCAAACTTTTGCTTATCATAGCTTCCTATGCTCCAGGTAAGTGTTCATATTCTTATGTGTAAACTATATTACAAAAGGGGAATCATGCTAGATCTATTCCAATTGATGAAATAGCCTGTGAGCATTCCAAAATCAACCTTAGAGGATAGCTAAGTGGTGTTCTCATGTTAGAGGTGTTGGAGGGGACCATCTTTTAGTAGTATTGCCCCGATTTTCATCCTTCTTTTGCCGAACCCATTTATTCTGGCTCAGTGCACTTTACCCCTGCCATCGGGGGTAAAGTGTGTGTGCTTTCCCTTCTAAACATAGTTGGCATACACCTAAGAAACACATTTAATTTACTTACAAGTCCCACGTATATGGTACTACATGTACCAAGGGCCTGTAAATTACATGTTACTAGTGGGTCTCAGCGCTCATTTATGCCACCCACTAAAGTAGCCCTGCAAAACATGTCTCCCAGCCTGCACTGGGCGCCAGGGTAGGCAGTTTTAAACTGCCATTTCAACCTAGCAAAATAAACCTTCTGCCAGGCCTAAAAATTCCTTTT
Source organism: Calotriton arnoldi (assembly GCA_963921515.1). NCBI lineage: Eukaryota > Metazoa > Chordata > Amphibia > Caudata > Salamandridae > Calotriton > Calotriton arnoldi. The sequence continues at coordinate 1,412,006 of CAWUFW010004039.1, forward strand.
TATCAACTATAAGTCACCTCTAAGGTAGGACTTAAATGCCCATAGGGGATGGTGCATGACATTTAAAAAGTGGGGCATGTATATTTAATGTTTTGTATGTCCTGGCAGTGAAAAACCTCCAAAGTCGTTTTTCACTATGGTAAGGCTAGCGTTACCATCGGGGAACACTGGGTTACACACAACTTATGGTGCTTCATTTCAGTTTGGGAGCAGCTAGAAATATGGTTCAAGGATTTCTAATAGTAATTTAAAATCCAAGTTAATGGTTAAGTCGGATTTAAAAGTACTATTTCAAAAATGACACTTATAGAAAGTTATTTTCCTACTGAGCCAAATATGCCTTTCTGCCAGTGTTGACTGTCACCCAGGAGCTGAATGGCTACTTGATTAGGTGTGAAGTGGCTCCCAGAGCCGAGACAAAGGGAGAGGGGTGACCTTCCCTTGACAGGATGCCCATTTAGGGCCAGGAACTTAAGTAACTTCAAAGGGTGCCTACCCTGTCACATGCAGATGTAGATCCTACCTGGGCCTGTCCCCTCCATTGTCCTGCTAGCCATCCAGGCATTAATCCCAGTGGGATTGGAGCTACTCTAGAACTGAAAGGGGTTTGCCCATTATCACAGCTACACCTCTGGGTGGACACAGGGAATACAAGTTCTGCCATGTTGGTTTTAGGTAAAGAGAGGATCTGTGGAATAGTTTACAGTAAAGCACACTGGAAGTACTGCAAACGTGGGCAGGATCACTCCAGTTACCCCATTGGTTAGGGAGTGGCCAGGAGTTTCCCCCACCTACAGGCTGACACACGGCATAATGAGGTGACCCCAGTACCCTCCTCAGATTACCTCTGGGCCTGTGGAAGAACAGAAGAGGATGAGACCAGCTGTCTGTAACCTGAAAAGAGTTTTGAAGACTGGACCTGCTCTCCCTTTTGTACCCAGGACAAAGAAGAGGACTAAAAGGGTAATAAAACTTTCCTCTTCTTTGGGCTACAGGGCCCATAACAAGTTCCAAAGGGCCTTTTGCCTGCATTCCCAACTGACCAGTTCCAAATGGACCTCCCCAGGACCCTGCTGCTGGCTTCTGCTGGATTGAGTCTTGATCTCCCCAAGTGCTGTCCCCAAGGTCCCGGAGCCTTGGCTTGTGTCAAAGTGTACTCTTCCTGAAGTTTCCAGATCCTAGGACTTAGAAACATTTTGCCAACTTGTTGCTCTGCGAACAGATAGGGCACGGGGATCGACCTGACAAGTCGATCCGCGTAAGATGCATCAACGCTGGGCTAAAGATTCAGGTTGCTACTTCTACGTTCTCCACAGCAGACAATCCGATCCAGTGGGACCTCGTGCAGAAGGTGTCTGGTGTCGTAGATCCCTCTTCGGTTACAGCCTGCAGCCTTGCCCTGGTGGAAGAAACCAAGTTGCAAAAAAGTGACTAAGTCCAAATGTAGAAATTTTCACTAGGCTAAGGTGCAAAAAGTATCTGGCTGACAAGGGGCCTTCTCTGGGTGCAACACTGAAATCTCTCTTCCTATGAGTTTTCCCGCCAAAAGTCAACAGACGGCTGTTTGACTAAATGGAGCCTTTTCAGCCACAGTCTGCTGCCTTGCCCCACTGAGGGGTTTTGTCTTCCGTTCCAGAGACTAAGCTGAGGTAAAACTTTTCACCAGGATGTGTTTGGTCCCCGAGTCCAACCCGTGTGGTCCATTGCGGTCGACCGTAACTTTTCACTTTGTCCTGGTCAAGTGCAACCAAATGACTGATGCTGGGGCTCAACAGGCTTAACGCTTTTTGGAACTATTTTTTAACCTTAAACTTTAAAAATTCACAACTATGGTTCTACTGATTGGATTTTAGTTGTTTTGGTGTCATTTTATTTATTAAAATTCCCACGGTTTTTAATGCAGGGACCACCATCTTGGTTCAGTAACTTTATATGTCAAAACTCCATTTGCTGGGACCCTGCACCGATGCCTGCAAATCCATGCCTGTATAAATCTGCTTCAGGTCTCTACATGTGCAGAGGCACCGAATGGTCTCAGACAATCAGAATGTCATGCTTCAAACTCGGCGCAGCACGCAATAACATAATAAATTCATAAGAGACTTCTTTCCCTTGCAAAACTGCATGAACCTGGGTAAGCACCAAACTTCCACTTAGTTTTGAAATTGATGTGACATCGGCTTAGTTTGGTTACAGTGGCGGCTCCTCCGCTTAGGCGGAGGGGCATCGCCCCACTGCCAGGAAGCAGCAAAAAAAAGGAAAAAATAAAATGATAATAGCGTAATGTTATTATCATTTTATTTTGTCCTCCTGCTGCGGCAAGGTGCGTGAGGGGACATGGCAGGGCTGCAGAGCAGGAGAGGAGTGGTAGAACACTCTTGTGCGCAATGGCTGTTTGGTTGGCCCTCTCGGGCTGCCCAAAACAGTCATGCGCACATCCCTGTTCTCCATGCAGGCTGCATTACAGCCTGCATGGAGAACATGCCCACCCTTCCAGCCCCTGGCTGAGCGCCGTTACGGCGCTCAGACCAATCACAATGCTGCATTGCAACGTTGTGATTGGCTGCGGGGAGCGTGGGAGCTCTGGTGCTTCCTGCTTCTTCACAAGAAGCCAGGTAGAGGACGGGACGGGACACAGACGAGGCAGCGACAACCAAATTTCCACCCCCCGCCCCTTCGCCAACACCTGCCCCACTGCTGCTTCTAGCTAGCAGCTGCAACTGTTTGGTTATCAAAGAATTAGTGCATCTGTATCAATCAGTTATCGTCAAAAGTTAGAAACATCAGACAGGCGATGTATCTAAATCAAATTGAAAAGTTAAAACTAGAACAACCGTTAACCAGCCTTGATGCAGAAAACGCTGCTAATAACGAGAACAGGAAGCACTTCTATTAAGTGTTTTATAGAATGATCCTGGGGACTGACTACTGCTCTATTATAATGGCTACTTTCAAGAAATATATTAAGCAAATGCGCCACACAGGGCTGCCCTCGTCACCACTGTCCTTCAGTCTAGCTCTGGACATTGGCTATAGCAATCAGGTCGAACAACAACATGAAAGGGACTGGGGTAGGGTTTAGAGAATTCAAATTACCAATGTGCACAGATGGTATGCTCTTGATCTTAACTGAGGCAATAAATTATCTTCTTTATTAACCAGATTTTTATTCATGCACCTTTTCTTCTAAAAGAAAAACCTGCTTAGCTACATTTGAAGATAATAAATTATCAGAATGTTTTTCTTTCGTGCCGCTCAGATTGATGGCTGCATTCCATATTACCACAGGTATTTAATTAGATTAATTTTTCATGCCAGTGTTTAGCTGATCTATATTGTTACTTACACTACAAATATTGAAATATAAAGGTATTTTCCTGTTTCTCTTGGTCGGTAAACGTAATGTTTTTAATGATCTGATTCTCTGACTCTCCGGTGTCATGGTCTTCACACTTGAGTATGCCAAGCCTCCTTTGAAAAAAATAACAACAACACTGGGCCCTCCAAAGTGACAAAATACTTAACAATGCAAGTTGAATACTTCCAGTGAAGGGTTAAACTCAATAAATAGCAGAATGAGCATCATGTTAAATGGTGCATCCCCCTACCCACACTCTCCAAATAATTAAATGTACATGTTTTATCACAATGTACTCTGCTCAGGTAGCAGCAGGGTTGCAACCGCACCCAAAACTGGTATAGCATAGGGAGCGGCAGTACAAGCCTGGCCAGCAACAATGCATGCATATGCCACAAACAGTGGCGTAACACAGGCCCCCACAGCCCCTGCCATGTAGGGGGGTGGGCAAGCTTCAGGGGGTCCCTCAGCACAGTACTCTGGCCAGAGAGCTGATGATTGAGTCCGGAGGGGGCCCCTCCACGTGCCTTTGAGGGGGGCCCCTCAAGTTTCATTACACCAGTGGCCACAAACCGGACAAGAATACCATGAGCAGCAGAAGCACACATGGCAGGTAGGTACCTACGGTGGATGCCTCCTGCCCCCAGCAGTGTATGCAAGCAGAGGAGATGCAGGGGTCTGCTCTTGGATACTTATGGTCCTGGTAGTTTATGCTGGAGAGAGAGTAGAAGCAAGGAACGTCTGCCCTTAATAAAGTAGAGTTTGTCAGGTGCCTGCTAGGAGCTTTGAGGCTTGTGTCTTTCATGGTGCAGAACTCTTCTGTCATCCATCAGATATTGATATTATTAATAGAGCGCGTGAATGCCCGAGGGTGTCTTGGCTCTAGCATATGCAAGCAGGGGCGGCTCCTCGATTTGAGCAGAGGAGCGTCACCCCACAAGCCCCAGAGTTGTAAAATAAAATGGTAATAAAGTTTATTTATTACCATTTTATTTTTCAGCAACCCGTCCTGAACTAAGTGTCAGGACGGGGCAAGGCCAGCGCTGCCGAGTGGCAGCAGTAGGGAGCTGTGCGCTTTAAAACATGCATGTCTTTTTGGCCGGCCATCTTGGGTTGGTCAGCCAGACATGCGCATTTTAAAGTTCTCTAATCTAGCTGTCTTAGACAGCTGGGTCAGAGAAAGCGCAGGTCTCCAGTGCTCTTAGGAGTGCTGGTAGAGCCTGCTCTATCCAGTCCTGGCACTGCTTTCATGCTGTGAGAGCAGCACTAGGTTTGGGTAGTGCAGTTTCCTGTGTCGAGAGCTTCCAGGAAGACACCCGAGGGACAAGGGCATTGCGCTGCGAAAATAAGTGCCTCCACCCCCCCACCACCCTTGGTAAAAGACAGTCACAACTGTAGGCAAGGTTAGTGACAAAAGAAAACAGACAAAGGGAACATAAAAACCAGAACTTTCCTAAAATTACTATGATAGTGCAAGAAGCCAGGACTTCAGTTGCTTCCTATAACAAGTCAGATTGGACTGATTCTTTAACTGGTTAGTCAGTTTATCCCAGAGTTTGCACGTTCAGAAAACAAAACTTCTGCCCCCCCATCCCCTGGGAATGTTCGTTACATTTGGGGATAGTCACAGTTTTGGATGCAGCAGATCGAAGAGCTCTCCTAGGCGTTTACCATGAGAATTTTTTTCTCAGGTACTCTGGGCCTGTATTGTGCAAAGATTTGTGGGCCATACAGAGTGGTTTAAAAGCAACTTGCTTTCTGATCAGAAGCAAGTGGAGCTCCACTAACGTGTGAGAAAACTATTTAAATTTGTGTATTCTCTTAAGAAGACGAGCAGCTGCATCCTGTAATATTTAAAGTGTGTTCATGAAGTGTTGCTGAATGCCCAAATAGAGGGCATTGCAATAATCCAACCTGGAAAGTACCAGCACTATGATCACTGTTTTCTGAAGGTCAAAAGAGATAAAAGGGAGAACCTTTCTCAACATTCTTAAGAGCCAAGAGGATGAAAGCATGATCTGATCAGAAAATATGAGATTTGCGTCACACAAATAACTCCCAAGATCCTCATTTTTGGCCGGGAGGAGGAAGGGGGCCCAGATTGCCGGCACCATGAAGGGTCCCAAAAGGAAACATGCTTTCCAAAAAGGAGGACCTCGATTGTATCCATATTTAATTTGAGGCAGTTATGTCTCATCCTCCAGACAACTTCACTGATGCAGCTGTTGAAGCATTGCAAAACATCCTCAACATGATTAGAAATCAACACCAAAATATGGGTGTCATTGGCTTAAGAAATAGTCGAAAAGCCATAAGAACTGATCAATCTAGCTAAGGAGACTACATACACATTGAAGAGTGTGGGGCTCAATGATGACCCCTGAGGGACCCAATAGGCCAGTGAAAAAGGTTTGAATGTGAATTCTCCCAGGGAGACAGACTGCTCTTTGTTAGTAAGAAAAGAGCAAAACAGATCTAACGCCGTTCAGCCGTTCCGCTGATCCCTATCTCATCTAAGCAATCTATGAGACCGGAGTGGCTCACCGTATCGAAGGCTGCAGATAGGCCCATATTGGGAACCATCTAGGAATTCATTTTTATATAAGTAGTCAGAGAGTACAGCATTGAGATGCTTTTCAAGAATTTTTGCCAGCATTGGCAAGCACGAAATCGAATGATAATATTTTTTCATCATTAGGATTGAGATTGTCTTTTTTTAACAGAGGGAGTATGGAAGGCTTTTTCTGACTGGATGGAAATTACCTGGACAAGATAATATTATTCAGAAGGATGTTAGCGGGCCTGCCACCGTCCCTGCTATTTCATGGCGGAGTTTAGGAGACAGTGGTCAGAAGGAGCCGCTGACTTAGCTTTAAGTATATGCTTGATCACTTCTTCTTCTGTAAGCAGATGAAATTTCTGTAAATTAGTATTCCCGGTATCTGAAATTAGGTACCAGAGCCAGAGGGAATAATATTGTGACTGGAGTCAAACTCACTATAGACTGCCTCTACTTTATTTTAGAAAAAACTGGCTAGTCTGTCGTGAAAAGATTGGCTTGGCATTAAGGCATTTATAGAATTAGGACCAGAAAGGATTTTAACAGTTTTAAAAAGTTATTAGCTAAATTAATTTTCTCGGTGAAATAATTCATTTTCTTGAGTATAATCAGATCTTTGTACTCTTGGATAAGCTGCTTGTATCTATCTCTTTCAGATGAGCTATAGTGTTCTCTCCACTTTTTCTCTTGTCTACGATATTTTTGTTCCAGGGCCCTGAGTTTAGGGGAAAACCATGATGCTGTGGGCTTGTTTCTGTTATTTTTGGCAAATTTAAAAGGAGCCAGTTTGGTACCTGCTTAGTTAATCCAATCAGGAGAGTTGACGGTAGCTACTTTGGGATCACTCTGAAAAAGGGGCAAAGTAGCAGATAAAATATCTGCAGGTCCAGTTTTATTGATCTTGTTCCAGGCCCGGCATTTTATGGCCTGCACGGTTTTATTAGCTAAAATGATGGCCTTGTGGTCTGAGCAAATTAATGGCTGCACTGCTTCTAACTGCAAATGTGGATTACTCGTAAAAATACCATCTAAGGTATGGTCTGCCATGTGTGTGGCGGTATTTACAAATTGATTAAGATTAAAACAGCTCAGACTATCAATGAGTTGGTCAGTTTAGTTGTTAGTGGAGTCCTCTAATTGATATCGGAGGCAGTCACCAGGCCATCCACTCCTTAGACGTCTTCTGCTAGCCCTTGAGACTCCCAAGCATTCTCTTATTTACTGTTGGTAAATAGTTAAGAGAACCTTCAGCTTGCCATCACAGGCTTACTTGATGGCTCTCAAGGAGTCTCAGTTGGCACCCTCATTCTGTAAGCCATTACTCAAAGGCTCGTATAGACGATCTGTCACCCTTTCATGTCCCTCAGCAAATTTTAAGATGCCTGAAAGAAGTCTGGGTTAACTGGAAATCAGTTTTGAGTCACAGTCAGTGACAGTCCACCAGTCCTGAGACACCATGATCTACCCCTCACTATGGGGCTGATTACGATGGCGGGCGGACTTGGTCCGCCTGCCACCATAGCGGTGATTGGGACTGCCCGCCATACATGGGGCGGTCCCACCACTGCAATTATGATGCGCCCGCCATACTGGTGTGCGCATCCTTGGCTTTCAACATTGCGGGCGGTGCTGCTGGCTGCAGCACCGTCCGCAATGTTGAAAGTGCTTGCACCGCATATCCCTGCACCCCAACAAGGGGGGCCCGCAACGGGCCCCCAAACCCAAACCCCGCCAGCCTTTCCATGTCGACATCGCCGCCATGGAAAGGCGCCTGGCCACACGCATCCTAATATGGTGGGCAGTGCCTGCTAGGCACCACCACCATATTAATGGCCCTGCTCCGCCCGCCAGGCAATCGCTGTGATTGCCACTGACGGAAAAGCTGCGGACGGACTTTGCGTCCGCCGCGATACCCACCGCCATCTAATATGGCGGTGGGTAAATCTCATTGCGATGGCGGAACGATCGCCACCGCTGGCCCGGCGGTGGCGATCGTTCCGCCATCGTAATGGGCCCCTAAGTTCTCAGGGACCACCGACTGACAATACAAAGCACTCACACCTGATCAGTACTTAGACTCTGCCATCCCCTCTGCTGGGTCTCTTCCAATCCCCAGAGACGCTCAACCTGTATGGCACATTGTGGAACTTGGACCTAGTGTGCCCTGTGCCCTTGCTGTTTTCAGGCCTGGCCTGCATGCTCATTGACCATACTTTCCCATGGCTTCTGGCATGCGATGTAGCTATGCATGTCTTCTTGGCACAGCAATGGGATCAATGTTTTTATCATGTCATTTGGTGCCCTAATATGGGTAACTTGCATCAGACAGCTGGCAAGAGATTTCTTTGTGTGTGTGTGTGTGTTTAAATAGATGTTACATGTTTATTTTGTAAAGCTATGTGGTGTGGATGTGTTGGCATCATTTTCGTAATTGTATCTGGGAGGCGATGGGTTCTTTTGTTTTCGGTACACGTCATTTATTGTTGACTAGATCTTTGTAATAGTTTGTTCCTAGTGGTTGTGACCATGTTTCCGTATAGTCTCAGACACTGTAGCACAGCCTTCCTTGGCCGGATCTCTGGTGTCCCTGAAGCTTTATAAGCTTCAGCTGTCTCAACTGTGGACTTTATAATTTGGGGTATTTTTTCAAAAAGAAGTGGCATTAGGCAAGACATCATTAATTTGAATTTGGATGACCATTTTCGATTCCAAAATGTGTAATTTTAAAAGAAATACACATTCCACGAACATGTGAGTAGATTATTTATGAACTATCCAAATAAATGACTCCTTAAAAATACAGACTCTAATCTTCGCCTGCATCATGAATGATCTTGCATTATCTGCCTCTAGCAACCAAATCAAAATGAGACAGAAAGAAATAGTTGAGAACAAGAATAATGGTCCACACAAACGGCAACCATTTCTGAATCCATACCTGTGTTACAGCTGCAATGAACAGCAAAAGTAACAGCATAAACCCCTAGAAGTAAAAGCAGCAGCACCTGTTTGCAGCAGACTAGAAACACCATAGCCTTATATTCTGCAGCAGTGGGCTCTACTGGCCATTAAGGGCCCCTTCCAGTATTAATGGCTTGAGCTGAAGGCGTTTTAACCCAGTGCTGCAATCTATAAAGCTATTAGAATATTCCGCTCCATGAGGATAGAAGATCCTAATTAAAAACAGCCTCTAAGAGACACGTAGGGTTTAAAACCATCTTCTGCGCTGAACCTTCTGCCTTCACAGCCTTTGCAGTACATACTTAATAGTTGCTGCTGCATGCACAGCCATAGCAGTAACTACCAAACATGTACAGAAGGACCTGTGAAAGAAGGCAGAAGTCAGTTCACAATTTTCCCTCATCTCTGCCAAAATATTGTTCTCATTTAGCAAGGCAGAGTGAACGCAGGGGCTGTTGAGAATTCCCCCTTGCTTCATTGACTCCAGTGACACTGTGAACCATGGTAAAGGGGGAAGGGAAATGCTTGCTGCTTTCCCTTACCCACTCCCTCTGCCTCCCTCATTCCACTGCGTAATCCACATATCCTAAGGATAAACAGGAGTTTGGAAGAATCAGAGGCTGTAGATTAGGATAGTGTAAGGTTGACAACAGCGATCGTAAATCATTCATAGCCTACTGCCTCTGCATTGTCTTCAATTAATTAGAACATTGGAATGTTGAGCGCTTCATTGAAAACAATTGAGTGCTCTGGCTTCTAATGGGTGGTAGAAGCCCGGAGGATCAACATTCCAATGTTTGTTCACAGCCACAGCTGTGAACAAAGGCCTCACGGAGCCAGAGGTGATTTCAACTCCCTCGGGTTCCATGAGGCCTATAAATTAGAACATTCTGCCCTCTAGGGGGGGGGAATGTTCAAATAGCCCTAGAGCCCTCCATAGCGGCTCTACCGGCCATTAAAGGCCCACTCCCTTGTTAAACGCTGGAGTGAGCCTTTAATGGCCGGTAGAGCCCGCTATAAGGCTATAGTCATAATCACAAACAGCAGTCAGCTCCTTAAAGGGGCTATTTGGTGAACAAGGCTACAACATATGTCAAAACCAAAGCAGGCCTCATCAAACTAAGGTACTCACTGGAATGCCTATTGTTTTTTTTTATTTTTAGAGATGTAGGACTTGTTAAGAGATCTGTATTTTTTTCTCTACACTGGATGCCCCCCTCCCCCCCCCCCCAACACCTTAAAAGAGTTACTCAGTGAATGATGGCATAATATGTCTCAAATCGCAGTCTGACACCATCAAATGGTGATTGTTAAAAAACACTGACTAGAGAAATATATCATTTCTTTAAACGGAATGACCCTTTTAAGGCACACTACAACAGCCCTAAAATTACCTACCCCTGCAGTACTGCATATAGAGAACGAAAAGAACAGATTTAGAGGAGTAAATCTGAGAGGCAAATATGAAAGAACAGGAATGGAATAATGGGAACAGACATTTGGTTCCATATATCCAGCAAACCATTTCGGAAGGTGATCTACAGCAATTGACTACGATAGGATTATGACAATCACAAACTGTCTAAAAAGGTGAATAACAGGAAAATGCCAGCAATTTACAGGATACAGCAAAGCATTTTTTTTAAAGAAAAGAATGTTTGTGATATTGGTGAAAAAGAACCATATGTGCATTCTAACATAATTCAAGGCTGAATGACTTCAAGATTGTATAAACATGACCTTAGACAATCAAAAAGGAATTAAAAGTGATAGTTGGAATGTTTGAATTAATCAGTCACTGGTAAATACTTGGTGCTGCATTCCAGTCCATTGTTTCCTTTTTTGCACAATGTAGCACTCATGCAGAGACCAGCAATACGCAAATTCAGTCTCAGTACTGAACCAATATGACCAGTCAAGCTCAAACTGCCAGACCAGGAAACTTCTAGACATTGCATCTTGACCATAATGGCAAAAGGTCTGGGAATGTCTTTTGCAATTAGAGTATCTTGCCTGAAAACATGCATGTGTCCAATGCTTGAATTAATCCCACATACAGACATGAAAACATGCACTCTAACACGTATAATCATTAGGAGCAAATAGAACTCAGTAGCCAATCTGATACACGCAGAAAAGATCCACAGGATAACCTTACTAAAAAAGCTGAAAGACAGTCATGCTCAGACGGGCAAACTCCTATCCATATTGAAAACCTCAGCAAGAATAATAAGTAGCAAAAGATTAAACCCAGAAGGATCCTAATTCCTAGCAGATCACTGATCTCAGCAATTTTCTCACAGCTCTGTAGAGGTAGAAATCACAACTTCAACCTTACACCCATTGAAAAATTGTAGAGCTCCTATGATCCCACCATTCAATTTCCTATACAAACGTCTAACTAACATTTGTACGGGAATGGAGCAAGTTGATTCACATATGCTCACACAGTTACTCCCAAAGCATAGATTCTCATTCTGCTATTCCCACCCAAACTAAGCACAAAACTACCCCACCCCAATACTCAATATCTCAGTTAGAAGCTTGCTTTGGGCATCAAGAAAGCAACACAAATCCAACTATCCCTACATATTATGGGACCAATGTCTAACTACATTAACGGCCATGGAGGACCAGTCCTGATAGAGAGGGTAGAACCCAGCTAATATGAGATCTATTAATGTTAAGGAACATTGGGTCACTTTCCCTATAGAAGCCTACTCTGAAATCCTACTACTACGTGTAGTTATAATAAAAGGTCTTACCTGTATTAAGATGTTTTGCTTCACTTTAGTTTTCTGTTTAGATGGAAGTGGCAAATGGTGCAGTTATCCTATGCTTTTAGACAGCAGCTTTAGAGGGAGTCACTCTACCTACGCTGTAAAAAAAAAAAAAAGGTAATGTTCACTCTTCTGTAATACAGTACACACCTGTTCAGATAGACACCATTGTAAAACAGATTGATAGGTGAGTTAGCTTTAGTCATAGTTGCTGGTAATAGGAAGTCTGTAAGAGTGAAGGTGCACTGTGCCATATAATATTCTTTTTTCTTTGTGTTTTTTGCGACATTTGCTTTTTGCAATTTTTCAGTCTTTATCAAGAATACATGCTAATAAATATATAATAAGCAGCTCCTATGAAATCCAAGTGCATAATCCACACAAAGTAATTTACTAGAGAGCGTTTTTGTAAAACATTGGGTTAGTAGTTGAAAGAGGTGGAAACCCCACTCAAATAATAAACACGCTTGCCTGGGTGGACCACCAACATTACTAAATAAACCTGTGCTTAACCCTCTAGTAGCTTGGCACAAAATCAGTCACAATTAAATTAGATCCAATGTGTGAAGTATGTATGCACTACTCAAACAGTAATAAAGGGAAAACACGAGACAACAAAATTCACAAACCACTTTAGAAAAATAAAGATAATTAAAAAAAACAAAATGACACCAAAACAGCAAAATAAGATCAGAAGAACTGGAGTTATGAGTTTTTAATGTTTTAGGTGAAAATAGTGGCAGAAAGCACAAAGCACCACTCGTGGGTATGTAGTCGCACTGGACCGGGTCAAAGTCACAAATTCAGGCCAACTGTGATGGAGCACTGATAGGATATAGGGATAAGGTTTGCCCACCTGAAGAGTTTACCTGCACAAGTCCAAGTCGACGCTAGGAGTTGCAGGTGAAGTTTCCTGTTGACGAGGGCCACGCAGTTGGTCCCTGTCAACGTGAAAAGCGAAACGCTGCCCATGCAAGCAGCATGTCGGGTATCGTGGAAGGTTGCTGTTGTGGCGAGAAGAGCTGGACGTCACTGAGGTCCGTGTTGGTGGTTGACACGAACTGTCCTTGCTGACGCAGACTGTCGCAGGAGATTCGCATCGGAGGGCTTCGGGAATGGTCGTTGTTAGCCGTGAGGTTTCTGTTCGCTTCTGAATTTTGACCTCGAGTTCAGGAGGCGTACACTCTGATGCCAGCTAAGGGTCCAAAATAGGGGTGGGCTTAACTGGAGTAATTCTCACTAGCGTAATTACTCATATTTACTGCAGAATTACTCATAATTATGCGTAATTGTGTGTGAAGCATAATTCAGCATTTATCGCTATTTTTTTAGTGCAAAATGCACCCTCGTGTCCAAAATGAGCCAGAGGATACATTGTACCCTAGGAAAATCACACTAAATGCTACAGGACATGAACAGCAGTAGCCAGCAGCAGCTTGCATTTTCTTAGTTCTTTGTTCCTGTGCTCCTGCAGTAGGGGTTTTCTTTTGACCCAAATTATTCTTAATTACTTAAGCTGGAGTAAATGCATAATTTCACATCACAAGCGTAACAGCACTGTAAAAGTGTGCTTGAAAGAGTTAGAAAAGGAGTAAATCCATTGCTAAATAGTTATAACGCTTATTAATAAATTTTCATAACAAGATTACTCATGAAATGATGTTTTACTATTCACGTACTGATGAAAACAAATGAATCTAATGATGAGCCCTAGCAGTTCTATTGCCTTTAATTGCAAATGCATTATATATAGATTGTGGTGCAATTAAGCCATAAAATTGGTTAGGAAATTGAAACTTACAGATGTGATAGTAGAGACCCTGATGATTATAAAAATTAGGAAACATTGTTAGCAAAATCTTTTTAAGAATAATTTACATGTATGGATATGAAAATTGTGGCAGCAGGCCATAGCTAACGTTAATCAATTTTGCGTAAAAATGCATTGGTGAAACAACTATTATTTTCCTCTCATTATGAAATGATGATTTGATGCATTATATTTGCCTCCAATTAAGTTTAATTCATTTAAAGCTGATGTATGCATTTTAGGCTTTAAATGTGTTCTTTCTTGAGCAGTAATTTTCTCTTAGCAAGCATAATAATTAATTAGCATTTCTGCAAATGTTACATTACTTGTTCTGTGCATGTTTCATCTTACATACAAAGGACATTCTTTTGAAGTCACTGTGAAATAGCTCGGTGCGAAAGCCAACTCTAACCTGATGCCATAGTTTGTTACATTGTATATTTCTTACGGTTGACAAACCTGTGAGGCCCGGAAAAAGTCGTTCATATGAAGTGCTTGGCAAAGAACGCAGGAGTAACTAAAAAATTTTGGTGACTGCATACATAAACAAATCATACGATAGACTGACTAGTGGAGTTGCGCTACGTCTTAAGGTGTCATAAGGACTAAAAAAAGAAGAAACCCCGAAAGATGGGCAACGCTATGCCGTTATTTTTCTTTCTATGGGACACACATCCACTCAATGCCATACCTTTTTCCTTTCGATGCATAACCTCGCTTTTCTTTTTTCTTTTGGGAGAGAATGGGAACTTTTTTCCTATTATTTTATAATCATCTTTTAAATTTCCATCTTGGATTGCCTTTTTGCTGATGCTGCTTCCCTTATGCAGTTGACCTGGAATCCTTCTTTGCGGAACTAATTGATTTTGCTTTATTTCTCCTTTTTGCCCATGCTCATGGACTCGCCCTTAGAGAACTTTCAATTTACCTTTTTTACCCCTTTGCTTTAAGTCTTTAGATGCTGTTAAAGAGGATGAACTATCCTTCTGCCTTTAATGGTAGTTTGAATTTGTAAAGTGTGAATGATGTCTATTTTGTAAACCATCTTCTTTGTTATTGAACTCTGCCTAAATGAGTAGTCTTGTACTACATACTTTAATATTCTTGACTGAGATGTTTAAGAAATTGCTTATGTGTATCGATTTTTGAACATTAATACAATCTAAATGTGCTTAAGTATATTATTGTGTTCTCTTTTTGATATAAATGCGTTGTAGGGAAATTCAGCAAATCTTTTCAGAATATCAAGTCCAGCTTATTTTATTCTGTGTTGCAATAGCAGAACTTTTAGTGTGTATCATTCTAGTAAGACTTAACTTCTTTTGGAGATTGGGTCTCCCCATTGCAATACTTTATTTTTACAGTATGGTTTTGAGAGTAGTGTATTTGAACCTTATTTCAAACTTTTGAGTTAGTCACCAACTAATGTTCCTCATTGTTTTGGACATTCTAAATCCCACCCCTCCTCTCGGCGAAGAAAGATTCACCAGAGGACCATTCACTTCTAAGGTGAGGGCAATGCTGTGATCCGTCTAGCTGTAGGGGCACTGTACAGTTAGAGGGACAAAGGAGTAAGAAGGGAATTGAAAGTTAAACCTAATAATATTTATACCACTTTTGAAGGAAGGCCTCTGGAAGCTTTGTTTATCCCTGTAGCTCACACAGAAGGCCAGCCAACTGACCCTTGGAGTAATTTCTAGGGAGCATGGGTTCAGGGCAAGCAGACCCAGTCTTCTTTCTTTAGACAGCAGGGCAGGGCTTCTTCTGAATATTCCACAGGTCCAGGAGTGTTCTGATGAGAGGATGTCAAGGCGCTATTATTATACCCAGTGGCAGCATGTGAAATGGGGAGGCCACCTTTTATTGGCTTTGGCTCCAAACTGTCTAGGGTATCAATGGGCAGGCAGGTCTAGGTGTGAGCTGCATTTGCCAGTGGCAGGGCAGGCAGCCCTTAGAAGTCAGGAAGGGAGTGGGCATAACATTCAGGCTACCCTTTGAAGCTCAGGAAGGGTAAGTACAACCCACAGGACATCTTGTCCAGGAGAGGAACGCCCTGCCTCATACCCAAGGCCCTTTTGTCCCCATGTCTGGAAGAAATACACAACACACCATTGACTGTGATATGACCTTGGACACTGGCAGAAAGTGTCATAAAGTAACCCAGTATTGATCTAAGGGAGAGAGAGTCTACCAGCAGTGAAAAACGACTTTGGGAGTTTTAACTGTCAAGACATGTAAAACCCACATACACATGTACTGCTTTTTAAATACCATACAACTTACTCTCGGAGTGGTTACGGCCTACCTTAGGGGTCACTTGTAGGTAATAAAAAGATAGGTTTAGGCCTGACAAAAGGTTTATTTTGTCAGGTCGAAATGGCCATTGAATGCTGCACTACAGGCTGCAGTGGCAGGCCTGAGACATGTTTTACAGGACTACTTCAGAGGGTGTCACAATAAATGCTGCAGCCAACTAGGAGCATTTAATTTACAAGCCTTGGGTGATTGTAGTACCATTTACTAGGGACTTATATGTAAATAAAGGTACCAATTTGGTGGCTACCAATTTTACCATGTTTAAGGGAAAGGGCACAAGCACTTTACTGTTGGTTGGCAGGGGGAATATGCACAGAGTCCTAAAGCCAATAAAAACAAATTCAGCGAAAATGGGGGGACAATAAGTCTGGGATGTCAGGTATAACAACTGTGCATCATGCAAGCCCTTCTCTTTCTATCCGCTTTATCATTCCACCAGGAATTTGAGAAAACGTTATGGGCAACAGTTTTTATCCACTAATCTACCAACTGGAATTTAAGATATAGTGATTACTCCCTTATGTGTTCTGTGGCAACATGCTTATCTTCAGAATAGCCTGTTAGACATTTGTTTGCTTTGATCCAAATCCATGAAGTTGAACCTGTGCATTTGTGTGTGTGTTAATTTGTGCATTCTGCTTATCGTCCACTTGTGTCCTGCTTTTCTCATGTAAACCCATCAATGATTTAACAACTATTAGCATTGGTGGATTTCAAAAACTACAAGACTATATAAAAACAGGGAGTCAAGAAAAGAGGGTGAGTTGTTGTTATTATCAAGACTTACCCTAGTATGCCTTTTGAGTACCTAAGCATAAACTATGCTACTATGTCACACTTATTCATTAAGACTAATGTCATTCATGTCTGACTCAAATATCATGTTTCCTTCCTGGTTAAATTAACAAATCAGTCCCTCCATCTCCAAGCACTGTATTAGAAGATACAACTAATTGTAAATATTTCACAGTTTGGTCCACAACATGGTGAAAATCCATACGTCCTAAAGGGTAGATAATCTGGATAACTGGGAGTTAAAGAGTTGGTTGTATTTTCTATCCCGTGATGGCATTTGAAAAACGTAAGCTGAACGTTTCCAGCATGAAGGTTCCATCCATCGACAGAGACTAACAAGCTGTAAGACAAATGTAGGTAAGTCACCAACAACCATGATGCTTCAGCCTTCCTGTCCACATTTCCCTTCTGACTCCATGGGGTTCTGTCATCCTTTCAACTACTGAGTTTAATACAAGTGAACAAAATCAAGTCCTAGAAACTTCCAATAGTGTTGTGCATCCTTCAACACAGATCTAATCAATAACATCCGCAAAAGGGCTTGGTTCCTGGCCTATTTATCATGCCATAATCACAGCTCTTTTAAAGAAACCAAAAAATCACCATAAGACTCCATTCAAGTACCTACCCTCTGATCAACAATCATGTCATAGTAATATTCCAAGGTATGTGGCATACATAGAAAAGAGCTTCCTCTATTGTCACTATTTAACCAGCAGATGGATGCTGAAAACTGGGTCATCACAGATCAGTATCAGTCAACAATTTCTTATATCCATGCATAGCTGTAAATGGGGGCCATTAGACCAACATTGCCACAGCTCATAGCAGAGTCAAGCAAAGTTATTTTGCTTGCTTGATAAAGGGGTTGGATGGAGGAGCAGGACAATCTGAAACGTAATTTAAATATTTTCTCTCCTATCAAAGGGAGAAGATAAGAAAAGGTGCAGCCTACATCAGCAGAAGAATGTATCTATGGTAGCCTCCACTGAACCGCAAAGTCTGCACTCCTCTTGTATGTTTATATGTGTCTCCTACCCAAGGACTAGGCTGGTATTAACAATTGTTTCTGATATATGCAAAATAAACTACTAGTATATCCTGTCTGAAAGTTTTAAACTGCTATTTTGTGCTAAAGTCTATAATTAGAATACCTAGGTCACCTACTCCCAAAATACAAGAATGTAGAAATGGAACAGGTGTTATATACTATGTGTGTTAACTGTAAATGTGTGTATAAAAGGGACATTTAAATGTCACAAGCTCTAAAACCAACATCAAAAAAGACAATGCTAACACCTACACCTGATAAGTTAACATTTGCTCAGTGCACACAAAAATGTGCTAAACTCATTCCTCACATCCTGATGTGTTATGTTATGTGTATTTGTAGAGTGCACTATCACATGTGAGGATGGCCTGGCATTGAGCAGGTGTGCTCGTCTCATCCCAAGATCTTTGGAGGGGGTGGTTACTCAAAGAGCCAAGGCTCCAGCTTCTAGCAGAACTCAAGTAGAGAGGAGGAGGCTCTGATGTGTAGTTGGGGGTCGCTTTTGTAGCGATGTATGAGAAGGTTCAACCTCCAGGCACTATTTCTGGGTATGCTTGGGATGTGTGCAAATAGAATTCTAGCTGAGTGGAGGTGTCTAGCTGGTTAATGAAAGGAAATGCAATTGTTCAGTTAGTCCAGAACTGCATTGTGTGGTCCTTTGAATGTGTGGGTGAGAATTTTTGAACTGAGCATGTTTGTGTGCTGGGAATCAGTGGAGCTCCGTGAGGTATGGTGTGATGCGAGTCCTACGTCATCGGTTGAGGATGAGTCTGGCTGCCATGTACTTGATGGTTTGTAGTCTGGTGAGTTTCTTGGTTGAACTGGCATAGAGGGTGTTCCCGTAGTCCAGCCTGGCAGTGACGAGGATGCGGGTGATGGCTTTTTTGGTGTAAATCGGGAGCCATTTGAAGATTTTCCTAAGCATCCTCAGAGTGAGGAAGCAGGAAGCTGTGACGGCATTGACTTTTGCAAACATGTCCGGCTTGTTCTGAATGATGATTCCTAGGTTTCTGCCATGGGCACTAGGGGTGGGTGTTAGCCCCAGATCCACCGGCCACCAAGTGGAGTCCCAAGGTGAGGTTGTTTCTTTTGAAGATCACTCCTTCTCTCTTGTATGTATTGAGCTGGAGACAGTTGGACTTCATCCAGGTGGCGACTTTGGTCATGTAGGCCGTGAACTTCTTCCTTTTGTCTGGGGTTTTATCCGAGAGGGAAAATATGAGTTTTGTGTGTCATCGGTGTATGGGAGGATGATAATGTTGTCAGCACATATGACGCCGGTTAGAAAGACATATATGTGTTGAAGATGGTGGGGCTGAGAAATGAACATTGAGGCACTCTACAGATGAGTTACCAAGGCTTCTAAAGTATACAGTGTTAGGTTGACCATTTTAGTTCTGTCAGTCAAAATGGAGCAGATCCAGTGGAGAGCAGGTCCTTCATTGCTGATCCCTGGTAAGTGTCTGATGAGGGTGGGGGGTGACACCGTACCAGAGGCTGCTGAGAGTAACCCTGGGTGGAGCTCGCGGAGTGGCACTACGCGGAATTCCGCAGAGTTACATAAAAACTCTGTGGAATTCCGCAGAGTTCTGCTCGCTGATATCCTGAGCAGTAAATGGGTATGGAAGGTCGGCATCATGGCCCATGGGCTGCACATGACAGGAGTAAGTGCTGTTAACAGCCATAACAGAAGTACAGAACAAGTGAGGGTGGAGGCTGTGTTTCAAAGGCCACGCAGACCCTCTCTTTGCAGAAGGGCGAGGAGAAGGCGACATGCCTTGGCTTGCTGCTACTGCAGGTTCTGTGACCCAGAAGCCTCAAAGTCATTCACATGTTAAAGTGGCAAGCTAATATTAAAAATAAAATTTTGTAGTCTTGCCTGTCTCTGGCATGCTCCGAGTCCTCACAGAGTGCTGGCTGCTCCCGGGGACTTGATTCTGTAGTTCACCACAAAAGCCCTTTCGGTATGGCTCCTTCACAATACTAGCCCCGGCCTGATCCTCCTTCACAATAAGAGTCTCTTCTGCTCTCGGAGCTCGTGTGCCTAATGACGGAGCCTGTGCTGAGTAAGGATGGCCAGTTTCTAGGTCTGAGGGGTGGGTGTCGGTAAAATAAAACTCTGCTACGCAGCGTTGGGCGGAGATTTTCTGAACTGTGCTCTCCAAACAGAGTGCGGAGTAGGAAAACCTCCATGAACCTCTGTGAACTCCACCGGCGGAGCAGAGTTCACTGCACACGCTTAGCCGAGAGGTCCAGAATGTCTCTTCTGCTCGGGATCATACAGAGGTCATCTGTTGTGGCAATGAGTGCTGTTTCCGTGCTGTGGTTGGGTATGAATCCGGATAGAGTGCATATACAAGCTGGTGGTTGATGAGGTGGTCAGTGAAGCATCTGTTGATGAGTTTCTGTAAAATATTGTCCGTGTATGGTAAGAGGGAGATAGGTCTGTAGTTGGTGATCTTGGTTGGGTCTGCCAAAAGGTTTCTTGAGGAAGGAAGTGAGTGCGGCATGTTTCTAGGGGCTTCTGTGATTGAAGCTGAGTTGGTGGAGGCATAGAGGATCGAGGTGAGGGCTTTGCTGATGGGGTTAGTCCCTTGTTAAAGGCTTGGTGGGGCAGAGGTTTGACGGGGCTCCAGAGTGGATGGACTTCATGATGTGATTGTTGTAATTATGGTTATGGTAGGCACATGGTCAGGATTTGTCCTTTGTTTGAGATGGAGAGACTTACGCGATGTCACAGGTGTCCGGTTGCAGGTTGAAGTAGCTGTATATGGATGTGATCTTGTCACAGAAGTAGTCAGATAGATTGTTATAAAGGTCTTGAGAGGTGTTAATGTTGTTTAAGGTGGCTAATGGAGTGGTGAACTCTTTGGCAGTGGCAAATATTTCCTTGCCATTGCTGGTGCCGGCATTGATGCAGTCTGTGGGCTGTGTGTTTGTTCTTCTGTATTTGTTGGTGCGAGTATTTCCACTTGCACACTATTTGCATGCAGTGATGTTTCATCAGACTAACTATTCTGTTTAAACGATGGCACAAGTTCATGTTCTTCCTGTTTGCCCACGCTTGGGAGGCCAGGGTGTAGGCACACATGGTGATCCATCATTTAAGTTCTTGATGTTTTCCGTCAGATTGCTCTTGAGTTCAGGTTGGTGTTCATAGAGGACGGAATCCAGTCAATTTATGGGATGTGTTTTCCAGCAGTGGTGAGGAGGTCCAGGGGTGGTGAGTCTCCTGTGGCTCGGGTCGGGAATGCTGAAGCTAGCGAGGGAGTGGTCTGTCCAGGTGGTAGGTGATGGTTTACCAACTGTGATGGTGTTGCAGTAGGAGATAATTGGGTGTAGAAGGTGTCTGCTGCTTTGGTTGGGTCCTTCGACATGCTGGGTTAGACCGAGGTTGCTGAGGTTTTCTAGAAGGTTGATCGAGTTGGAGGTCAGTACGGTTTTCCAGGTCATAGTTCAGTTCTCCTAGAAGAATGAAGGTGCTGGAATCGATAATGAGGGTCTAGATGAAGGCTGTGATGTTGCTGACAAAGTTGACGTGGGGTCCTGGTGGTCTGTATACAAGGTTTCCACACAGAATAAAGTTGGCTGTCATTTGAAGCTTGAAGGTGAGGGGCTCCATGCAGTTGGTTTCTGTGTCTGTGTTGTTGGTGCAGCTGAAGGTGTCATTCAATATAACTGTGACTCCACCTATCGGCTTGTGCTGATGGTCTTCTCTGGAGATTTTGTAGCCGACGGGGATGGCTGTGGTGGTTTCTGGTTTCCGACAGCATTCTGTGAGGAAGAGCATGTCCAGGGCCTGTTCCTGTAACCGGTCCCATATCTCTGTGATGTCTTTACTGAATGAGTGAGTGTTGAGCAGCATGCATGTGAGTGTGGAGTGAAGTGTAGGCAGTGGCAGATTGGTGTGCGCATGAGAAGGTGGGGTGCTGTGTGTGGTTGGTGCAGGAGTGTTTGGGGAAGGAGCATGCAAGAGAACCTGGAGGAGTTGCTTGTGAAGGTTCCTTACGTGTTGTGTGGTGTGGCATCAGCGCAACGAGCGGCGTCTGGGGTTAAGGTGAGGGGACATTGTTGGGTAGAGGTGGGTCAGTGGAGGACCAGGGGTTCCAACACTGGGCATGGTACGGGCTCACACGAGCACAGATGGGTTTGCATTTGGCATGCCTTCGGCACTATGGCTCCCATTTATTTATTTATTTTCAGATCTTTTTATTGATTTTTCAAATATACAGAAAGCAAAATGAGATTTTGGGCTAGATAAACAGAATATATTGTCTGACAATGTTATATAGTGATTCATGATACAATATTTTTAAGATTTTAGTGAAAAAAGCACCAAAAAGCACAAAGCGTCAAATGTGAATACTGGTTGCGCCGGTCCGGGAAAAAGTCACAAGATTAGGCTGATCGCAATGTAGCGTGGGTCAGCTACGGAGACCCAGTTAGGCCCATTGAACAGAGTACCTTAAGTCCTGGTTTGTGGAGCATTGCAAGGATCAGCGTTGAAGATGTGTTGTGCAGCCAAAGCGATGCATCAGTTCCAATGTGTGGCGAGGCTGCAGTGCAAGGGACTGTGTCTTCATCGAGGATCCCATTGACGGGGCTTGCAATAGGAAGTCCGGCATTGAGGATGTGGCGCGTAGTCGGGGTGATGCATTGGGTTCGGAAGAGCTACGTGGCTGTGATGCGGGGTCCGACATTGTCATCGAGGCTGCCATCAATGAAGGATGCATGGGCCTGCGCTAAGTATAAACCGCGCAGTGGCAGTTCTTATGGGCTGTGATACAATGTAGATATTTGTGATGGGTCCAATCCATGCAGCAGCAGCGAAACGTCAGTTCTACTCAGGTTTGCGCCATACAGCAGAGGAGATGTGTCGGTTCTGCTGAATCCACAGAGGCTGGCATAGCACCTTAAGCCCACTTCCAAGCGTCCAGGACTAGGGTGGCACCACTTGGCAGGGTAGACTCATAGATCGCCAGGTGCATGTGCAAGGGGGTTGGAAGCTTGTTGTGTCTCCGATGCTTGAGATCAGGAGGCCATCTAACTAGCCCTTGGTGTCACTTTGGATTCAGGGTTCAAGAGATGCAGGTACAGCCCTTCTCACCCAGGCAAGAGGCAGCAGGCGTCAGGTCAGCATAGCAGGGCAGTAGTCCTTCAGAGCAGCAGTCCAGCAGAGTGGCAGTCATTTCAGCAGCACAGCAGTCCTTCTTCCTGGCAGAGTATCCACAGGTCCAGAAGTGTACTAGGAGCTAGTGTCTGAGGACCAGTATAGATACCTAGTTGTGGGGAGAAGCTTTTAGAGGCATGCCTTTGAAGTGCACAGGTGCCCTGCCTTCCTGGCCCTGGTTCCAGGCTATCTACATGGGGTATGCAGCCAGTTGTGTGGAGGCAGGACTCAGCCTAGTCAAGTGTGGCTGGGCCCTGCTCCTTCCTCGCACCCTTCCAGTGATGGCCCATCCAGTCACACCTAATCTCCCCATTGTGTGTGGCTGTCTAGGAGGAATACACAAAGCCCAATTGTCAGCTACACCCAGTCATGCGACCCAGACACTGGTTGCAGCCATCAAATGGCTAAGGCAGGAAAATGGCAACTTTCTAAAAGTGGTATTTTTACAACTGTAATTTAAAATCTGACTTAACCATAAGTTATGATTTTTCATTATAATTCCAGAGTCACCAAACATAATCTGGTTACCTGTTCCCATTTGGAAATTACACTTCTGTTCCCATTTGGAAATTACACTTATAAAATGTAATAAAGTAACTCCAATGTTATCATATGGGAGATTTAGGTATTGCAGTAGTGAAAAACAAATGTTTTTCATTACTAGGACATGTAAAACTTAAAAGTACATGTCCTACTTTTTAAATACATGGCACCCTGCCTTCTGGGATGTCCAGGGCCTACTCTAGGGGTGGCTTATACATATTAAAATGGAAGGTTTGGGCCTGGAAAAAGGTTTACTTTGCCAGGTCAAAATGGCAGTTTAAAACTGCACACACAGGCTGCAATGGCAAGCCTAAGATATGTTTAAAATGCTACATAAGTGGGTGGCACCATCAGTGCTGCAGGCCCATTAGTAGCATTTAATTTACAGGCCCTAGGTAGTGCCACTTTACTGAGGACTTACAAGTAAATTAAATATGGCAATTGGGTAAAGACAAATCTGACATGTTTTAAGGAGAGCACAGGCACTTTAGTACTGGTTAGCAGTGGGAAGGTGTGCAGAGTTCGAAGGCCAGCAAAAATAAAATCAGCTAAACAGGATCTGGTTAGATGCCAGGTCTAACACGAGTCAATAGTAACCTATGGTAGCACTGTTCTTCAGAACAACAATATAACAGCAAGGCAGCTTGTAAAACACATGGAATAGACAACCCACACAATTGCTATCAGATGCTACCCAGTAAGAGATGTAGAGGTGACTTTAGATGCAGGGGTCAGGTTGAGAATCTAGTTTTCTGTAGCAAATAGTGACGGAATGGGTCCCATATATTCCAGGGACTCACCCTAGGGGTCTGCAGTGATGCATAAGTGCCAGCTTGCTCATTACAAAAGACAGCGTCGTTCAGCCAGTCCCGGTGTCTTGGGAGAGGACCTCTCATCCATGCTCTGACCACCCGCTGCTAAGCAAGCAACAGAAGCAATGCGGCCAGCTTTCTCCAGGCACGTTGGATGTCAACAAGCTACTCCAGTATAATAGGGAGTGTCACACATGGGAATCAAAAGTCAACAATTTCACTAATGGTTAGAGCGCCCTATGGCCAAACGGATGGGATGGGGGGGGACGGCCCCTGCATGGAATATAAAATCAGTGGATTCCGCAGAACAATGGGGGCAACCTGAGGGCTGTGTTGGGTCACACAGTAAACAGCATTTACAACGCATCGTTTACAACGCATGCCATTACAGCGTAAGTCGTTACAACAACGCGTTGTTACATCGCATGCCATTGCAACACAAGTCGTTACAACGACTTGCTGTAGGGGGCAGAAGGTATTGGATTTGTTGGATTTTCAATCCAACACCTTCCCTACTGTTGCACACACTGGAGTTGGAATAGTAAATTATACTATTCCAAACTCCAGCGCCCCCCCTACAGCAAGTCGTTGTAACGACTTGCGTTGTAATGGCATGCAATGTAACAACACGTTGTTGTAATGACTTGCGTTGTAATGGCATGCGTTGTAAAGGCATGCGCTGTAACGAGTGCTATTCGGTCACACAGCTGCAGTCTACATGGAGTGTAGTACACACACTTACTAAAATTAAAGTGAATGAGTTTGTGCCACTGGCTACTAGAAACTGACTATCTGTTCACAACAGTGCCTCCATTCCTTTTGGGGTATGCAGAAATCAGCCTCCCAGTGCTCCTTGGAGAGTAGAGAGGGAGTAATGCCCGTCATCTTGTAAAGCCGTGAGACCTAGCCCATAGCACTGTCTGACAGATACATCTGTGTAAGGGGAGAGGGGACTCACACGGTGCCCGGGAGAAAATCGGTCCATAGTGCTGAGGCAGCATGATGCAATCTAAAGTGGGGGAAGAGATCTATTGCATCGACCTGACCCTTTCCACGAAACTGTCCTAACGTAGGGAATGAGCCATCAGGAAATAACTGGTCCACCGTAACAAGGCCCAAGCATTGCACCATGACTCACATAATCTTATCCAGCATTAGGGGCAAGGAAGAGCTCTCGCATACGGGCATTGCCAGCAGATAAATCAGTAGTAGACCAAACGCTTTACCAGTGGCCAATAGCTAAGTTAGTGCATCGAAATAGATTCTATATATTTGGTGGGATGTGGCGGCAACATTGCAAGTGCAGTGTTCAGATGGCCTCTCTCAAGCTGGTTTTCCTCAGTCGGGAGATGAGTGGCAGAACATTTAGGGCTGATCCAGTATAGCATAGTGTGCCTGAGCAGCTAAATAGTAGTGCGCAGGGTAAGGGACAGCAAGGTCGCTCCTCTCATAAATTCTGGTGAGTCTCTCCCAGCTCAGATGTGGCATTCCACCGCCCCATACAAGACAAATTAACTGAGTATTGAGCTTAGCAAACAACTTCCCACCCAGTGGTAAGGGGATATTTTAAAAAGATGCAATAATTTGGTAAGGATCACCATCTGAATGAGTGCCACTCTCCCCACAAGGGATAGAGGGAAGGCAGTCGCATAATCACAGGTTCAGAGTTATCTCATAAAACAGAGCTTGATAATCTAGAAATCTGGATACCAAGGTAATGGACCAAACCATTCTCCACCTAAAGGGGAAGTCTATGGGGAAACAATGTGCTCTCAGTGAGGTGAAAATTTCCAGATTTACCCCAGCTTATGCACAGTCTGGCAAAGGCACCGAAACGGGTGATGTCCTGGATAAAGGTGTTGAGGTTAATTCCTGGATCTCTAAGAAATAGTAAACTATCATTGGAGTAGAGTGACAATAGATATGTACATATATGACATCTCAAGCCCCTGTGTATGTGGTACCTCTAATGCAGCAGTGAGGCTAGGGGCTTGACGGCCAGGGCAAATAACTGTGGAGAGAGGGGGCAGTCCTTGATAGGCCTGGGTGGAAAACTACGCTACGCTCGCGGAGTGTGTGTAGTTTGCACAACTACGCGCTACTCGAATCGCACGTAGCACAGTGCAAAAACGCGTAGCGGGTATTTTTTGCTCGCTAGCGGTCCTCAACGTCAAGTTGGCGACCGCGAGCGAGCAAAATCAACATACCGGCGAGACTTTTTCCTCGTTCGCGATCGGCAACATCAAGTTGCCGATCGCGAGCGTGGAAAATAAACCTCCCGGCGAGATTCTCAATGCGGGGAGGTCAGGTTTCTCATTGCGAGTGGTCGCGTATGCTCGCGACCGCTCGCGATGAGAAACTACCAGTCCGCGTTGAGAAAGCTGCCACTCGAGTACAAATCTACTCGAGCGGCAGAAAACGACCGCTTGCACTGTGCATGATGCCGTTCGCAATGATTGCACAGTGCGGACAAGCATCCGGCACTGTGCAATCATTGCGAACAGCATTTCCCTACCGCACTACGCAGTTCGCGTAGCTACACGTAGTGCGCGTAGTGCAAAGTACACTTCGCGTAGCTACGCGTAGCGCGACTACGCGAACTACGCCCAGGGTTAGTCCTTGACTCAAGCCTCTACCCATCTCAAACTTCGGTGGCAGGTAGTTATTGACTTGGATGCTAGCCACTTGATCTGCATACAGTAATTTTTTTAGATTGGTAAAATAGTGTCCAAAATCCATCCAGTGAAGGGCAGCCAATAATAATGGCCATTCCAGAGAGTCGAAGACTTTTACTGCATCGAGGAACATTGAGATTTCCTGGATTTTGAATTTTTTATCATGCATCATTGAAAGTAATGTCCGAAGATTATTTGAGGTAGCTCTGCCGGAGAAAAAAACAGATTGGTCTGAGAGGACCAATATGGACATTAAAAAGGACAATCTCTTTGCAAGGACACTGGTTAGTATCTTATTGCCCATATTAAGTAGGGACAATGGTCGATATGACCCAGTATCTTTGTAATCCTTCCCAGGTTTAGGGATGATGGAAATCAGTGCACCCATTGTAGTAGCCAGTGACCCAGACTCAAAAGCTGAGTGATACAGCTCCAGCAATCATGGAGCAAGACGTTCCTTAAATTCCTTTAAAAATCGGTAGTCAGTCCATTTGACCGCAGTGCTTTGCAGCCATGAAAATCATCTATAGCTTGATGTATTTCAAACAAAGTGTGTGGAGCAGATAATAAAATCTCAGGTGCAACCTTCCACCCAGGCCATTGGTATGTCACTCAAAAAGGCATCTAAATGGTCCTCAGAGAGTAACAGTTTAGTAGTGTAAAGATCCTTATAGTAAGTGTAGAAGACATGAAAGATAACCCTGGTACAAGTCACAGTGTCACCAATTGAGGTTCACAGGGCAGGTACCTTGGTTCTTGGGTGGGCGCCCAGGAGGAGCCAGTCTAATTTTCTACTGGGTCTTTCACCCTCCCCGTACATACAGGCCCGCTTGTGGGCTTCCAGGAAGGCCACCTCACTATCTGCAGCTTCCCTGAATTTGGCCAATAGTTCGTCGAGAGTGGTCAGTATAGAAGGGTCATGTGAGGCATCATCTCGACTCTGAGCATCTGTCAGCTTAATGTCTAAGGATTGGTGTTGCATCCTAAGCGATTTCAAGATTCCAGCCTGCTTAGAAATTACAATCCTCGTGATGTAGACCTTATAGGTCTCCCAGACTGTCAGATAGGAAGGAACCGACGTGGCGCTGATATTAAAGAACCCGTTGGTCGCCTTAGTAACGTCGGCTCTAAAGACTGAGTCACGCAGCACAGAGGGGAACGGGAATACTATGGTTGATGGGTCCTGAGAGGGTCCAACACTTCCAGCAGGAGAGCAACTGGGTAATGGTCTGAGAAAGTCCTGGGTAAATATGTTATATCATGCATTCAGGCCACAATTTTGGAAGAGTAGAGCTAAAAATCAATATGATGTGGCTGCCATTAAGTAGGTCCGGGTGGGGGGGGGCACGAGGAGGGCAAGGGGTGGTGGTAAGGGATGGGATGGGCACAGGAAGTGGGAAAACAGGCAATGGGCGAGGTACAGGAGGAGGTAAAGAGACACACTGGTAGGAGGGAGCACAAAGAAGCAGGAAATGGCAGATAAAAGGAAATGGCAGAAAAGAGGTGAGACAAATAGGGCAGAGAGACAGGCACAAAAACAGACTACTGAATGGCAAAACAGACAATGGCAGAATGAACGTGGCAAAAACAGACAGTGGCAAGAGATGGAAATGGAATGGCAAAACAGACAATGGCAGAATGAGCATTGGCAAAAACAGGCGGTGGCAAAAGACGAACAACTTTGAACACAAAGGTTGTTCAATGAAATATGGAAAGGTTCTCAACCATTACCTTCTACTGACCGTTCACCAGTGTCCTATGAGGGTCGCAAGATAGAAATGATGGGTTTCTTTGAAGAAGAGATGAGATTCAAGGGAAGGAGAATCAGAGGAAAAATTTACGTGGCAGTAAAACGGCTAAACATCCTGGGGTGGTTTTATCAGGGACTTTTCGAGATGATCTTGAAGCCAGGTACCAAGGAGCAAGTGCTAGTTGTGAGCAGTGTTGATGAAGGACAAGTTTGGAAAGACAAATTTCCATCGGTATTTGGGAGTGATCTAGGTAAAATACAGGGTTTCAAACATAGAATCATTGTTAAGGAAGGAGCGGTTCCTATTAAACATAAGCTCAGGGGAGTGCCCTATAGTGTTAGAGATGATCTGGAGAAGGAGTTGAAGAAACTTTGTCCAAAGGGAATCATTGAACCTACGGAGTCCTCCCTGTGGCTTTCTCCTTTAGTGGTGGCTCGCAAAAGGTGTGAAGAGCTTAGGGTCTGTGTTGACTTGAGGTCGCTCAACAAAGAGATTTGGGTGGACTGGCATCCCATGCCCAAGATCAATGATTTATTTGCGTCCACGAAGGGAGCAAAGTTTTTTCTAAACTCGATCTGGCCAGCCTATCATCAGGTGGAACTGCATCCTGAGTCACGCCACCTTCCAATATTGCTGTATGCCATTCGGTTTGGCATCAGCGGCTTCAGTGTTTCAGAGGGTCATGAGCAACATCCTCAAAAAAGTGGATGGTGTTCTGGTATTTCAGGACGATGTTCTCATTTTTGCTAAGGATGCTATTTCCCATGAGTATGTGCTTCACAAAGTGTTGAAGTTGTTTCAAGAATATGGAGTAGTATTGAAGGCAGAAAAGTGTAAGTTTCTTTGCACAGAAGTGGAATATCTGGGGCATATGATTTCACACGATGGGGTTAGTCCCAGTCCCGGGCTGCTAGGGGCTATTGTTAATGCCCCTGCACCTGTGGACAAGAGTGGTGTGAAATCTTTACTAGGTTTGTGTGAGTACTACTCTAGGTTTGTTCCAAATTTTGCAACCATAGTGTGGCCCATCAGCAATCTTCTTAAAAAAGGTGTGAGATTTGAGTGGTGTAAGGATTGTATATCTGCTCTGGGTCAAGTTGATGTTGAGGAAGAGCTCTGCTCTCAAACCCTTTGATCCCAGTCTCTTTTGTTGTGTTACAGTGGATGTCAGTCATGTGGACTGGGAGCCATGTTGACACAAATGGAATATGGTGTGGAGTACACTGTTGGGTTTGCCTCCAGAGTTTTCAGAGCTGCTGAACATCAATATTCTGTTATTGAGAAGGAGCTTTTGGCTTGTTGTTGGGCGATTGAAACATTTTGTCTATACATTTGGGGAAAACGCTTCCTTCTTCAGACTGATCATTAACATCTTGTGAGTATTCTGGGTGGGAGTATGAGCAAGTGCTGCACACCTAGGATATTGAGGATGGTCACCAAACTGCTCAATTTGAAGTGAAGCACATATCAGGAGGGAAAAATGGGAGCGTGGATTTTTTATCCCGGTTTCCCATTGAGATAAATGAACATGATGAGATCAAGTTCGGTGACCTCATTAATGAAGATTGTGAAGATTGTTTTGTTGCTCTTCTGGAAATACCAGAGTTGAATTTGTGCTCGGAAGTTAAATGGAGATCTGCTTTTCAAAATGATTGTGTGTTGCAGGAAGTTTGTGCTCTTGTAAAGAGGGGTTGAACCAGAGAAAAGGCTCTATCGCAGCTGCTACAACCGTTTTGGAAAGTGGAGAGTGGCGAGTGAGATTTCAATGGAAGATGGTTTACTTTAGAGAGCGGATACGCTTGTTCCTCCACATGTTTTCCACAAGAGTATCATTGAGAGGGATCATTGAGAGGGATCATGAAGGGCATCTGGGGTCCACACTTACCAAACGTCG
Organism: Calotriton arnoldi; assembly: GCA_963921515.1. Classification (NCBI taxonomy): domain Eukaryota; kingdom Metazoa; phylum Chordata; class Amphibia; order Caudata; family Salamandridae; genus Calotriton; species Calotriton arnoldi. The sequence continues at coordinate 1,442,482 of CAWUFW010004039.1, forward strand.
CATTCGAGACACCTATTGGTGGCCTGGTATGGACACAGAAATTGATGATATGGTTGTGGGCTGTTGCATGTGTAGTGCTGCTGACAAAAGTCTCAAGGTAGCTGTTAGACTTGGCATCTTTGGCGTGGTTTCCCCTGACTTTTTGCCTCTACCTCCTGTATTTTTGATGCTGTGCTGGATTTAGTTTTTGCTGGCTTAGATGCTTTGGGCACTTTGCAACTGCTGATCAGTGTCAAAGTACAAGTGCTCCCTGTGTAAATTGTTATTGTGATGGGTTCTCCCTGATTGGCATATTTGATTTACTGGTTAGTCCCTAGTAGAGTGCACTGAGTGTGCCAGGGCTGGTAAATCAAATACTACTAGTGGGCCTGCAGCACTGATTGTGCCACCCACACGAGTAGTTCTGAAACAGTAACTCAGACCTGCTACCGCAGTGTCTGTGCGCAGTTAACTGCCATGTCGACTTGGCAAGTGCATCCACTTGCCAGGCCCTAACCTTCCCTTTTCTTACATGTCAGTCACCCCTAAGGTGACAGGTAGGGCATGCCCTGATGTGTGTGGCATGTCCCGATAGTACATTACTGCCAATTTCGTTTTTCACTATTGCAAGGCTACCTGTTCCCATAGGACGGATTGGGGAGTTTGTTTATAACATCTTATAAACAGAACTACCCCTGGGAACAAGGTAGGAAAATAAGGTTTAGTATGCCTGAACCCAGAATGTTAAAGTGCATCTTTTAGTGAGGGTGATTTTTACATTCTGTGTTTGAAAATACCACTTTTATAAAGTAGGCATTTTCTTGCCTAACCATCCAGTGTGTCACTGCCAGGATGTGGATTGACTGTCTGGGTTTGGAGTGTCAGAGGCTGGGGAGGAGCAGCGGCTCCAGAGAGCCTGATGAGTCAGGGCTGGGCTGAATAGTATGTTGGATTTTTGTCGTTTTGGTCTTGTTAAGTTTACATAAAGATACCTTATTTTTCTAAACCGGTGTGGTGTCCATTTGTGGTGTTATCACTATGTTACTGTCAGTGTTGGTACAAATACTTTACACATTGCCTTTGGGATAGCTCGTGCCAAGCTACCAAGGGGGTGAGCAGGGGTTATCTAGAGTGTGTATCCCCCTCACCCTGACTGGAAGCAAGGGTCCCTATTTGGACAAAGGTACTTACCTCTGCCAACTAGAGACCCCCATTTCAAACAGTAGCTACTCCTCCTTCAATGCCTGTTGAATGTCCGCAAGCTCCATGGATCAAGCTTGGAGTTGATATCATGGGACCCTACGATATCCTCTCAGTGGGGTACAACTATGCTTTGGTTCTCATGGACTATGCTTCTAAATGGCCAGAAGTTAAAATGGTGAAATAAGCAAATGCTAAGAGTGTCATTGAATTTTTAAGGGAGGTGCGGCTGAGAGAAGGGTTTCCTTATGTTTTAGTCCCAGACAATGGAAAACAATTTGTGAGTGCTCAGTTTCAATCTTTTCATAGTGAGAATGGGTAAAGCATGTGAGGAGTTATTTAGATCACCCTCAAACAAGTGGACTCATTGAGAGGATGAACCATGTGGTGGGGGGGAGTGTGTCAAGTGGGCGAGAGCAGTTAACCATTATGTGGTAAAGCCTTAGACAGTATGATTTGTTTTTACAGGACAACACCTCATTCCTCCACGAAGGTCTCACCGTTTGAACTTGTGAGAGATAGGAAGGCCAACACCAGTTTCAGACCTCGATGGATGTCGAAGTGGATCAAGTCAGAGTCAGATGTTTCGAAGTTAATCTCTATTGTGAGAGAGAATATGGGGCATATTTATAGTGAAGTAACGGAGTGCGGCTTTAGCCTTCCTGGCTTACCGCCACACTCAGCCACTTCAGAAACGCAGGGCTGCACCATATTTACAAAAATATTTTGCAGCCCTGCGTTTCCCCCTGCGATGGCGCTAAACTTAGCAGACTAGCGCCAATGCAGGCACCCTTGCACCACAGTGCAAGGGTGTCTGCATTGAGGGGAAGATTGTTTATGTGCAGGAAGGTCTCCCTTCCTGCACATAAACAATCTTTAAATGACGTTTTGTAACTTTTATGTGTGCTGCTTAATGCAGCACACATAGAAGTTACAAAATGTAATTTCTTTTTTTTGATTGTTTATGTGCAGGAAGGGATACCTTCCTGTACATAAACAATCGATGGCAATTTCCTGTTTCTATGTGTGCTGCACAACGCAGCACAGATGGAAACATAAAAATTAGGAGAAATAAAGCGTTTCTCCTTGTTTCGCCTGTTTAAGACCAGGTTTTCCCTGGTCTTAATTTTTGTGCTGCCTCCAATTTACGCCACCCTTGTAAATAGGGGGCAGCGTCAAAATCCATGGGTGTTGCGGTAAAACGCCCACTGCAACAGCCATTGCCCTCCCCTTTCACGCTAATTACAGCATGAAAGGGTGCCTTATTTACAAGGCAGTATTAAGCCACGTTAAGTGGCTTAACGCTGCCTTGTAAATAAGGCGAAGCCCCTATCGCCATCACAACGTCACTGAAAGTGACGTCGTGGTGGCTATAGGGGCTTGTAAAATGCCTCTATGTCTCTTACTCAAGTTAAACAGAAGACGTGGTATGATGCTAAGAAATAGCTTCACTAGAGGTTGGGGACATGATCAAGATAAAAACTCCTGTTCACGCCAAGAAAGGAGAGAGTAAGTTTGGTGATCCAGTCAAAGTTTTGAAAATTGTTGGAAATGCTGTGAAAGTTGATGGGGATCATTGGTGGAATCTGAACAAAGTGGTGAAAGTTCGCTCTAAGGGGTTGGCTCCTGAGTGTGTAAACAGGGATCCAGGTTGCAGTGATGTGTGTCCTCAACAAGTCAGTCTTAGGAGAAGTGATGGGGTCATTGTGAAGCCTGCCAAATATAGATTGTAAATAGGCATTAGTATTGAGTCTGCTTTATCCTATTGTATCCTTTTTTTATTTTTTTTATTTCTTTTGGGGTTTTTGGGGGAAGATGTGTAGTATGATGTAGGTTGGTGTGTTTGTTTCTTTAACTTAGAGTGGTATCCGTTCTAAAATGTTGCATGTTACCTAGGGACAAAAGAATGTATTTGCTTGATCTGATGTTGGGAGCTGTGTCTGGTGCAGCCATTGTGTTTGCGGGCTCCACAAACCATGTTGCCAAGAAATAAACCATCTCAAGATCCTCATGTTTCTGGTTTCATCACTACAGACCCTTTAACACTAAGCTCTCTCTTCTTAGGTGATTCAACAGACTGGTATACAATGTCTTCATTTCGAGTCCCTCTTGCTAATGGGTCTTCCTTCTGTAACCCTTGAATCGAGGTCTCTCCTTGTGTATCTTACTTGTGCAGCAGCAGCGGTATGAAAAGGGGCAGGAGGCCATGAGATGGAGCTGCAGCAGGCTCGGTGGTGGGTGCCGATGAAGCCTCTTGCCAGTGTGCCACTCACTGAAACTAGCGGCAGATGCCGCTGCATAGACCTGCTGCGACCACTACCCTCAGAGCCTAGCACTACCAGACAGCCTCTCTGTCTCCAGCCTCCGGGGGCAAATGCTTCGTGCCTCTGATGGCCAGTCCAGCACTGGCCATTTCTTTCTACTTTGCATATGTGCATTTCTGTTGTCTTTGCCAAAAGCATGCTTGAGACGACCACAGCTGGAAATCATTTAGTTCCAGAAATTCATTTAACTCTGAAGTTAACTTAACAGCAACTAAGAGCGCACGTGTTTCCCAATGAAAAGATCTAAAGGAACACTTTCAAGGCTTTCAGAGTCTTCCGCTCTTTCTCAAAGACTGGTGTCACTTTCCATTGACTTCTATGTTCATAGCGTGCCCAATCTACTTTAACCTACAAGTGTAAACCAATTAGAGATCCCAGGGATTTGCCACAAGTTAAACGTTTAAAGATTAGAGTCGTACCCAATAAACCTGAACTTGTACCCTGAAAATATCTTTAGATACAGTTTTATAGGGATTCAAGGATGGTCCTCGGTGGCTGTCAAATTATTTCACGTGCTGACTTTAAATGGGTGTTTTGGTGCAAGATGTTGTACCGGTTATAGCATTTTTAGTTATGGCAAATTAAAATAGAATCGTCAATTGTTCAACTTGCGGCTGTGACGTCTGCTCCATATTCAAACCGCATGAAATCCTAAATATTTTTTAAATAAAGAAATTACAATTGACAAGGTCAGTCCTAGCTCTGTATATTTTAGCACCGGTTACAGTAATGGTTACACTGAAGACGTCGCTGTGATTGGAGCAGAAAGAAGAAAGAGCTGGTATCATAATCTAATTCCCTTCCAAAGCGGAGCCGGTAAAAAGGCTGCAGTCAGACAGAATGTGCCGTCAGCTGGCTGTGCTTTTGTGAGCAGTGGATGTGTCAAAGTCAACAGAGAGCAACTGTGTACTTTCTCGACACAAGGACTGGATTGCTTGATAAGATCTTAATCAGACCCGGCTATTGAACATTATGTTGCACAAAATGTTTGAAGGTAAAACAGATACAGCATGTGACACCGTTTCCTATTATGAGCTGTGATGTGGCATTAGAAATTCCCCTCCAATATTTGGCATCAATTCAGATGCGCCGTTTAATGTAAAAACTTAACAGTGTTTTAGGATTTTAGTGCACAATATAATCATTGGAGAAGCATGCGTTAAAAAGTCTCAGCTTGCTGGAGGGTCTGTTCTGAGCTATTCAACATTGTTCTTTTTGCTATACAAACAAGTGTTACTGTGCAACAGGACAAATGTGTTTTCTGTGAAGATTATCAGAACATACTCCAGAGTGCTAATGCATGGGCTTCAGACATCTGAACGCAACCTACAGATGAAGCGGCCACTTCTCAAAGGCATGTATACATATGTTCAGCAGTACTATTTCACTTTTAAAAAAATGGCTCAGCACTGGGGGCTAGGGGAGCCTCAGCACTTAAGGAGTTAACTCTGTTGCATAGCAACCTCAGGGGACTCAACAAAAAAGGCCCATGCTCCCTAGAGCTTTTGGATAAAAGTCTTAGCTCCAAGAGTGCTAGCAAAATTGGAACTCTCTCCAAGGGTCACTCCTTGTATGTGAGGGACTTGGGTGCATGTATGAAATTAATGGGTGGCCTGACACTTTCGAGGCAGATCCTTAGCATAATCATCAGCCTCCTGTGGTTGTTTATGTTCCTCTTGGGGCTCCAAAAAGTACTTATGTAACTGATTCTTTAGCTGTGGAAAGGCTTATGGAGTGCATTTTCTTGCCTCTGATCTTTTCTGTTAATCGACCACTGATGCTAGAGCTACATTTTTTTTTTTTTAAATGGAGAGGGGGTCAGGCTGCCCTTGCATTGGGCCATGTCTCGCACCACTAAAGGACCAGCAGATGGGGGAAATTACCCCTGGTGGGCAGAAAAAAATGTTGGTGCTTTAGGCGTTGTAGGTATGGCATGATGCCAGGACAGGTCAGTGACTACCTCATTTTTTAAAAATCTATCCCTGACTTGCAGTGGGATTTCTGCCACCCCCAGGGAGAAGATTAGGAGTAAATCCCCTAATCTACCCCTTCCCCCAAAGGGGAGGGTTGTCATAAGGATTGATCCATGTCCCGCACCTCTAAAGGACCAGAAGATGGGGGGATTACCCCTGGTGGGCAGAAAGAATGTTGGTGCTTTAGGGGTTGTAGGTATGGTGTGATGCCAGGACAGGTCAGTGACTACCTCATTCTCTAAAAATCTATCCCTGACTTGCAGTGGGATTTCTGCTACCCCCCAGGGGGAAGATTGGGAGTAAATCCCCTAATCTATCCCTTCCCACGGAGGGGAGGGTTGTCATAAGGATCGCTGTCTTGTGGGTTGGCTCATATACACACAAACATAAATATATGTGTGTATGTTTGTGTGTATGTACATATATATATATCTAGATATATAAATATATATTGGTTTTTTTCTACACAAAAAAACAAAAGTTAAAGTGATGTTATACTGTCAATTATAGTTTAGTGATCTAATTAATACTTATGCCTCCATTGAGCACTGCTTATGACTTCACATATTACATAACTCATGACATGTTCAATTACATCATTGGTGATATCACTGATAATATCTCATATGACATTTTAGATGACATCACTGATTACATTGTCCATGATACTACCATTCACATTACTCAAAAAACCCTTACATTACTCAAAAAAATTAAGTTGGTAATAAAGGGCCTATAGTCATATACAGGACAGAATTAGTGTTTGCCCCTTCAGCCTGTGCCCAACCCTTTTGCGAGCAACCTCTGTCCAACGCTTTGCAGGCAGCCAACCTCACCGCTGCGCACAGCATTCAGTCATTTGCAGTGGGGCATTGACCCTGTGCCCAACCCCCTCTAGAAACGCCAACCCCCCCATAAACTGCTAACCCACCCATGCACAGCCATGCCCTGCTCACAACTCAATGCAGACAACCTGCATTGAACTCCTGCAGGCAGCCATCTCCCCAAACACTCACAGCATTTGGCCCGAGGGTCTCGTCTAGGACCAGACAGTTCTAACGTATTTCCTGCAACCTAACTTATTCCTGCCACCAACAAAATTTTTTTTTAACAATTGTAATGTTAGGGAGGGTTTCTTTTAGACTCTTCCAAATAGGCACCTGGTTGTCAGGGTGTGTTCATCCTGTCTCCTTATGTGCCCTTTTTTCCTTTTTTTTTTTCAGGACTCTGGGACAGAGTCCCGAGTCCTGTAGTGGTGGCCACAACATTTCTCGTCAGCCAGCCAATCACACTGTTTTGGTACCAGGGTCCCTTCTCCAGATCTACAGTATGAAAATGGCTGACGTGAGTGAAGGTGAAATTTTTAGTACTGTGTAAGTTCTGCAGTACTCAATGGTCTAGATATGCCCAACCCGAGCCCCTCTTTAAATGCTAACAATGTTGAAAAGTTCCTTGGTGTTGTTGGCACAGGTTTTAATGTGTGCGGCTAAGGCTAACTTCTTTGTTGCCCTCAGCAGGCGGTGGTAGAGGTTGAGGGAGGCCTTAAAGGCTGCCCTGTCGGAGGTGCCCTTGCTGGCACGCCATTTCCTTTCCAGCTGTTTAGGGTTGAAAGTGTTGGCGTCATCTGTTCAGCTGGTCTCTGAGATTTTGTTCTACCTTCGGTGGGGGGCTCTGGTCCTCTTGGTGGTGGCGGTGCGGGCTGGCGAAGCTGAAGTGGATGATGGAGTGATCGCTCCATGTGAGTTCTGTGACGTGGCTGTATTTAATGCGGTTGCTGGAGGTAAAAATGGAGTCCAGCATGTATCCTGCAGTGTGTGTAGCGTCATGGATGATCTGGGTCAATCTGTAGCTGCTCATACTGTCGAAGAGAGAGGTGTGCAGTGTTGTTGTCGTTAGGGTCGTCGATGTGGAAATTAATGTCACCGAGGAAGATATAGTCCTTGGAGTCCAAGGATAGGGACGCAATGAAGTCTGCAATGGATTTGCAGAACCTGGAGTGCGGGCCTGGGGGTCGGTATGCAAGGGTGCCTTTGATGGTTGTCTTGTCTTCCTTGTGGAGCTTAAAGTTTACAATTTCTGAGGGTGGTGGTGTTGTCAGAGATGCTGGTGCACTGTATGGCCTCTTTATGGATGATGACTGTTCCTCCTCCCGGCTTGTTGGTGCGGTCTTGGTGAGTTAATGTTAATGCTAATAATTTTATAAAGCACACGAATACCAATTGGTCTCTTGGCACTAGTGTCAAACATGATGAAGCAGAACAAAATACAGGGGAAAAGAGTTTCAGTCAGAGGAGCAAAAACAACAAGTTTTCACTTGTTTCTTGAACCTTAGAAAATCTGGCTGAGCTCTTAGATGGTCACGCATTAAGTTCCACCATATACAGTTGGAATGGGAGAAACTTCTTCCTCCCCACTGTGCTTTTTTGATTCTGGGAATGTATACCTGTCTTGCTGTGCTGGACCACAGGGACTGAGTAGGCACATACCATTTAAAAAACTTTTGAAAATAGAGTGTCCCAGCCTGGTGCAGGGCCTTTTGAGCCCAGCGTAAGGCCTTGAACTTAATTTGCATTTTGAAGAGTCTGCAATTTATGGTGATTAATTTGGGAGCCTACATATACGGCGTTGCAGTAGTCTAATTTGGACACAACTAGGGCAATTATACCTGTTTTTCTGAGCTACATTGGGAGTAAGGGAAGAATGTTTAAAAAATATTCTCAGGGTGAGCAAACAGGAATATGTTATCTGGTTGTTGTAGTCATAGAACGCTAATTTAGCATCAAAAATGACCCCTAAGTTTCTAGTTTTCTGGACAGGCAGTGAGTGGGACCCGAGATTAGAGGGCCACCATGTGGTGTTCCAGTAGGAGGTGTCCTTGCCAAAGAGTAACACCTCAGTTTTTTTACAACCATCTGGGATCGCTGTGGCAATGTCTGGGCAGATGTGGGGTTGAGCCAGGTCTCAGTGAGGAAGATGATGTTGGGTGCGAGGGTGGCGAAGAGGTCCCATAATTCGGTGGAATGCTTGCATAGTGACCGTGTGTTGAGAAGAACGCATGAAAGTTGGTGTTTTCATTCAGGTGGTGTTTGTGGTATGTTCAGGGTGGGGCTGGTCAGTGGGCTGGTGTGTGTACTGTGATAGGTGAAGTGGCAGTGGGTGCAGGTGAAAGGTCCTACTGTGGAGCATAGGTCGGCACGGTGGCAATGTTTGTTGTGAAGTCAGGGGTCGACGGTGTCGAGGTACGCGCTGCTGTGTCTTTGGGGGCGGGAGGCCCAGGGGTCGTGGCGCTGGGCATGTTCCGGGCGCAGACGGGCGTGCCTCTGGCATGCCAGCAGTGCGTCCGCTGTGCGGTCATGCTGCAGCCTTCAGTAAGTAGGTCATGGGTTAGGCAGGGCCTCTGTTGGCGGGATAAACAGTGAGAGGGAAAACCCAGGTGGGAAAGCCCAGGCAGCGGCAGTGTCACTGGATCAGTCTGAAACAAGCAGGAACTGGAAGCCACAGGCAAGGTCAGGCTAGGTGTCCAGGTGAGTGGAGTACTGTGAATCTATGTTCCTGTCCGAGTGTCTCTGATTGTGTCCTAAGCTTACATTAGCCTGTATCAGAGGAAATGGCGCAATACAAATGCTACTTTGGTTTAGGTTTTAGAGCCAATTCTAGCTTGTTTGAATGTTTATGATTTAATGATTTTGTGTTTTATAGATGCAGAAATATCATCAGTGATGTTGTCAATGATGGTATGTGTGATGTCAGAGGCAGCTCCAGGGGTGGCAGAAGTTATGGTTGAAGTACTGATGTCAATGGTGATTTCATAAGTGATATAATCAATGTCTTCACTTATAATGTCATCAGTAAATGTAGTAGTTTAAGCGTAATTTTGATTTGTTGAGGGGATGGTTGCAAAGGCAGTTCCAACATTTTCCTAGAGCCCAATCTCCCCGACTAAGTTACACACTTGATGAGGGCTATTGTGCTTCTCTGAAAATCTATAAAACATTGTGTACAGATATTTCACTGGGGCAGGCTCAGACCTATTTTTCCAAATCTCCCATTGTAGTAGACGTTTTATTATGCGCCTCTGTATTGAAAATATCCATCTAAACTGTGTTTAGGCAAGGAGGAATAAGAATTCTCAAATATCTTCAATTTGTGACCCCTGTCACAAAGGAGACCAAAATATGTTCCACGATTTTCACTTATGTCCAGCACTGAAAGAGGCCAGAAACAAATATTTACTTCCTCTAATAAAAAGATTTAAGCTGGACTCTGACCAGGATCTGATGGACTTATTACAAAATCCTCCAAATGAATTTGTGTGTCTTAGGGCCACATGCATCAAAGTCAGGATTTGCGAATCCTAAACAGCGAATTTTAAGAAATCGCTATTTAGGACTCGCAAATCCCTATGCATGTAGGAATTGCCAAAAAAATTGTGATTCCTACATATTCCTTAATTGCGACTCGCAAATTGTGAATCGCAATTAAGGAATAGCTACCCATTCATTCCTATGGGCCTAGAGGCCCATAGGAATGAATGGGAATTGCATGCGCAATTTGCGAGTACCAAATAGGTACTCGCAAATTGTGCATGCAATTTCAAGGGTGCAAGGGTGCCAAAAGGACACCCTGTTGCACCCCTGAAATTGAGATGCTACCACATGTTGCGCACATACATGCCTCAAGGGCATGTGTGTGTGTGTGTAACATGAAACTTTGAAAAATGGACTTTAGTGCATTTTTCAAAGTTTTTGCAAATTACCATCAAGTTCAAATTGATGGAAATTTGCGATCCCCAATTGCGAATTTGCAATTGGAAATTGCATCATGCATTGCATTTAGGGAATCGCAATTTGCGATTCCCTAAATGCATTTGCAATTTAAGTAAGCGCAAAGTTTGCGATTACTTAAATTGCGAATTTGCATTTGGGTTGATGCATCCCAAATGCAAAAGTACCGGTCGCAAAGGGGCAGATTCTGCGAATCTGCCCGTTTGCGATCAGTATTTTCATTGATGCGTGTGCCCCTTAAAGTGTATACATTTTTTAAATGTTGTTTACCTATTTTTTAAATGGAAGAAATATTACATTGATTTTATCAGTGAAAAGGGTGTCGATTGTATTAGGATTTATAGGATGGTGATCTGGATTTTATCCTGTTAAACTTGAAACTCATCAATATAGTCATGTGTGATGTCAAACTCAGGACAAACAGGTCTCAGGTTGCTTGTTTTATCTTCTGGATGAGGGCCTTGCCGCCGGCTCAGAATAGACTGTTCCCAGGGGGAGCAGGGTCAATACTGATTTGCAAAAGACGAGGTGAGTGACTAGAGTTGTACAGTGGGCAAAAACAGATGGGTTTGAATACTACTCAGAGCGATTGCAGCGGTGTAAACTATTTATAAGCATTCCTCCTAACCACATAAGTGTGTTTGCCAAATCCTCCATATTTGTGCAAGTTACATGGAGGGGGTATTGTGTTTTTTTAGTAGTTACGGCTTACTGGTGCACTGACTGTTAAAGGGTCCCCCAGCATAGGGGTCCAGGGAATATTTAGGGAGTTAATTAACCTGTTTTATCTTTCCTTGTTGTGTAGGCCGTGAGGTCCTTTAGAACGTCTTCTCCGAGCTATTTCCACCAGTTAATTTATGCATAGCATTTAGTTATGCGTGTAATAAAGTCACTTTTTTGCATCAGAAAAAGCAAAGACTGGATGGTGATGTATTTATGCATTGAGTACTGTTTGTTGCCTTGTTGATTTCTGAGTCTCTAGACCCCAGCACCTCCCTAAGTAAGCCTTGGACTGTGTAGTGAGCTACCCAACTCGCTTTTGAGGACGGCAACGGCATAACATAGCACGCACCTGGCGCCCTGCATGGCCAAAGGTATAAATAAAGGGACATGGGACCTCTTGTGGTCCAGTCCAGATAAGAGCCCCGGAGTGCGTCTTGTTGCTGGCTCACCCCTGTGTGCTCATATGAGCCCTCTGATTGGCAGTGGCGTAACAAAGGCCCCCTCAGCCCACGCAGTGCAGGAGGGCCCTGAGCTCCAGGGGTTCCCCCCTCAGCACAGTACCCTGGCCTGAGTGCTCCTGAGTAGGTCCGAAGGGGGCCCCTCCATGTACTTTGCAGGGGGCCCCTCAAGTTTCGCTACACCATTGCTGATTGGCCTTTTACTATTGCGACTTGTATTCAGGGCCTGCTCGTGATAGCACTGCCCAATCCTCCACAAGGACTGGTAGCAAAGGTGAGTGGGCATGCTCCGAGTAGCACTACACTGTTAACTCACTGCCTCAACAAACGCTACTCCTGCTTTCACCTGCAAGAATTCGCATCACCTCAAATGGGCCTACCTGCTGCCAAAGCCGGAGTTCTCCATGCACTCTCTGACATCCTATGCAACTGCCCGCCCTTCCACTGCTCAATGGACCCGCTGGTCCAACGGAGTGAAAGGACACAATGACACCCAGTGGTGAGCACATGACACCATACCTGCGTGATCAGCTAGTAAGCTACCATTATGATGAAGCCTTGCAGCTCATTTCGAACTGCAAATCAATTCAGATTACGAAAAATTCAAAATACAGCAAGCAAAACAGAGAGAAGAAGAAACCAATGACAGTTTTTATGCATGGCAGTGTGAGATGCCCAGCACTTGCACCCACAGTGATCCAGAGAAAGGAGGTACAGGCCCAGATCATACAGAGGTATAGATATCCATACAAAGTCGGATCATTCTGTGGTAAGCCAGGATGAGGCTAGAAGACATTCAGGTGCTTACTCGCTCACACAAGTTGTCTGACAGTAGAGCTGAACAGATGGTAGTAGCACTCGTGAGAGCAATGGTGAAAGAAGGCCTTACTCCTCCACTGAGGATGGAAAAAAGAGGTAGCAGTGGTAATTCAGAATAAGAACCTGGCAAAGCTGCTGCCAATACAGAGCACCACATCACACACCTGCACAAATCGTAGGTTGAAGCCACACACAGCTTCCAAATGCCCTGTGCAGAAGACTTGCTCTAACTGTAATACCTATAAAACTTTGCGCAAGTGTACTGGGGACAAGATCACAAAAGCCCAGTAAAAACACCACGACTCGATACGAACAATCCGAGATTATGATGATCACCAAACACACCCGAAAGCATGAGTGAGAACAAATCAGGAAGGGACGAAGAAGACATATTTCTGATATCTTATGCATTTGTAGAAGAGGTGTGGCGCAGCGACCAGATCGGCTGCCTCTGGAGCTGGGGCTCACAGTTCGATCCCTTGTGCCGGTGCAGCTCAGCTCAGCATCATGTGACTCTGGGCAATAGCTCACTTAATCTCCCCGACAGCCCCAAGCGCCTTGATACCTTAAGAGGTGATATGTTCATGCTTTACAAATATGGATTATTATTATTACAGGCAAGTGACCAGGCTTGAGGTGACTGCAGCCCAAATGGAAAATAGAAGTAAGAAGCGCAAGCATCAATGCATCTGGAGACACATCACCGCTGAGGATAGTATGAATTTTTAAAACCATAGTATGGCACAAAGACCGCAAGTGGAGCGGGGAAATTCTACATTACCAGTGAAAGGGGCAGAACCCTCCTGAGCTGTCACACAGCTCATGACCTAGGATTGGTCTCATTTGCATGCCAGGTCCACGAAGGCCAAACCAAAAGATTCTTGAGGAACTTTGATCATATGTTCCTTGGGCTCAGATGGCTGAAATGCCACTCTGTCAGGCTGCATATAGACAAAACAGTAAAGTCCACAGCGCTATGCCACTGGTTTCATTCCATCTGCATCCCCAAATAGAACAGAACAAGAGTGGCTAAAGGAGATGGCTGTGATTGAGAAAATCTCTGGGATGATACTGTGGCTATCACCAATAGCGGTGGTTACCAAACCCTAACAGCTGGGATCAGCATGCCTTTGCATAGATATGATGCTACCCAATTGAGCAATCAAGCATGAGTGTCACATCATGCCTTATTATAGATGGCATAATTGCAGATCTCACTGGAGCTCCCTGGTTCTTTAAAGTTGACCTGAATGCAAGCTTCTATCACCTGCCCCTCAATCCAGCCAGTGCTACATTACCACATTCTCTACTCACCTGAGTCTCCTAAGATATAAGAGGCTAAGCTTCAGCATCTCCTCTACAGTGGAAGTCTTTCCAACACAGTGAGGGAAAACCCTATCAGGACTGGAAGTGGTGATCAACATAGGAGATTAGATCTTAATCTACTCCAAGACAATCGAAGATCACTGCCCCCACATGAGTGCTACCTTAAAGCACCTCTCAGACTATGGACTCATTCCGCACAGAGAGGAGTACAAGTTCTTCAAGAACCATGTGGAATTTTTCAGATACATCTCCGCTAAGGATGGGGTAAAGGAAGACCGAAGGAAATCACAAGACATCAAGAAAGCTCCGGCCCCATGGTCCGCTGCTGAAGTCAGAAGTTTTCCTGGCATGGTCAAATACTTTAGCCATCTTCCCCTTTGCCACCCTGACAAAACCATTGTGAGTCCTCGTGAAGGCACATTCAAGCCAGGAATGGGGGAAAACCCAGGAGCTAGCCTTCCAGAAAATCAAAGATGCTTCTTTCCACGATATGAACATAGTGTACTTCAACCCAACAGAAAGAAATGAACTACTAGTAGACAGCAGCCCAATATGATTCAGCGTGGTACAGGGGCAAAGAAAAGGCCAATGGGCACCTGTAGTATTTGCAATCAGGGCATCAACTGACTTTGAAACCTGAAATGACCAAATTGAAAGGGAAGCGCTAGACACTAAGTGGGGATGCTTGCACTCCAACCTCTACTTGTATGGGAGGAACTTCAAGGTTATCACAGACCATAAGCCGTTGGTAAACGTCTTCTGAGGGCACGTCACATAACCCACCAGCCAGGATTGATAAGTGGGTGATGATATTATAGCTATATTATCTAGAGGAGAAGTACCAAACCTACAAGAACAGCTGCTTTAGTTACACACTAATTTCTCTGCAGGAGGATTCCTTTAGTTTCAAGTTGCTGCTATCAAAACCCTTTTTTACCAAAGAAAGGGCAACAGTACAGATTAGTTCTCGATAGTGCTCTGCCACTGTGCTCACTGTGAATGTCTGCAAGGTTTGCTATAGGCTTGGGCGAAATTTTAATTAAGTCAGGATAATGGGAGTCATTTCAGTAATGTCGCTTTACTCTTTTTACATGAAATTTCGGAAATTAAGCGATTATGCCTGTTTGTGTAATTATAAGTCATTTAGCACAAAAATCCTACTGCAGTGCAGGAGCACAGAAATAATGAACTTAGTGACCACAAGCGTGTTCTCTTGTACTTAGAGCCATTTTCTTTGCTTGAAAGGCATCTCTGGGCCATTTTTTGATGCAGGGTGCATCTTGCACTATGAAAATAGCGCTAAATGCCGGGTTGTATCCTTGCATAATTCCATGTAATCTCACTTAATTATGCTACAGCAAATTACACGAGTTACACTCATCCCTGGTTTTCAATTTTATTTCAGGAGAACCAGGCCCCAGAGGCGTCAGTGGATTGTACAGCAATAAACAAAGTATTTGAGTTAACGGGGAATAAATATCAGCCTACAGAATAAACAAAAGAGGAATATTAGATATGATCATATAGGCTGTCTTTAGAAGCATACATAGAGTGGTCATACATGCAATGAGAAATGTGCTGATGACGAGCTTTTCTACCAAAAAATCTACAAGGTCTTCTTGAACGTCAAGAGAGACTATGCCAGTCTGATATGGCTTGGACGTTCATTCAAGGTTTTAGAGCATTTTCCTCGCCTGAGTAGATTTGTGTTCAAATTGGGCATTTCTATCTCCTGCAGACCTTTCATGCCTGCCTCATGAAGCAACTTTTTGGGCGAGGGAGGGCATGGTTTAGGGATCTGTAGTTGAGGCGGGCCTTTGTCCTCTGGTATGCAGCGACCAACTGGGGTGATGAGAGCAGGAGACACCACAGATTCCAGCTTCATCCCTGGCTGCTACACAACACCTCACATGTGCTAACTGTATTCCTGTTCCTTGCAATGGAGTATTTCAGGGGTACATATTTTCAGTTCTATAGGACCTGGATCAGTGCATGCTGTGGAGTACTCTGGCTACCCATGTTGCAGAGGGTAAAGAAAATGAAACAGGTCAAGATACAGGTCTTCCTACAACAACAAAAAGTATGAAGTAATTTCTCGCATAGCTAATGCATCCTCATGGCCTCTGATGGAGACCGAAGGCATAGCAGCTATTCTGCATAACGGAGATGGTTTGGTCTGGCCACATAAGAAAGTACTTTAGTAAACCATAGACGATACCAGGACAAGCAATGGACAGATACTTTTAAGGCTATTGCTGACCGAAAAAGCACGCAGTCTGGTTTTGGAATCTATGAACAACTACTGCAGTTTATAGGCAGATCTCGGCAGTAGAACAACTGTCTGAAAAATCTTTAAAAACTGGTCCTCGGAGGACAGTGTTCGAATTCACAGCTTAAATGATAACAGCCAGTAGAAGGATCTGCATTAATGCGTGTCTGACCTCTTTTGTTTGGTGTTCAAGGAGTGCTCAGATTTACATATTGAAATTGGGTACCTCCTAGAGACGAATGGAGAAATGCCAAAACTCTGAAACACCGCAGGAATTCTTGTTGAAGATGTCCTCATACCTATAAAAAGAGAAGTTAATCGAAAAAGCGAGGACCCTCACCAGGTGCATTATCTGGACAGCACGGTTTCTCCATACCAGCACCTCTCAGCAGTGATGCTGCTCAAGACAAGACATGTTCAACTGGTTGTAGAACCGAATTCAAACAAGCTGTGCTACAAATGGGCATTTCCAACAGGCTCACAGCTTCTTTAGGCTGGTAAGAAAGTCATGGTGTCCACAAGGGAAGAAGGAAGAGAATTCTGGGTGTGGACCATGTGGATGAAACCGACCGCTCGCATCAAGGACCGCTTAGCTCAGCAGAGGATACTTTAGGACAAAAATGACAGAGGGATAAGTTTTCTAGAAAAAGGGGTCAGTGAATAAAAGATCAGTGAGGGCAAACCAACTCCATGGGAGACTTATTGTGTCATGGTTGAGTACTCTGCATGGGGAAGCTTGGGTTGTTTCGGATTTTTATGTAAATGGCAAGCAATCTTTTGTCATTTGTTATGCAACATCAAGAGATGTGTGTGCATGCGCCAATTAAATCGGTGGGTTTCATCTTTGGGGGAGTGCACTATTGAAACTTTTTCTCTTTTCAAAGATAGAATGTAAACCACCTATATTCCTTCCCAATTGTTTTAACAAATTTTACATTGTTCTGCCTGTTATTCTTCTAGGTAATTGGAAGTGGGCTATCGAATTTGCTTCACAGATACTACTGTTCTGTCATTATGTTCTCAGTTTTGAATTCTTATTCTTTGAAGCTTTGGGGGTATTACACCCAATCAGGATTAGTGGGTGTTGGCCCTTTTTACAGGTTAGTCCGCAGACTTTTTGCCTTCTGCCTCCTCTTTTTCTGATCCTGTTTTTGTTGGCTTTAGGATTCTGGGCACATTATCACTGCTAATTAGTGCTAAAGTGCATATGCTCTCTTTGAAAATTGCAATTCTGATTGGTTCTCCGTGACTGCCATTTTGATTTACTGATACGTCCCTAGTAAAGTGCACTGGGTGTGCCCAGGGCCTGTAATTCAAATGCTACTAGTGGTCCTGCAGCACTGGTTGTGCCACCCACATGAGTAGCCCTGTAAAGTTGTCTCAGGCCTGCCATTGCAGTGTCTGGGAGTGCAGTTTTTAACTGCCATGTTGACGCACAGTTGAATTCATCGTATTGTTTAATTATTGAAAACAAACTCCAGCAGTCCACTTTTAGTCATAGCCCGATATATTTTGAATATTGACAGTTGCATGTTTACTGAGCATTGTTTTTAACATTGCGTATATTTAGAAGAACAGCAAAGGATGAATGTACTATTGCATGTTACTTGTTTATATTTTTGTTGGCAGGAAATTCATTTCTTACCATGGTTGTAAACATGTTGCTTTTTAAGATTTTAATAAAGGTTTTGTGTTCATATTCAGCATGCATGGAGTCAGCACAGTATTTCGTTTATTTTCATGGTGTTCCTGGTCAGGTGGTTTGCATGCGTCATCAGGTTTAAATTTAGCACACTTGTTCATTTGACTGTGTTTAATTTGAGCACTTATCCAGGTCTGGAAAGTCGCAGCATGTTTCTTTGGTGCAGGTATTTTATAGTTCAAATGTTGTCACACTTAAGTTCACTCATGTAGTGAGTTTTATGAAGACAACGTGTGGTTGCACGCAATTTATTGCATGTGTTTGATTGTGCGTTTTTGGCACAGATCATGTACGGTTATTCATTTGTAGAAACTTGACGACACTATTTTGAATAATTCTGTTTGGTTGTTTTTCATTATGTTTGGGTACTTATGAGAAAGCCTGACCGGCACCTGTTTAAATTGTTTGTTGAACCAAACAAATTAATACATGGATGAATTTGGATTACTGATGAACCAAATCTGATTTAAATGGGAAAAAGCAGTTTGAACCTGTTTGACTGAAAATTCCTTGCTTGTGCATCCTGGAGCTTAAGGAGCCTGATGAGGCTTGAGCAATTTCTTTTCATTTTTCAAGTGCACCCACTTGCCTGGCCCTAACCTTCCCTTTTGCTACATGTAAGGCACCCCTAAGGTAGGTCCAAGGTACCCCCATGGCAGGTTGCATTGTATATGAAAGGTAGGACATGTACTGGTGTGTTTTACATATCCTGATAGTAAAATACTGCCAATTTCGTTTTTCACGATTGCAAGGACTAGCTCTCCCATAGGCTATCATTGGAGCTGCCTTGTAACATTTTACAAGTGTAACTTTCAATTGGGAACAGCTAGAGATTTTGATTTTGGGCTCGCTGACCTCAGAATTTTAAAACACTTCTTTTAGGGAAGGTGGTTTTTAAATTGTGTATTTGAAAATGTCCCTTTTAGAAAGTGGGCATTTTCTTATTTATCCATCTCGTGCCTCTGGCTGCCTGTGGATTCAACCTCTGGTTTAGACTGACAGGGGCCTGTTTGTGCATTCACTCTAGACAGTCACACAAAGGATGTGGAGAGGATGTGGTCTGACAGCTAGACTGCCGACTTTGGAGCTGGAAACCAAGGTTTGAGCCTCGGGGTCACGTCCACATCCTGTGATTCTGGGCAAATCACTTAATCTCCCTGTGCCCACCAAAAACATGAATGTGTCTTTGTGTAACGTAACCGGTGCTCATTTAAAGCGCTCCAATACCTTCGGGTCGACTTTGCGCTATATAAATCTACAAAGAAAAAAGGGAGTTGAGGTGTGCCCTGCATATCCTGATGGCCCATCACCAGGCTGATGGGCCTTCCTGAGCTAGAGTGGTGGGAGGAGCGGTCACCTGCACCTGAATAGGGCTGTGTCTGGCCTCTCACAATGCTGTCTCCACTCCCTGGACTGTGTCTGGAGCCAACATCAGGCAGAACAAGAACTTGTGCACTATAAAGACAATCCTTTGAAGAATGCCTACTTCAAAGGCCAAAAGGGGTACAAGTACTGGACTTAAAACCCCAGACCTTTAGAATACTTCTGGATCAACAGGATTCTCTGCCAAGGAGAAGAGCTGAAGTGCTGTGAGGAGAGTCCCTGCCCCTTTGCTGTGTTTTGCTTCGCTGGGTTGGCCTGCGGTTGCTGCTTCTGCTTTGGAGAGTAAAAGGACTGGACTTTGCTTTCTATCCTTCTTGTGAAGTTTCTCCAAGGGCTTGTGTGTGCTTGCCTCCTGTTAAGAAGTCTCAGGGCCATCAAAGACTTCATCTGCAACATCCCTGAACTCCACTGCTGCCCTGTGATGCCAAATCCAGTTTTGGGCCATTGGAGGTTGTTCCTGCTGCAAAGACCTGCTTAAAACCATCAAAATCGATGCATCGCCATTCCAGCACCTGCTTTTCCAATGCACAGTAAGTTCTGATGCCGCCCCACTCGCACAATCCCTCACCCGCCTGGCACACCTACGTGCTCGTGGTAATGTTTTGCACAATTTTTTCACTTAGATGGAGATGCCTTGACGCTCCTGTTGAAAACGTTTTTATTCTAAACAGCACCACCCGACCTACGCTCCCCTTCCTTTTGGATCCACTCCATTTGCAGGTCGCCTGAAATTAGTATTGGAGCAGCACCACAATGTAAGTTTTCACACCGCCCTGCTTGCTGCTTGCCTGCGCTCCCGGCACTTCTCAGTGCTCGCGCTAATTATTGAACCGTTCTTAATTTGTTGGATGCGGTTCTGCTCCTGATGACAGCGTCGTCCGGCACATATGCAGTTGCGCCAGACTTTTGGATTCTTTCCACGCCTGGTCCTGGATGTCATTCTTACAGCTCCTTCATCTGGACCTACATTCTTGAATGGTCCTTGCCTGATACCTTACCAGTAAGTTTTTTCTCCCCTGGCAGCACTTACGTCTTCCCCCACCCCTTTTTTCTAGTTGGCTCTCTAGATCTCCCAGACAGAGACCACTTAGCTCTCTCACTCCCAGTTAATCCCGCCAGTACTGGGCCCATATGGTTCCCTTGCCCCCTGCGACCCACCCCCACCCCTTTCTCTGAGCCTAGACACGCGGTATTTTCCTCCTAGAGCTTTAAATGCCACTTTCTAACTGTCATTGCTTTCTATCTTTGGCTCATTCCATTTACATTTTGGCCTTTGCTTTCTCTCGGTCCTCTATCTGAGTGTTTTTATTCTCCCCCACAGCACTGTTGTGTAACTAAATTGTACCCTGGTCCTGATGATGGCCTAACACTTCTACAGGTCGAAAGGCCGTCAACTTTTACAGTGAAATTGACGGCGCCCATCTCTCGATAATACCCATTTAAATTACTCAGTTTTTTCTTGCATTTACTGTTTTGGTACTTCTACGCACATATCTTGTATATAGTTTATCTTGTTTTTGCACCCCTCTGTCGCTGTACATACTTCCTCACGTGTCACTTGCGCTGTTCACTATTTCGCGAGCACTTGTGCACAGTATTACACAGGTTACATTCCATTAAATGTAACGCAGTGCTTATCTTGTCTCTTAAAATATATGAAGTAATATATACAACAAATCACTGTTGTCTTGTAAATTATTATCTCTCTGTTTCTCCTCCAATGCTCCTAGCAATTAATTGTGCCCTTGTTAAACTGTCTTTCAAGTAACACCCTTAAAGACATTGTTCTACATTACACAAGTTTGCCCTGGTCTCTATAGGGTTTACGCTCTACCTCCTGTAGTCTGTTACTGCTTTTCCAATGCAGCACCGCCGTGCTGGAGAAATTTCCATGCATCACCGCTATGCGGCCGAAAAAAGCTACAGCACACATGTCTCTGAAGTCCGGGACACCCCCACTGACTGCAACACAGCCCCTGCTATGCGGCTGAAAGAATCGACACATTGTGGGACCGTGGCTGAAGAAATTGATGCAGCGCCTGTTTGCCACCACCTCGAACTCCATCGTGCCTGGAATTCCATGCATTGCACCTGTGCACCAAGTTTTCCCAACGCATCACCCACAGAGCAGAACCATCTTGGATTTCGATGCATTGCTTCCACCTACAGTCCGGATTCGATGCAACACTTCTCCTGCGTGCAGCAGAATTTATGCATCGCCTCCCCGTGGACTCAGGAACCGACGCATCGCTGTGTTTTCTGAAGATTCCCTCCTCTGCGGCTGTTTTGCCATGTGGATTGTGGCGCATATGAGGTACTTTATGTAAAATGATTGCATCCATAGAGTTCTGTGGACAGAATTGCTTGAAACCTTTTAAAAGCCATATTTTGAGTAGTGTACGTTGGATTGTTGTTGTTTTGGTCTTGTTTGGTTTAGATAAAGATACTTTATTTTTCTAAACTGGTGTGGTGTCCATTTGTAGTGTTTTGGCCGTGTTACTGTGTGCTATGTACAAATGCTTTACACATTGCCTCTGAAATAAGCCAAGCTACCAAAGGGGTGAGCAGGGGTTATCTGGGTGTGCAACTCCCTCATCCTGACTAGAAGGAAGGGTCCCTACTTGGACAAGGTGCAAGCTACTGTCAACTAGAGACCCCCATTTCTAACAGTGGGATTAACAATTTTTTTTCACAAACCACACTACATCCTGCACTGTCCATCAATAAACATTAGAGTCATGAACTAGCCCACTAAATGCACTAGGTTCTATCCCTAAGTTTCCATGTTATATTTTAGAGGAGAAAAATTTGCTTAGGTGCGATTACTGGAGATTAGGACACAAATGGTTCTAGGCAACAGGGGTTGTTGCTATTGCCTTTCACATTAGGGTTCAACACATAGTCTTGTGAAATGAAACAAGATCACAGTGGAGAATCCATAGCAGTGGTGGTGATGTTATCTTTTCTGACGGTATTACTTGAAAACTGGTCTGAGACACCAGTGGTAGGGATGGGGAGACTGTGGCACAACAAGGGCAGCATAATTAAATAAGTTTATCGTTTATTAGCTTCCCGATCGTGGTTCTCCCTCTGCCATCCAGCTGCTAACTGCCTGACAGTGGAATTTCTACGACCCATGCCAAAATGGAAACAAAACCAGAACTGAACAAGGTTAAGATTCTAAAGCCCAAGCGCTATGAGCTTGGCAAAGATTATAACACATCTCCTTACTTCAAAGCAAAACAACGCAATGGAAATCAAACTGGAACACATTCCAAAGAAAAGTCCAGCTCATTTCATATACTCTTGAAGATAGTGAGGAGCTCTTCGGTCCTCTGTTCCCTTACACCCTGCAAGTGGTAGTGTATCTGGGATGGGGCTCACCTCTTGTTCCATCTCCATCTCCAGAAATATCACTTATTAGCGGAAGAGGAAGGCTGCAGTGAATTTATGATGATGGGGGCGATGAGGTGTTGAATGTTGTAAGGGACAGTGTGGAGGTGAGTCCACATCTAATGAGTGAGCCTCAATTCAGTGCAAGGACACTTCACCATCCATGCACTGGAAAGGAAGCACTCTTAGGCAGACTGATATACCTAATAGCCAATAGCATGTCAGTGAAAGAGAGATACTCCTCTGTGTTCATCCAGAATGTGAATGACACTTTCATCAAGCAGCGTAAACAAAGGCTGGGTGGGGGCAGCCAAAGCAATAGTGCTTGAAGAGGGCTCAGCTAAAGGAACGGATGGGTGAATCTTTCTCTGTGTTGTCTCTTGGCCAGTCCTTAAAAGAACACCACTACCTTCATCGGTTGACAGTGAATCACACATATTCCTTTCAAAGAACAGAACCCCAAAGTTCTAAGATCAGCCACCTGAATAGAATGTGTGCAAGTTGTGAAATAAAAGTGGTAGCAATATTTGTGCTTGCCCTGATAGATTGGCATGACGTTATATTTCATCTGCAGCAGCAACCAGACCCCTAAAGTTCACGTTTGTTTGACTGGCATAACTTCGGAGAACTGTTGAATTTTGCAATAAGTACACATTTGCGAATTTTTTTCATTTCCTAGTATGGGAAATGTTGCATGTTTTGCCAGTAGAAGACTGGTTTGAGAAAAATGCCTCACCAAGAGACTTTTTTCTATTTGAACCCGTTTCCTGGCAATATTTTTCATGATTTTTCTATGTGAAGAATACCTTCACTGAGCTTAGTTACTAGAGATTCTGGTGAAAGTTATGCCACTCAATAGGCCTAATTTTTTAACAATTAAACATATTTTGCCGAGAAAAAGCCAATGCTTAAAGCCCATCTCTTCTGATAATTGACACTTCTGCATTATTATATGGGGGCTCTAGCCTTATGCCCAGAACTGCCTGTGGGCTTGGCAGAAAGCTAACCTTATGTTATAAACTGATGGGATTTTATAATGCACGAATAGAATCGCTTGTCAGCAATAATCAAACAAGAAATTAATATAATGATTCCATAATACCCATGCGAAACTATGCACTACAGACTTCACTGTCAATTTCAAGCAATTATGTCAAGCTACTTTATTTTTACAATGCGTACAAAGTTGTTATATGTTGAGGCAGTAAAAGGACTGGTTTATCAGTTGAAACCCCAAAATTACTAAAAACCTGAAACTAGTACTCCAGACGAAATGGCGAAGAGGTACATGTCTTACTATGAGGGACACCCTCCAAGTGGCTTTCATTTAGCGGTTATGACAGTGGTCTTGTTTGTGTCGTTTTATAGAGGCCTACATTCCCCCTCCGAACGGACTCTGGGCAAGAAGGAGTCAGAACTTAGTTGAGTAATATCAGTTGGTCATCGATCAATCAAATCCGTTTTATTTACCTCCTGCAACGTAAGTTATTATGTATGCTGTGCAAGAATATACAGAGTTATAAAGAAGGTCTACCAAAGAACATATACAGGATGTCCTGAACGAAAATGCCTCGCTGATCTGAATGAATCCAGAGGTTATCGATCGCATCCCTCCTCAGAATATACAACGTTCACCGAAGTTTCATTTGAGGGCCAGTGATGAGCACCTCTTCCCAAATACTTGAGGTCTTTCTGTGAGGGTCCATCTGCCACCTGCTGATCTCCCAGCATTATTCCTTCTCTGGGCTTCCATTTCCACCTCACAAAGCTATGTTTTGTTTTGAAAGGACAACCTTATGACACCGAGAGCTGACAGCAATGGCAAATGCATAAGGCGTCTGCACAGACTTTGCCCCAAGATGCAGCATAGCAAACGTTTTCATTTAAGCATAACAAATTTGGCATTGTGCTTTTATCAAAAGTGCAAAAGATACAATTTTGCCCACTATCAATTTTGAAACAACCTATTACCACATGCCGTTGCCTTTTTAATGTCAGTTAATGGCATTAACTACTGATTTGAAATTTAACAGACATCACAGGAAAATTGGTAGTCCCATTTGGATTTTTGAAAAAGGCAGGCTAAAAGCAAGCAGCAGTAGTCTCAATTTCGTAAAGATCACTTCCAAAACATAAACAGGATATGCAGAATAAAAGAGGCACACATTAATACAAGAATCCTTCTCACATAAGGTGATCATCTGCGTCGTGCTGCACTCATCAGAAAATAGTCCCACGTGTGCACAGATATGTCTTGTAACACACACTATTTTACTCTTGCAGTTACAAGGGGCAGAGTTAATAATCTAGTGTTTATGAGCTTCTATTTAAAATAAAATCAAAACTTGTTGGGAAATACATGTTCAATAGGATCTGGAAATGTATATAAGTTTCTTTCTGAAGAAAACTTTATATTTTGCCCAGGGGTTGGAAACCTTTTTGTACTAATTTGTGTTAAGTTGACAAAATAGCAATTCACAATTTCCACCAAATGTGGCGCATAATGCTGCATAATTTATTTTTTTGTTGCCACAAAATTCTGTCACTCACTGGCCCTGTGTATAGAGCACAATGCTGAGATTGTGAAGCATGTGAATTTTTTGGACAGTGCGCTTTTGATGGGATTCGGAGGGTTATGGACGACCGGAAAACCTGTCCTGAGTGCACCACCTTGTTCTTCACTGCCGCCTATCAGGTTAATTTCTTACTTACCTTACAAGTATGAGGTTGCGCAAGATACCCTTCACGCAAATGACGAGTTACATTAAATGGGATTTTCCATATAACTGGTACTGTCAGGCTGGTACAGTGTCTGCAACTCCCTCTCCCCTGGCCATTGCAGGCCCCCTGACAAAGAGATGCCTCCCACTATGTGCTCAGTCAAAACAAACTATAGTAAAACACACACAGGAAAATCCCCTACAGCGCTCCTGGTCGTCATGTGGAGCTGTAATGCTTCCCAACCGATTTGCTATTGAAGAAAGATTTTAATTCCGAGAGCATGAAATTAGAACTTTAGGTGCCCTTAAAATCCCCGCAAATCCTCTACCGACGTTGTCATTAAACCAAGTTTAAAGACAAAGCCCTTCTTTTATTGGAGTTCCGTGTACTGGATCCTGGCACCACTTCATTCAATCCATTAAAAAAATGTGTTTGTTTGGAAATCCTCTCGCGGATCATCTCGTCTGCCAAAAGCAAATATTTAATTTCACATATGGCCAGCTGTAGTCCTGATACATGGACATACAAGAACGGTGTTTTATTCTTCCAGTCTGTGGCAGTGCAGGGGGTTACTCAGTCAGGACTCACTTTCTTCCAGCTTGTGACAGCCATCAGAAGGTTTTGGCGGGAGCTCGAGGATTAGTCACAGCGTTCATGTTTTTTTAACACAGCATATCCTCATTGACAACTATGGGTACAGTAGGTTCCAGCGTCGTGACGTGTTCTGGGACTATGGATGCCAACAGGAACTGCTTCAAATTAGTCTTTAGAATATAAGCAGCTCTCTGTTTCACTCCACCTGGCTCCAGGATTCTACAACAGCATAAAACACAGGTGAACAAATGAGTAGTAGCTCCTACAATGAGAGCCTTGTTTTCAGGGGCGCTGTTGCAGAAAATATTCTACAGCTCACAGAGACGAGCAATATCTCCCTTTTAGAAACTGGTGGGCACAGATTGCTGAATTCAATTGGCCTCCTCATGTGCTACCAATTTACCAAATCCATGTGTGTCCTCTTTTACTGCTACCTTAAGGAGTACGGTTGGTTAACAATATTTATGATACTAGTTGGCCTTAACACGGTAATGGATCTCACCACCGCAGGAGACCCGGGAGGCTACAGCAACTCATCAGGTGGCGCGGCAACGCACCGTTCACAGTAAAACAACCACATGTGTGGTCTTAATTATAGCAGTGGTGGTCCATTTCCACTTGTTCTGTGGGTAGGATATTTGGGCAAATTGCAAACCATGCAGAATTCTCTTTTTTTCCCACCTGCAGAGCAGAATCAAGATTAGCCCAGTGCTCCACATGCGGAAAAAGAAGAAAGCCCAACACAATTGCATTTAGAAGCACTGTGAGCTTTGTATTTATCTTATTGATAATTGCATTAGGGTAAACACTTGCATGCCCCTGACAGTGCTCTTGATAGCAGCTTGCCTGGCAGGGAAGCCTGTGTGCATTGCCGGCCCGCAGGGTCCTCCTTACACTCTACGAGTCAGGCACCACGCGCAGACTCCACTGTTGGAGAGTTTACTCTGATGCACTGTCAGGGACTAAACAGTTGAATTAACATAAACCAATTGTCATTAAGAAAATTACATTGTCCAGTCCCTGGAAGTTTTAAATTCAAGGACAGGCAGATGGGAAACCAGTGGAAATGTGCAGAATTATCTGAACTTTTATATCAGCTTACTGTAGTGCCGTGTGATCATGTGCAGTAGGACCCTTGTGGTGCTAAGCAGAATCCTTGCAAAGTTATGTAATCAGTTGGGAGGTATTTGGGTGTGTCTGGGTATAGTCAATAAAGTCTATCATGCAGTGCATTCAGTTAACGGTTGCATGCTGAAGAATAAAGACGTGTGTTGCATAGTCATTACCGTGTTCCAGAGCTAGGATGCTACAAATGGCGACGAGTAGGAGATACGTGCCCTGAAGAAACAAGACTACTCTCCCTGAGAGTTTGCCATGGTCCAGCAAACTGCTCGTGTGTGCCCTGTATGCCCCAAGAAGCAGGCTACGGTTGGCTTCTGTGGAGTCAAATCGCCACTCTAGCTGGTACAAGGCCCTCAAAGAACGTGAAGGCCCTACAGAGGAGCACAGTTAGAAAGCCCGCCAGAAGCCTACTGGCAAGGCTGAAAGAAGAGATACTTTGCCACAGCGTAACACACAGCCATCATCCGTATACAGCAAAAACACTAAAGGTAGTGACAGCCAGGTATGAAAAAACGCTAAAGACAGTAACAGCCAGGTACAAGAAAGCACTAATGGCAGAGATGGCCAGGTGCAATTGAAGCTAAAGGCAGTAAAAACCAGGTACAGAAAGTACAAATGCACTTACCTGCATGAGCAAGGGAAGTGCCACACGACCTCAAATCGGGTGTGACGATCAAGCCCGGCTGAGCTACCGATGCCTGAAAAGTTACAGGTAGCATCCAATATACTGAAAGGCCTCAGAATTGCGAAAATTTTCAATGGCTGAATAAAGTAGCGCCAAATACGATACAGCCGCATTCCTGAAACCACCAGCGTCATTCGACATCGCCAAAAAGTAGAATATTGGTGCCAGATGGACTGCATGGATTGAAACATGACTTCACAGATGCTCTATAAGAATTTGATGTCAAAAAGATTCTCAAATACTTTTAAGACCCTTGCAGGTGATGGAGTGAAAAAAGTGATAAAGAAAATATCACAAGCTGATGAAGTATCGTATGCTCAAATCAAAGAAACGTTGGTAGGCAAGTTCACTCCAATGCCGAGTGTCGACTATGAAAGGTACATTTTCAACTAGGCAAGACAGTAAGCTGGTGAAATGATGGATGAGTTTGTTGAAAGACTTGATACCCTTATCAAGCACTGCGAGTTCAGTGAGTTCAATGATAAAGAAGCCAGGCATCTTAATCATCAATGCCTCTCCAATTTGTTCAGACGACGCGTGCTGAGAGAGACACTCAGTCAACATAAGGTACTTATGGCTGCGAGAGCTGAGGAATATGCAGATAGACAGGCTGCTATGGAAGCTAGACCGACACAGAATGAATCAGCGTTGATCATGAAAAGTAAGCAAAAACACAAAGCGGAGGCCAAGAAAAAAAGAAATTGTGCTTTCGATGTGGATTCTCGTTTCCACACGAAGGTAAATGTCCCGCCATTGGACAGATATGCAAAGGCTGTGGGAGAAAAAAACATTTCATAAAGGTCTGCAAAGCAAAAGAGAAACTAAATGTGTCACGGCGAGAAGAGAAAATGGGGACCAGAAAGTTCCAGAAGCATTCCAGCTAGGCCCACAAGGACAAACGGCAACATCAATTGAGGCAAGTAGAGACTAAACAAAGTAGATCATCATAAATTTAATCTTCCAAAGGCTCTTCAGCGTCATCATCGAGCGACAGTGAAGAAGATGGATGTGCAATGGTGATGTTGACTCCAAAACAAAATGCACATATAGGATTGGCTGCTTGCAAAGAAGAACAGAAGTCAAAGAGAGATCGCCACATGAAGCGACCAAACTCATTTGGCCAATGCCCCAAGATCATGCTAAAGTTGAATGACTGCCCTACAACTCTCATTATAGACAGTGGTGCATCGATCAATATCATGCCGGCAGAAAAATACAACGTCCAACGCCATCAAAAACAAAAGTGTACACATGGGCTGCTTCAAAGCCATTGCAAAGCCAAGGATCATTTCTAGCGACCATGAGTCATAAGAAAACAACAGTACAAGCACCAGTTCATGTTCTCCAAGGTAGGTCATCAAGTGCATCTCTACTCAGTTTCGGCATTGCTGCTGACATGGGACTGATATCCATCAACTACAATCACAATGCACCTTCTGAAATAGTGAGTCACTTCCCATCGTTGTTTCATGGACTAGGGAAACTCAAAACAATGAAGGTGCCACTTCACATTAATAAGGACATTCGTCCTGTTGCTCAGCGACACAGCTGGGTTGCTTTTCATTTACCGGAGGCCATTGAGAAAGAACTAGAAACAATATTAAAGTAAGACATCATCGAGCACTCTACTGGTTCGACACCAGGGGTTTTGCCCATAGTGGTAGTGCCAAAAAAGGACAGCGGAGATTAATTTGTGTTGGTTTGTGCCAGACCAACAAAGCAATTGAGAGAGAAAGACATCAAGGTCTACACATAGAAGACATCATTACACAGCTGAATGGTGCCTAAGTCGTCTCCTGTCTTGATTTGAACAAAGGATACCATCAACTCAAGCTGGAAGAGAACTGTAGGTACATTACTAATTTTCAACTCATGTTGGTTTGTTCAGATACAAAAGATTAAATTTTGCTGTCTCTTCAGGTGCAGAAATCTTTCAGGATATCTAACCCGGAGTAATTCAACCTCTCACACATGCTTTTAATGGCAGTAATGCTATATTAGTGTTTGGGGCCACACAAAAGGAACATGACAAAGCTCTTACACAAGTATGCCATTTGCTTGCTGATGCAGGTTTCACGTTAAATGCAGAAAAGTATGAGTTTCACAAAAACAAACTATGGGCATATTTTCTCTGAAGGGAGAATGACTCCTGACCCCGAAAAAGTTCAAGCATTGTCGTCCACCTGTCCCCAGCAACATGTAACCATGCTGCGATCCTTCTTAGACATGGCAAGCTATTGCTCCAGATACATTCATGATTTTGCCACGGCGAGCGCCCAATTAAAAGAGTTGGCAAAGAAGAATGTTCCCTTCCAATCGTCCTCTGAATGAGATCAAAGTTTCAAGAATATCAAACACGCAATTGAAAATGCAACTGAAATGGCTTACTTTAATCCAAAGTTATATAGTGAGATTGTTCTAGGCAGAAGCCCAGTGGGATTGGGTGCGATCCTTGCTGTATACAGTGGACATACAAATGCTCAGAGATACATTGTGGTCTATGTTAGCAGAAGTCTATCTCAGACTGAACATGCCTATTCTCAGCCAGAAAAAGAGAGCCTGGCTGTAGTGTGGTTTTGTGAACATTATCATGTGTTTCTGTACGGAACTATGCGTTGCTCACCATTTTCGGAAATCCAGACACCAAAATGCCCCCTTGCATCAAGAGGTGTGGGTTGAGATTGCAAGAATATGATTACATTATTGTGCATAAGGTGGGGAAGGATCAAAACCCCACAGATTCCTTCTCAGGAGTGCTGCTACAGCATCACAGTGCAATATGTGAAGTGGCTGAAGCATAAATAAATTTCATAGTAAAGTCTAGCACCCCTGTAGGTCTATCCATTGAGCAGATCATTGCTTATTCCAACACAGACAGAGACATGCTCACACTCAAGGATAACATCGCAACGTCGTCATGTAGAAAGCATACTCAACCTCTCACAGATGATGTTAAATATCAAACTTCAAAAATGTGCAGGAAGAACTTTCTGTCACTCAAGAAGGTATTATACCTAGAGGTTCAAGGATTGTCATACCTGAGAGCTTGAGACAACAAGTCATTGAACTGGCACACGAAGGACAAAGTAGCATTGTAGCCACCAAGAGAGCTCTCAGAGACCGAGTGTGGTTTCTTCGCCTTTAAGAACAAGTGGAGAAGGAACTGAAAGCATGTCACCTGTGTAACTGCTTGTCTCTCAAGACAGCAAAGCATCAGCTAAATATGTCTGACGTTCGTAAAAAAGCATAGGAGAAAATAGCAGTTGATTTCTTTGGACCCTTAAACAATGGCCATTATCTCATGGTAGTTATTGATGAGTACTCATGTTTTCCCTTAGTGGAAGATCTATCATCGACCACTCATGACAAAGTCATTGAGAGGCTGGATGATATTTTTGCAGCGTGGGGTGTTCTCTCCAGCTTCAAATCTCACAATGGTTTGCCTTTTAATAGCAGAGAATGTAAGGACTTTCTTGGTTGTTTGAACGTCAAGCATCAGGAAAGCACACCTCGCTGGCACTGTTGAACGATTTATGGACACCCTGAAGAAAGTGGTTCAGCAAGCTGCACAAGAAGGAATCGAGCTCTAGTCAGCCTTATGTCCAGCTCTTCGCGCCTATCAGTCAACTCCCTATTTTACAACAAGTGAAAGCCCTGCCACCTTGCTGTTCAGAAGAGCCATTGGGACAAAGCTACCACAATAAACCAAAAGCTGAATAATAGACACTGATGAGATTTGTGTCACAGACACTTCTTGCAAAAGTAAAATGAAGGTCTATGCAGCTAATCGCTGATGCACTCAGGACATAGTTTTCGAAGAGAGAGACTCAGTGGCGTAGCTAGACCTACTGCCACCGGGGGCGGCCCCTAAGTTTGCCACCCAGTGCAGGTAAGAGCAGAGGGTGGCGGCCGACGGAGCGCTTGTTCGCGGGGGATAGTGGTAGTCGACAGACACAACTTGCTAACCTCCATGGCCCCCAAAAATAGTGCTGCCTGGGGCGGACCGCCCCCTCCCCCAGCTTCCCCTCCTAGCTACGCCACTGCAGAGACTTGGTCCTAGTCAAACAAAAACAGAAAACGCAAGATTGATGCTCCATTTGATGCTGAACTATTGAGAGTCGTGACAAGTAATGGACATATGGTGACCGCTCGAATTCCCGTAAATTCCATTACGAGAGACTTATCACGTTTCAAGCAACTGCCTCAATGTGAGTCCGCTCCAGACCTTATGAGTGAGACAACTCCACCTGAGTGCCAAGTCAAGCATCTGAGTCTACATCTATGATGCCAGATGACAATGCAACTCCTTCACCTACTACGACTCGATCTGGAAGATTGGTGCTGGAATATCGACGACTCATTGAAGAACTCTAATTTATATATTTTGTCCCTATTTAATATTTAACAACGGGTAAATGTAGAGGCATGTGATCATGTGCAGTAGGACCCTTGTGGTCCTAGGCGGATTCCTTACAAAGTTACGTAATCAGTTGGGAGGTATTTGGGTGTGTCTGGATGTGGTCAATAAAGTCTATGATGCAGTGCGTTCAGTTAACTGTTGCATGCCAAAGAATAAAGACATGTATTACAGAGCTCCGTGTGAGACGTAGTCATTAGCATGTTCCAGAGTTGAGGTGACTGCTACACTTACCATGGATTTAAAAAAAAGAGATTTGCCCACCCCTAGCTGAAGGCACTGGTGGCATAGCTCATAAGTAGTGATTATGTCAGAAATGTATTGTTCATATGGGTTGAACAATACAATACTTCTGTATAAATGCTGTACTGGTGGACACAGATTATCATTACTGAAAGTGGTTTTGAGCACAGTGGAGGAGGCTAATTCCTTCTTAGGCTGCTAATCATCCTTTGTACTTCATGATGCTTCCTGGGGTGGATAAAACTATAGTATTCTGTTATGTGCTAGATTGAGGCCCTAACATAGGTGCGCCGTTTCAGAGGCACAAATCCTTCGTGCCACAATGACAGGCAGGCCCTTTCACCCACTAAAGGCCCTTTCACCTACATTAGCCCTCCCTTCACAATAACGAGAAACAGAGGCTGTCCCTTATCTGACGTGTGCTCTGGGTGCAGAAGACGGTCCATCCTAAATATGTCATCTCCATGTCCAACAGTGACTAACCTACGTCACAACGAGTTCTTAGAAACAGACCCTTAAGCTCTTGGGATTTTCCCTAGCACAGGATTATTGATTTCTCCAAGAACTCATTAAATATGCATGAACCACTATTCCCTAAGGGTTCATTCCTGACGTCTTCCTCTGACCGACTTTACGTCAATACTAACATTCCAAGGCACCTATCAGGTATAAATATACCTCCCATTGCCCAAGCAAACCAGAGGGGACCAAGACTTCCATGCCGACACTCTGACCTGAGACGCTGCAACTTGCGTCATGCCACAGCTCCAGCTGGCAGAGGTCCATCCACCCATCCTGGGGTGTCCAGCTCGAGATCAGGATGAAGTCCCACTAAGGTAATGGGGTTAGACTAAATCCTAGGGGATTCTTGGCTCTCTAAGACCTACACACATGCTAGGTACACTTAGGTACATCTAGTTAGGCATCATAGGGGTATAGGCTTTATCTTAAATGCATTCTGTATTTCATGTATGTGTTCATTACTTTTGCACAATGGTAAAACTGTACCATGCATTTTTATTTAACTGCACTGCTGGCCATATTTCTCTGCTACTGTCCAACAGTTGTTGCAGCACATATTACCAGTACTAGAATAACAACTGTGCAATAAATTTTATTGTAAACACACCCGACTGTTTCTTCTATGTACTTCTCTGAGATGAGTGACTGAATGAAAAGTAGTATATTGTTTCCACAATCCTGAGGGATCAGGGTTTTATGTTATGTGGTTGCCAGAAGCTATTCCCTTCTTGTTGTCAAGAAGTTTCTAGTGGCCTCTGAGTTAGCTGGTACACAGTAATTAAGTTTAATATACGCGATAGTGGCATACCGACCTCAGTCCTATGCCAAGCCTATAGTGTATGTTATTCCAATGCGCAGAACCTATCAGGGAAATAGGAACTACACTACCACTCCCAGTGGAAAAAAGCAGAGCTTCGAAAAAGGTACAACTAAGAAGAGTCCATATTAAATGGCAAAGCACCTTTGGTGGGAAACCGTTCCTGGATGGAGACACAGCAAGCCAGGAAGTTAAAAGTATATAGAAATAAATTGCAAAGTCAGTGAAAGAATATATTACCTAAGTCAACCCTTTATTCCTCCTGAAGTATTAAGCTCAGCTAGGGTTGCTTCCTTCCCGTTTCAAAACAAAGCAAAAAACTAGAAGCAGGAAACAATGCAGGAAAATTAGGATGGGTGGTTCCTAAATAAATACGTATGCAAGTAACAAAGTCGGAACTTATCAAAGTTGTGAAAACTGCAAGACAAGTCGTGGTCATGGATTGGTGAACCATCATATTGCAAATACAGTGGGCTTGTGATCTGGCAGTCATGTAATCAGCTCTTATAAACATCAGCTGCTACTGCAAGAGGATGCAGCTGGAGGAGCAGGCCATCTTGTATTAGGAGTGAGTAACTGAAGTAACAGCCTCCTTGAATTAAGGCTGCATTGCTGGAACACCGTGTCATCTTCAACTGGGATTTTACTCTCCTTCCAATCCTGGGCATCATAGAAACTCTTTCTCAGTTTCTGATACCGAACTGAGGTTTCGTTTCCCAGGGTCTACTTAAACTTTTCCTCTATGCCACGAAAGCTGGTGCCTCGCCTCACTCTTTGACATATATCACATTGGTCACATGTGTGAGGTATAGAGCACTGGCAAGTCTCTTCCTGGTGTAATGAGGTAACAGAGAAGTGACAGGGTGAGACATTAACAATTTAGCCTCTGACAGCTAGGTGAGAATTGAAAAAAATGTAATTTCTTTTTATTCTTGGTAAATTTAGGAATGTGAGCAGTACACTTGTCCACTGGTAAGTGTTTTTACATCTCTCATTTGTAAGCACGAGTTTAGTATGATTGCTAAAAGACATGGAACATTAAACCCCAGATTTCTCTGTACAGCATTTCATCACCACATGGTTCGTGCCTTCGTTGCTTTGATACACTGCCAGGCAGCTGAGATGCAGGGATGATGGAGACTCGTCTTTGTGCTGTGACTATGAGAAAGGCTGTACTTGGGTGTCTGAACGTCCATGAACTCTGAATGCCTGATGAATCTGAGAGTGATTTTGACTAGACAGAATGCTGGTAACTCCCTGGTTTGGGTTTTTTCTAAGTGAAACTCGGGCCATGACCTGGTAACTATGGCACACGCAGCAGCAGCGTCACGAGGGGGGTGCGGGGGGTGCGGACCGCACCGGGTGACACCATCAAATAGGGTGACACCGTGAGCCTCTGCTTTAAATCGCTACATAAATCAGGAGGAATCCTCCTGATTTATGTAGCGATTTAAAGCAGAGGCTCACGAGGGGGTGACACCATGAGTCACCGTGAGCTCGCTACATAAATCAGGAGGAATCCTCCTGATTTATGTAGCGATTTAAAGCAGAGGCTCACGAGGGGGTGACACCATGAGTCACCGTGAGCCTCTGCTTTAAATCGCTACATAAATCAGGAGGAATCCTCCTGATTTATGTAGCGATTTCCGCACTGGGTGACACCAACCCTAGTGACGCCACTGACACGCAGCAGACAATTTCCCAAAGAGGTGTACGTTAACGTCTAGTAGCAAAAACAATATTAGATCACGTAAAGAATTATTACCGCTAACAAACTAATTCCCAAAAAGAGGAAAACATTTAATGAGCTAAATGAAAAAAAAATCAGTTAAGGGAAATTGAGATATTCATTTTTAAAGTTTTACGGAAAAGAATGCAGAGAAAAAGTAACGCATCATTGAAAAATATCAGTGTATGGTAGACCAGGACTGAGGCACAATATCAGGCTGACCGTGATGGAGAGGAGGACAGCCGGTTTGTTCCAGTCAAAGTTTTTACTTCTTGACCTTGTCTCTATTATAGATGTCGGAGTTTTCCAGTGGGTAAAGACTCAAGGCTTATGCTGGCGAGGGTTCCTCGGCATCACAATAATGGTCATCAAGCTCCTACAGAAGTGGTTGGTTTTGGTGTTTAAAACTCTGAGTGGGACTAAGCTGGATGTGATAGCCACCTAGGATGCTTCGCTAATGGGGTAGATTAGTCCACCTCGCTCCGGTGGAAGGTTTTAACTTCTTAATCACTTTTTTGGTTCTCATGATTATACAGCAGGGTAAGACTGGAAGCTGTGGCTGGGCAGGGCTTCATGATGCCAGAAAGCTTTATCACGAGGTTCCACTGAACGAGTGTTCAGTGCAGCAAATTACTCCAAGATGGACAAACCCAGCTTTCTTGCACACCTAGGGTGCAACCTCCCTGAACAAGGCTCAGCATCTTGCTCCGGTTTTCTGAAGGTGGAAAAAATGACTGTCCTACTTGTCTCCAACTGCTGAGAAAGTTCCATATTCTCATTCCAACAGCCCACAGGTCCTCCAGGTAAGCTTCTAGGAATGAGATCCCTCTGCAGACAGAGCTCCTGCAGTGTCCAGTCTTCAGTGGTCAGCTGAACCTCCTTGGACTCAGGGGTACTTCTGCTTTTGTGTCCCTGGAGCAGGCAGAATGGAGGTCAGCCATCTCAGTCTTAAAGCAGTTCCAGGCCATGTGTGTAAGCAGAGCTTCTTGCA
Source organism: Calotriton arnoldi (assembly GCA_963921515.1). Taxonomy (NCBI): domain Eukaryota; kingdom Metazoa; phylum Chordata; class Amphibia; order Caudata; family Salamandridae; genus Calotriton; species Calotriton arnoldi. The sequence continues at coordinate 1,478,656 of CAWUFW010004039.1, forward strand.
TCTCCCTTCTTGCAGGTCAGAACTTGTGTAGTCTCCCTAGCTCCTGGAATGTTCTGAGGAGCTGGTGGCGAGTTGGCAATATTATGTGAACTAGCCAATGATTATAGGATTTTTCCACCCAATCCAATCTCCTTCCCCAGCTAAGGCATACCTCATTTTGCAGTACTTGTGCTATGTTTAACTTTGAAAATTCCTAGAACTGCTAAATTCGAAAAGACTAATCCCTTCCTCCATTAGAATGGTCTCTGGCTCTCTCTAAACCACTTGCCTATTTAGATGTGTTCTCATCCCTCTGTCAGGGCCAAGGACAGACTTTCCCTTCAGCCTATCCCATTTAGCATATCCAAGTCATAATAGGTAGTGTGAAGTTTGTTGTTTGATCTGCCTGCTGTTTCTGTAGCCCTCAAAGATAGAAATATCCTGGTAAGGGGGCAGTTGTTGACAACACGCCTTCCTCCCTAGGCCCAGAGGCCAAAATATTGTCTTCTGGAAAGCAGAATTGTTACCTCTAGCCAGGAATGAGTGACAACACTAATTCTAAGTCAGCTTTGGCTCAGGAAACAAAATGTAAATGTATGTAAAGTTACTTTTTCACTAAAGTTGTTAAAAATCTGGTTCACCATTACATTACATTTTTCCGGGCAGAGATAAAAGATAATGCTTTTAATTTTACTTATGCCTGTTCAGGGAGAAGCTGCCTAAACCTACACAGCAAACGATATTTGAATATTTAGTCCCTGTGAGAACATACTATTTTAAATATGTATGGCACCACTTTGTTATAAATTTAAGCCCCGAGCCAGGTGGGCTTGCATGGCACACCTTGGGGCTAAGTTAGCAATATGTAAAAATAGTTTTTCCTATACTTTTCAAAGACAGTTTTCCTTTCCATATGTTACTGCTGTGCTTGTAAAATTCAGCCAAGCCAGAGTACAGTGGTGCTCCATGCCAACATATACTTTTGTCATATACGTGGGTGGTGTGAATACTCATTTCTGCCCACATGTGACATTTAACTCCCACATCATTGGTGAATTTTCTGGCCATTTGCCGGGCCTTACATGAAAGTTAAATAGACCAATTGGGAGAAATCTGTTCTGACAGTATCATGTTATGGCCACAGCATTAGCACTGTGGCACTGATTAGCCATGTTGCAGTACACAGAGTCCTACTACCAGTACTCAAATTAAGTTAGGCAAAGCCGGGAAACATTTCCCTTCAGAAAGGCAGTGAGTTTTCCTGACTTCACTGAGAGTAGGTTTTGGCTACTGAGTTCCTACAGGTGGCTGTCGATTCCCTAGAACGGAGGAACATCTGGTTGTAGAGACTGACTACTGGCAGCCAACAGAATGTTGTTACAACTTGCCATGAAAGACTTGCCTTGTGCGGCAATGGTTATAAGAAGTGCTTCTCTGTGCTACAGACATAAGTTGGTATTCTGTCCACTCCGGGAAACTCTGCCTCCTTAAATGGGAATTCATATGATATGTTAAAACATCCGGAAAGCTGCCAAGCAGTTGCAGTGGCCCAGTCCTGGCTCCGAGCATCAAGTGGAATGTTTTCAACTATAACAGAGGGCTCCTTTTCCTCACTTTTTTCTAAACTTTAACAGTTTTGCAAAGTAGAAAGCCTGCAAAATGTTAATTATACAAAGTTTTGAGCCATTCAATTTTGCAACATTGCTCTCTCCTATCAATCCCCATACCTTGATGAGTGAACTCTGAGAAAGACTACCACAGAAAGGTTAGGTGACTTTATACATATATAAACCTTCACATCATATACTCATACATAAAGTGTGATTTCCATGTAAAGTAGGCAATATTTAATTTTTAATGTGGGCCACAGTTAAAATGATTCATGCTAATGTGAAAATGTTTTTGGTTGCTGTGTTCTTTCTCTCTTTTTCTCATTTCAGGAGCCAAGCAGCAGTAGCTTGAATTAATTAAAATGTTGCAAATGTTTTGGTTTCCGTGAGACTTACTTATCCATGTGTGTGTTTCACTGAGAGCTTCTCTGCACCTTTGCTGAGGACAGGCTGACCGCAATGTATCATCCTGCTAGGAGATATCTCCTAAAGGTTGTGAAGATGAAAACTTACACTGTGCATTGCTTGGGGAAACGGGTGAAACCTTCTTATCTGGGAATCCTGTTTGGTCCCCTCTTCCTGAGAACAGTGGGCATATTGTCAAGAATTGTATGTTTTATTTGTGCATTGCTGAGTTAGTTAGATTCAGATGCCCCTTTCCGCTCTATTGAAACTTGTCATTTAATTTTGTTTCTGCTCAAAAAATTAGACTCCTGAGCAAATTGATTCTTTCTGTACCTGACTGAATCTTTATTCAATTCTACCCTTAGAGGTTTTATTTGTTGACACCTTCTGCTTGATTTTTCTCACTTCAATTGACTTTTTAGCTTAGAAATTATGGAATTTCCCTTGCCCGACAAATCTGAATGATCTGAGTTTGTAACTGCAAGCTATTAATAAATTTTCATTGTTTACAAATGTACTACTTTCTCTCATCATGGTGGGGTCTGATGTGCTTCACTGTTAATGATATATGGTTATATTGTTGATATTAAGCCTCAGCCTAGGATGAAATGTCCATCCACTCAAGTGCAGCTTTATACTGGAGTTTGAATCAGGGATCTGCACAGTGAAAATCCCATCCGCACGGGAAACAACCTTTACAACACGGTCATTACACCGCGATACCTTTACAACGCGGTCGTTACAATGACCGCGTTGTAAGTACGCGATGCATTTACATCGCAAGTCTTTACAACAAATTCCACTAGGGGGCGCTGAGGTATTGGAAATGAATTCCAACACCTCCCCTACTGTTGCGCAAACTGGAGTAGGAATAGTAAATAATACTATTCCTAAGACCAGCGCGCCCCCTAGTGGAAGTCGTTGTAAAGATTCGCGACGTGAATGCATCGCGTACTAACAACGCGGTCGTTGTAACGACCGTGTTGTAATAGCACGCGATGTAATACATCGCGTAGTAAAGTGCTATATTCCATCCACACTGCTACAAAATTCTGGTAGCAGAGGATGGTTCCTGCTGAGGTTTAGGAAGTTAGAATTTGCCTCAGAGTCAGTTAGAATATGCTTCAGGGCAATCCGTGTCCCTGAAATTCCATGGTCTAGACTAGAGAACTGGAGGTGTTCAGGTGTTCCTTAAGCAATTGCGATGTCCTAGGATGGCGAGTATAAGCAGGACTATGCATCTTTGATTGTATGTTTTCAAGTGCTGTGGTGTTTGCAGTTTTGATGAGGTAGTGTGTATTACGGTGTGGTTTCCATTTAGGTCCAGAAGGGCTCTGTGTTGAAATTGAGATCTGAAATGCTGTTTTGTACTGATTGCTTGTGCTTATAATGAGAAACGTGCCTGCTTTAAAGAGTTGAACTTTGGTTTTTGGACTTGTCATAGTCAAAGATTGCACTATAGATATTGAGTTATGCTAAGTTGCAACTTGTCTTTTAAGGTTTGTCGTGCTAGACCATGAAGACTATTGGTGCCACAAAAGATGGAGGCTTATTAAACTTCTATTGTAAGCGTGTACTAACTGAGATTGGTATTTGGTTAATGCTTTATGGAGAGAAGTAGTCTGCAGAGGAATAGAACGCACTAGTCAAAGTGACTTCCCACTGGTCTAGAATTCACTTTGTGTGTGTGATAGCGCCAGGAAGGTGTTATTTACCATTTCCTGTAGATTGATTGGTGGCTTTCAATTTTTCTTTTGGTGGAACAGACACGAGTTATTGGGTTTTAAAAAAAATATTTTGCTAACGCAAAGTTGATCGCTGTCAAGTTAGAGCTGCTGTGAGGTGCTACGAGTTACATCATAAGGTGCCGCGCTGATATTGGTGAGTTGGTGTGTGTGCCATGCCGAGATTGGTCATTACATCAAATAGTGCCGTGCTGTGGGTGATCGGTACAGCAGTGTCATGCTGAGGTTAGATGTCAGTGTTGTTATGCATTTCTTTGTGATTTGCTGAGAATTGCAGCTTATTTCAAATGAAGTTTTGTTTTTTGGGGTTGCGCCAAATAAAGAGTAAAGATGATATTTTTCAAGAAATTGAGAGCTTTGTTTAGCAATGATGTGAGAATGAATAACTGTCCATGAAGGGTGAGGAGGCCCCTTCAGAGGCACGCCCATACATAGCATGACAACTAAGGCTGGTTTACACACATTTATTAGGATCAAACAAGGGAATAAGATCACAGCAAATGAAGGGTCCTTGCAGTTTCACCTACATGGTAACTTTAATCTGAGAATAATTGAGATTTTGAAGTGAACGTTGTATGAGATGAAACCCCCACCCAGACATGCTCAGTATGAGCCTTTGAATGCATGGGAACATGCCACACATACAAAACAGAAGAGGAAATATCAGACTCAATCATAGAATAAGGTCCCTAGTTGGATGGAAGCATTATTAGTTGCAGAACAGCAAGAATGGCGAGAGAATGTAATTTGCGGTATAATTATTTATCCTACATTAACAAGAGGCAGAGAAGAGAGGAAGAAGGTACATGAGGGGGTGGAATTCAAGAAAGAAAACAGGAAATTAATGATAGTGATTCCAGTGATGACTGTTTAGACGATCTATTGGGTTCCCAACCACATGTGTATATACTTTTCAACAGACTGGAGGGAATCAACAGCCCCTAGGGCCCCCACAGCCTGTAGACACAGATGCAAGTGTGTCTGTGGATCACAGTCTCCCTGAGGGAAGACTACCCCTTGTAACACCAGCCACACCATTAGGAACCATGAGTACCACTGTCATTATCACAGCCCCAGGAACATCCACAGTTACAACATTCGCTGTTACACCAAGCACTGGTACTGCTTCAGATCTGGGAACGAGCGAGACCAGGAGCAAGTCCCCATGTGAGTGTGCCCATTGTAGAGGTTGTGGAAAGTACTGATCTGCAAACCCTAGGGAGAAATGTTCCTTCAAGATTGCTGGCTGTTTTGAGAGAAAAAGTAGAAGTTGAGGAAATGATTAAAGGAAACTTTGAGTTGTGATTCATATATGGGTACATTGAAGAGGGACTCTTGCTCCTGTGCAAAGAAGCTGCAAGACAAGGTTGTGAGACTCATGAAGGTTTGGAGGGAATAGCCACAGAGTTTAGGGTCGATTTGTCCAAGAGTCAGAATCTGAGGAAGAATTACAGGATGTTCATTAATGAGACAATTCTCTCGAACATGCAAATGCCTGCACTAAGATGACAACTAAGCGAATTAGTTGATAACATCCAAAGATGAAGTGATGTTCAAAAGACTTAAGATCGGTGGGCTCAGAAAGAAAAGATCAATAAAAGGAAAGATGTTGCTGGAGGACCAGATGGATAAGGTGTCCAAAACAACATAAAGGTCAAGGCTTAGCCATTGAGGGAGGTGCATGTACCTTGGAGTTGTGGTGTTCATTTCACATTTACAAATCAATTTCCAAAACTGAGAGAAAATCCTGACCTTTGGTACGATCAGGCTGAGCAATTAGTGAAAATTTCAAAGGTGCTTTGGGATGATTTGAATACTTTTTTAAATATTGTCGTCACTACCAATTTATGGGCAGAGTGCAAGGTGTTGGAGCAGTGGCCAACTGAGGAACCACAGAGAGCTGTGCAAATGAATGACCCTTCCCCTATTGTCATGGATAAATATAATCAGGTGATGGCCTTTTTGAAGACTAAGGTTCTGCAGAAAGAGATTGATTGGTTGAAAATATCAACTATCCAAGAGTCTAAAGAGTTTGTGCATGTTTATTACAAACGGTTAATATAGGATTTCATTTGCCAGCATAATGGTGTCAAAATCCTGGAAGAAGAAATCTCAGTAATTTTGTGTCTTAGTTAATTTTTGGTTTGCACCAGGAAATTAGCTCACTTATTCAGCAGACTGTGATTTGTTGGTAGTCAGAGCCTCTGGATTAAATCGTATGATATGCAAAGTATTTCAATGATGATTTGAAAGCAAGGCAGCAGAGGATCAAGGAGAAATTCATGTTGGCTCAAACAAACTTATCACAGAAGGTTTTTCAGAATTGCAAGTATGTGGCAAACTTAGGTTATAGTCCTGGTGTTGGTGCTGGAATGCAGGAACTTGGCTATCACTGTGGGGTACAATGATGCAGAGTGGGAACGGTGTCCCACAGGGTAGAGGATGAGGAATGCCAGTTGACCTGCACTCAGGGATGAACATAACCATGTTGAATAAAACTCTGGGTCATTTTTTTAATAAGGTGAGCCACTGGAAATGGGAAAGTAGGTTGAATCCAAATCAAATGCAAATTGATGGTCACTTGTCCAACATGAATGCAATGCCTATGCAAAATATGCAAATGTGAAGACCCCAAAACTCTAACATGCCCCAAGTCACATTGATGCTGCAAAATACAAATGGTACGAAGTTTAATGCAAATCCAAATCCCATACTTTAACAATACACTTTGACACAACTCAATAGTTCCCATTTTGACAGTTTAGATGATCCTGGTTCTGCTCAATCACAATGACGGCATCTGAGAGAGGAGGCAGGTTGCATGCTTGTTGCAGTCTATGAGCTAGCCAGAGTGTCCCAAATGTGGATGAAGAGGTGAATGGCCACCCCGTAGTGTTTCTTATCGATACCGGTGCTACCCTCTATACTGTAAGACCTATAGAGGTCTCTAACCTGCCCCTCTTGAATAAACAAGTCCAAGTTTTAGGTATCTCAAATAAACAGATCATGAATCCTGTTTCATCAAGGGTCCCTGTGAAGATTGATGCCCTTGAAGAGGACCATTAGTTTGTGATATGTGATTCGAGTCTGATCAATTTATTGGTCAAGGATCTAATCTGCAAGTACATCGGATGGTGTCAAGCTTCAGGCACACGATGAGGATGCAGACTTTATATTGAGCATACAGAAGCCAATCATGGGGTAATTCCCGATGTTGACAAAAGGAGGCTTAATCCGTGACTTAAAGTACTCTGTGAAGGAGGAAGTCTGTGAATTTACTGACAAAGATATTGGCCTGAACAAAGATGTTAATCCTGTCAGAATAACAATCAAACAGAATGCAGAGTATCCCTGAACACCCCAGTACAACTTCTGACCAGATGCTGTGGCTGAAATTACGCCTTTGATTGAATGTATGATAGAGGTATCTTAAATGCAATACCAGCGAGTCCCTGCAATTCACCTATAACAGGTTTGCTGAAGCCAAATAAAAGGCGGAGAATCATGCAAGACCTGCCAAAGGTCAATAATATTGTTGTCCCATGATACCGAATTCTGCTGTGATACTCTTCCAAAGCGTGGTTAACGGTCATTAATCTGCACCAAGAATTCTTTTCCATTTCCCTGCATAAGGACAGTCAGTCTTCCAATTTGCAATCCGATTCCAAAATAAAGTTCCAGCATGGTGCAGAGTCCCACAGGTACTGAAAAATAATCTGGATACCCTGCAGTTGCCATGCAATTCAGTCCTAGTTCAATATATTGACAACCTACTGGTGGCAGTGACAACACAAGATGCATGCTGACAAAACACCATTACCCTGTTAAACCATCTGGCTGAGAATGGACATAAAGTGCCGCCCACAAAATTACTGTACTGCCAGAAGGAAGTCTTGTATTTGGGATATCATATTGAGAAAGGGGCTAGGAAGATGTTTCAAGGGAGAATCTCTACCATACTGAAAATTAACCCTCCCACACTGCACAGAGAAAACAGGATGTTTCTGGGAATGATTTGCTACTGTCATCAGTGGAGTCCCAACTTTTGGCTAGTGGCACAGCATCTACAGAGATTTACACATAAAGATGAATCTGATGTGTTACCTTGCGACAACAAATGCATCAGTGCCGTCCTCGAACTGAGAGAAAGGGTCTGTCATGCCCCAGCTGTAAGAATGCCAGATTATGACAAGGAGGTTATATTGTACTGCTGTAAACACAATGGGTGCTTGCCATCTGTACTTACACAGACCTATTGAAATTCTAAATGTCCTCTTGCATACTTCCCAACCACTTTTGATCTGGTAGCCGCAGCGTTGCTGGGTTGCCTAAAGGCGGTGGCCACAGTTGGTGTCAGCATTCAGCAATGTGAGGGAATACTGCTAGGCTAACCCCTTAAAGTTATGATTCCCCATTCTGTAGACATCTTGCTCACCGCACTCAAACATAACACATGACCACAGTAGACTGACCCGTTATGAGCAGGTTGTCCTTGTTGCAGAAAACATTACTCTGCAGAAGTGCTCCTGCCTCAACCCTGCCATACTGTTGTCTTTGCATGTGACTGATGAAAATTAGGATGGGGATGAGCATGCCTGTCTAGATGTTACTGAATTGTGCACCAAGTCAAGACAAGGCATTCTAGACATCCCTCTGGGAGAATCCGATTGTATATTTTTTGTGGATGGCACTTTTTTTAAAAATGGATGAGGAGTTCTAAAAACACCCTATGCTATCTGCACCTTAGAAGGTGTAGTGGAAGCTTCCTATTGTGAAATTTACCTTCTACACAGGTAGCTGAACTAACTGCTCTTACTAGAGCTTGTTGTGTATCTAATAAATTGAAAACTACCATCTACAGCAATAGTCAATACAGGTTTGGCGTGGTCCACGATTTTGAACAGTTGTGGTCCCAGAGGGTTTCATAACCTCATCTGTCCCCTCTATCCGCAATGGGAATTATGTTGTGAACCTGCTTGATTCCGTACAGTTGCTCACTGAAATAGCAGTTGTGAAGTGTGCTGCACAGTTGTGAAGAATCAGGACGAGATCTGAGTTTCAACCAATAGGAGAATGGTCTTGCCGGATTCTATATTGTCTGCTAGAGCTAGGCATTTTCATGGCCCAACCCATGTAGGGAGAGATGCGATGGAGCACCTGTTTAAGACTCACTGGTTCATTCACTGTTTCCATGTTATTGCTGAGAATCTGTGTCATCGATATGTCAGCGGCCAGTAGTTAAATGTTTGTAGATGAACAGTGGTGACCATGAGTCATAAAGGGAGATCAGGTGGTCCCTTTGATTACATATTAGTGGTGGTGTGCATTTCTTCCATTTTGGTGGAAGCATACAAAGCTAGGAGGAGTGACAGACTCACTGTGGCACAACCGATATTGAGGGAATTTGTTTCCAGGTCCGGCCTACTGGTGCCTCTAGAGTCAGATCATAGAACACACTTCAAAACTGAGGTGATGCCAATGCTGTGCGTAGCACTGCAGGTGGATCAGAGGCGCCATTGTAGTTACAAGCCTGAGGTGTCAAGTATTGTCGAACAAATCGATGGACAATAAAGTCTCAACTTGACAAAGTGTGTGCGTCCATGTCCCTCAAGGGACCTGATGCCCTTCCGTTGGTGCTAATGAGTCCCAGAAGCACCCCTGATGGGAGAACACGACTTTCCCACCATGAAATTCTCATGGGGAGCCAGGAAACGTCCCGCCATGCCTACATCTGCACTTGTGAATATTACAGATGATATGGTTCTCAACTACTACAAAAGATTGGCTGATGTGGTGTGCTCTCTCTCTTATCAGGTTGCAGCATAACTAGCCATCCGAGCAAAGTACAGTGCCATGTCCTTAGTCCAGGAGATTGGGTCCTGGTGAACAAACACATCAGGAAGAGCTGCCTGGCGCCCCGCTGGTGTGGCCCCTTTCAAACTATCCTTGGGACCAACACTGCTGTGAAGTGTAGTGGCCTTCTGAACTGGAGCCAAACTCCAGAGCACCCCAAATGACCAGAGGGGGGAGAAGAGCGTACCCTTGCATCTTAAAATCAACCTGCGGCAAAAATCTGAGCCTGTGGTGAATAAGCCAAGAGTAGTCACAGTGGACAAAGCTAAAGGAACTGTGAAGCATAATTCTGAGTCTGAAGAAAGGCCAAGGAGAGCAGTCGGGGGGCTGAGAAGAGAAAGGTGGCCAAGGAAGGGTGAAAGGCTGAGAGCTGTTGCATCAGAGGAACGCATACCAGAGACAGTCAATGAAGACATAGAGAGAAGTGAGCAAAATGACAGTGAGGAGAAATGGCCAGTAATCAGGAGCTCAAAGAGAACACCGGTGCCTAGTCGAAGGTACTCGGTTCCTGAATAGACATACTTTGCTGAAAGAGGGCCTGACACAAGAACACATAAAACGGAGTTTCAACAGAAAGTACTTGAAAAGCCTCTGTGATTAAAGCTGCCACAGCAAAGATTGATTGACTTATGACTCACTTGATCTATGTGAACTTACCAAACAAACTTAAACTTTTCCGAAACTTATTAAACTCCTTAGGGTCCAGGCTCTATTAGAAGTGTAGGGTTGTAATTTTTAGAAGAACATGATGTAGGGTTGGGTATACCTTCTGAAGATAATCAAACATATATACTCATCTCTGAACTAATCAATAATCAACGGTTTGCTGATTTGCACAACTAGAAGAAAACAAATAGAATTTGCTTTGTTTTTTTGATTTTGTGTTCCTTGAAATCTGAATCTAAAGAAACCATGGTGTCTAACTCACCAAACAAATGTAGAGTGATTTTAACCATTATGGGTATTGTCATTTTTATGATATGTCTATTAGTCGCCTTAAATTTTCCTGTTGAACATGCTTCCACTATAGCTAAGCCTAATTCAACTCACCTATATCAACAGCTTAGGTTTAATATGAAGATTTTATATAAGGACAGTTCAGAAGGGAATTTTCTTAATAAGGTTTACTTTAACCTGTTGTATGAATATTCTTGAGTTATGAATGTGCATGATTGTTACATATGCATGTATTTACCTGCATCTAGTGCTGAGGGAGTGTAATATAGTCCCTTACTTCTCACTTGTTCCTTGTTTTGTGGTGTGATTATTAGTCTTCTCTATCATCAGGGTCGTTTTGAGCATTATTTTTGACATTTTAATTTAGTCTTTGAACAGGTGCCTCTGTACAAACATTTGCATCCTCATTATAATACTAGATTTATGAATCCAATATAGCAGTTCATTAAGTCTTTAACATAGATTGATGTCTCATGTTCTCTGAAAGAAAAGACGGCATGTAATATGACTATACCTAAGAAGGATTTCATTGTAGAATTGGAAGACAGATGGGAAGAAATAGAGTTAAAGGCAAAAAGAGTGAGTGGGAAAAGGAAGAAGAGAAACTACAGATTGCTGGGATACACCCAAAGGTGAGTTTAGATTGGCAACAGCTACTAAAACTTTGTGTTATGAGGAGAAAGGGAAATACTAGAAACCCGGAGATAAATGGCTAAAGTGAATGTCCTCATAGATTAGAAGTTTTTGGAGCTCAAGTGTTCGGTGGAGAAGATCCTGTTATCAGGGACGTAGCGTGGTCACTAACATTGGAGGGGTAGGAACTTCAGATTTTCCAACAATCACTATGGAATGGAAAGTAAAAGTAAATTATAGAAAAGCAGGGAGCATCATAGGGACTTTAGGGGCAATGGAAGGGGAGAACGCTTTTGAAGATTTTCAAAACAGAGAGAGGGAGAGAGTGTGTGTGCGTTTTTGTCTGCAGTTAAAATGTCCTTGCGAAATCCGACAAACTCCTCACCTTACCCGACTGAAAGCACCTGCACCCAACTAATTACCAGAAAATACATTTATTAGGGGAGTCCAACACCCCTAACCCCCTCCCCCACCCGAAGCTACGCCCCTGCCTGTTATTCCTGGAGTTTAATAGGTGTGTGGAAAGAACGTTTCTGAGCTTCCTGCAAACTGGATAGGTAGCGGTTACCTAGCTTAAGTGCTCCTTAGGGTGTATCATGCGGATAATATAGATATTAAGGGAGTCGTACTTCATTGGAGAGCCAAGCGCAGTACTTCTCAAATAGTTGGACATCTTAATAGTTGGACATCTTTGGTGCTATATTTCCTTCACCAGGAGTAGTTTTGAATGACCTAAACATTAGAACGCTATTTGCATTGTTTGACCATCTTGCAACCAATACAGCTGGTTCGTTTTCTACAACTAATGCATAACTTGTGGCAATTAGAGCCATGGTTTTACAGAATAGGATTGTATTAGATACCTTACACACAGAAGAGGGTGTAGTATAGGATTGCTTTAGATACCTTACTCGCAGAAGAGTGTGCAGTCTGCGGTGACACAGGGAAATGGGAGTTACCCGCATTACTAACTATGGGATTTAGCGGAGTCTAGATGTATGTAAGAGAAGTCAACAACTGGCATTTGAAAATCACAAGGGGACTTATGAATGTATTATGTGATTACTCTGAAAGTCATCGAAGGGGGAAAATTGGTGACACTGTCACTATTTTTAATTTTGCCTAATATATATATATATATATATATATATATATATATATATATATATATATATATATATATATATATATATATATATATTAATAAAATCACCAAAATCCTTCGTCTGCTCGCAGCGCCAATCCACACCACTTCAGCAACAAAGGATTCACGAACCACCAAAACTGCAGGCAAGTCAAAGCTTTATTCCTGTTTCCTAATCCTGATTACGCGTTTCGGGCACCACTTGCCCTTGTTCACAAGGGGACTTATGAATGTATTATGTGATTACTCTGAAAGTCATCGAAGGAGGGAAAATTGGTGACACTGTCACTATTTTTAATTTTGCCTAATATATATATATATATATATATATATATATATATATATTTCACAGTTCTCTCACCAAAACAGAGAAAAATATATCCCCAGGCAAGAATCACGGCACTACTGCAGGATAAAGTAAGTTCGTTTTATTTCTTTTTTACATGCACACCCTGTGCAAAAATAGCAAAAATGTGTGTGTGACCAAGACCCCGTGTGAGGTTGAAACGCGTCTTGCTGTTCTGCCGAAATAAATTAATCTAAAGCAACTTTGACTGGTGTGGCACCTTCCTTACCAGTTTCGTGGAGAGGATTGTTTCAATATATATATATATATATATATATATATATATATATATATATATATATATATATATATATATATATATATACATATACATATATATATATATACATATATACATATTTAATTATATATATACACACGCACACATATTTATCATATATATATATATACACACACACATATATACATATAAGATCTTTGACTAACATAGGGTACAGTGTTTTGATCTCAAAAGGTACTTTACCTAAATCAGTCACAGTAAATAAATCCTGTCTATCCTGTTAAATACATCATCATTTCAGTGTTTATATACAATGTGTCCTGCAGAATAACGTTGTGAATTCTCAAATTAATAATTTGTGTCATTTAGAGGTCGAGTTCTTAACAAATGCAAATGTGTTTTGAATTTGGTGACAGTTTGATTTGGAGGGGTTTTTCCCTTTAAATAGGCACTCTATATGCATGTCTTTATGGCCCTGTGGAAGGCTACGGCCGAAACATGTAGGCTAGGTTCTGTTGCACGATGCACTTTGTAATTAACTTATAAAAAATATAAACAGATTATTGAAGTTGCCGGATTGTGCCGCTTACTACTTGGACAGCCCAAAGTGAGTGAGTGGAGTCTGGTCCTGGAAGTGGTTTCGGAGGATATATATATATACACAGACATATATATATATATATATATATACATATATATATACATATATATACATATACACATATATATATATATTTTTTTTTTTTCAAATTAAATTACCTTGCGATCGCAAAGCCAATAGCGCACTCGGAAGTCAGGAGTCAAGTATGAAGTTTCTTTATTCCATCACCATTGCTGACAAACGCGTTTCGGCCATGACGGCCTTTGTCAATGTCAGCGTGCTTTGATACACCAAGAGATTTTATTCACAAACAACGTAAATAGCATTGTAACAAAGGATGGACTTGCGATATAAAATATAAATGATCCTTTAGGAAAAACATTCCCGCCATCTTAAAATGGACAAAGTTTATAAAAGATATCAATAATTCATCATTAATTCCCTCCCAGACGGAACTACATATATTTCATTATAAATATATTAATATCAAGCTCACTTGAATCGTTGTGGACGTGACTACATTTGGTGTCGCAGTACTACAAATACCATTCACCATAAAAAGGGTCTAATTTTTTGTGTATTTGTAGTATGTTATCTGCTACCCTTTAAGCTATCACAATTGCTCTATACTGGTAAATAAATTCTATTTAATTGAGCCCTGAATGGGCAGTGCTGGGGATTCCTGTATGTGAAAATAACGGATAGTCCTGTCTTCCAATATAAAGAGTTCTAAGAATTTAAAACTGTCAATTACGTATTGTATGAATTTAGCAAAAATCTAGCCCTTAATGGGCAATAATAGGAGATTTTAATATACTAGGAAATCTAACACAGCCTGCTCCCCAAGATAATACACAAATTGACCTTTTCATCATTACGGGAATTCAACAATGATCAAACTAAAGTGCGCGTGCGACATATTGTAACTAGAACATCATGTAGTGGAACTAAATCTACCTAATGGCCATATAGCGAATTCTTTCGTCCGACCCGACAAAAGTGCCACCTCAACCAAGTGTTTTGTTTTACATTTTATTTTTCTTACTAATATTCAATTAAAAAGAGACTTGATGTGGATGAAGCTCATTAAAAACCCACAAAGAGAGATTTATCTACTGGACTACACATTTGAATCCCTAACCTGTATGGACCCACAATTCTTCTTCACTATTTAGTCCATATGGGACCAGGTTCCTCAGCTCTATAGTGTATTTAGATTCAAGCTGATGTGAAATCCTCACCCTGTCCCCTCCTCTTTCTAGGATGGGCACTTGATCGATACAATAAAAGCTCTTAGCTTGATGTACTGTACTGCCAACGTATAACAAGTTGCATGGGCAAAGTAAGTAATAGACCACAAAATCAGTGTTACAATTGAGCAGCTTCATTATGGGTTTCTTGGTTTCACTGCCCAGGACTGGATAGTCCTTGATTTTGACACTTCTCCTGCACACTTTACATTTCATGCTGGCAGAGAAGCCCATTACTCTTGATTTCTCTGAGCTTTTATTTGAGAAATGGCTGTGCACAAATAGATCTTTCAATGATGTAATTTTCCTATAGGTGATACTAGGGTGTGGGGGAACTAGATGGCCAATTCCTCCATCCACTTGTAAGATGTTTCAATGTTCGGCCAAAATGTTCCGTATCTCATTGGAATCTACCGAGAAGGTAAGAATTAATCTGGTCACTTCATCAGCTTCTCTTCTAGTCCTCTGCATTAACAATTGTTGTCTGTCCTGTTGATCAACCCTATTCATGGCCGTTTGTAATGTTTTCCTAGGGTAACATCTTCTTTGGAACCTCGATAGTGCCTCATTTTTAGCTGTCTCATAGCTGTCATGAGTGGTGCTATTACGCTTAATGTGCAATAGCACTCTGTAAGGGATACTGTTAATTAAACAATTAGGGTGTTGACTCGTAAAATGTAGTGTGGCATTGCCTGCCACGGGCTTACGTTACGATTTGGTCATAAGTTGTACACTGTCCACGTATACCAGAAGATCTAAAAATGCTACTTCAGAGTTACTAATGTGGCTGGTAAATTGCAAGTTGTAACTATTGGCATTTAGAGCATGAAAGTATTCCTCTACTTCTGCACGGGAACCTCGCCAAACAATAAATATGTCATCAATGTATCAAGCCCACACTGCCACTTTAGCAGCCCATCGTTCATTAGCCTCAGCCCAGGCCATGTGCTTCTCCCACCAGCCCATTAAAAGATTTGCGTAGCTGGGGGTGAAGCACATGCCCATGACTGTCCCTTGTTTTTGTAAATACAGCTGGTCTCCAAACACAAAGATGTTATTATGCAGACAAAATGATATAAGTTGTAACACCATTTCATTATGTTCAAGGAAATTCAAAGGTCTTTCTCTAAGGAATGTTTTTACAGCCTCTAAACTTGTAGATGGTCAATACTGGTGTAAAGACTAGTGATGTCCAATGTTACTAATAGAAAGTTCTCTTCCCATAATATATTGTCAATAAACTTTATGAAATCAGTGGTGTCTTTAATGAAAGAAATCAGCTCTTGGACAAATGGACAAAGGACATTTCGTGGATGCATGAAAATAGAGGTTCTCTAGCAGGCTTCCTTTGGAGAAAACTATTGACCGTCCAGGTGGTTTAGTGCTGTTTTTGTGGATTTTTGGTATGTGATAAAAAGTGGGAACCACAGGATACTCAACTTTCAAGAACTGATATTCATCTTGGTCCAATATTCCTCTATCTCTCCAGGTCATAATCATTTGATAGAATGCTTGAATACTCATGTTGCATTCTCTACTGGTGATCTTGACAAAGCATTTTGAATCACTTAACTGAAAGTAGAACCTACTTTCCAATGGAAAAGCATTTTTTTATGCCAATAACTTTGGCGCCGTTTGACAAATTTTCACAACATTTTCAAAACTAGTTTGCCACTCACTTCAGCTGCTGTCTTGAAAGTTTTGGGGTTATCCATCAAGCGAGGACTGAGAGAAAAGGGGGTCCCAAAACACCTTTTCCCCATGCAATTTCCCATGGGGATTTTGAGCACGACTACAGCCCGAACAGCTGGACAGAATTACACCAAATTTGGAAGAAAGGTAGCTCTTGGTCCAGAAAGAGTCCTGTTTGTGATTTGGTGTAAATCCGTACTGTAATTTTTGAGATATTAAAAGAAAAACTAATGGGTATATCTATAGGTGCGGACCCTCAGCAAATCCTAACGGTCTGGTGCAGAGATCTAATTGGCTGCCAACACTTCAATCAGGATGTGTTGGCAGCCATCTTGGGACTTGGACTCAGCTTAGTCCCACAGAAAAAAATAATAAAAAAAGAAAAGGGGGCAGGCTAGGAATACCCTGACCCCCACCACCAGGGACAAAAAGCATTTTTCTAAAAAAAAATCACAGGGAAAAGTGCGAAGATTCACATATCCCTGCAAAAAAAAACACAAAAAAACAAGCGTGCTCACCCACTCTTGTTTAAAGATTAGCCCCAGGGTGGGCCACATCCCGGGGATTATGTATAATAAGAAGTTGGGAGGGGGCGCATGCAGCCCACCTCCTATGGCTCTATTGAGCCCAAGGACCACCACCTCCCTGATGTTTAATTTAGATGATGGAGGGGGGCTGCGCAGACACCCCTCCTTGTGCTCGTTTGAGCCTCAGGGACCACTACTTCCCTGGGCATTATTTGAATTTTTGGAGGGGGGGCCGAGCAGACCCCCCCCTCCTCTGGCTCATAGGAGCCCCAGGGACCACCACCTTGCTAGGGTTTTGAAACTAAATTGGAGGAGGGCCTCGCCTTCTCCCTGTAGTGCCCCAGGGCCCACCACCTCCCCAGGGCCGGCCCATGGAGACTAAAGAAGGGGGACCACGTGGCCCCGCCTCCTGGAGCCATTAATGGCCCTGGGGTCTGCGACCCCCTCAGGGCCGGCTCACTATCTCCCGAGGTACCCACTCTTGGGAGAAAGCGATACCAAAGGGGATGATGGACGGAGCGTTGGAGCAAATCAAACACTCACCCCGAGTCAAATGATCTGGGTTTAATCCATCATCATTCTTTAGCTCACTCCACCACCCCAGTTCAGACATGGCCATATGCAAATCAGTCTGACCCTGTGCCTCATGGGAACAGTCCAGCCCGAACTGCCAAGCCATGTCTTCCCTGGACCAGAAACAAGCATCCTGGGACCGGTTTCGGGTTCAAAACCCTCATCAGCCAGGCTATCTTGAATCCAGTGGCAAAGTGAGCAAGGGACCCACGTCTGGGCATACCCTGCCAACTTAGGGCGAACAAAGCGATACCAAAGGGGATGATGGACGGAGCGTTGGAGCAAATCAAACACTCACCCCCAGTCAAATGATCTGGGTTTAATCCATCATCATTCTTTAGCTCACTCCACCACCCCAGTTCAGACATGGCCATATGCAAATCAGTCTGACCCTGTGCCTCATGGGAACAGTCCAGCCCGAACTGCCAAGCCATGTCTTCCCTGGACCGGAAACAAGCATCCTGGGACCTGGCTTGGCAGTTCGGGCTGGACTGTTCCCATGAGGCACAGGGTCAAGACTGATTTGCATATGGCTGGGTCCAAACTGGAATGGCATGGTGAGCAAATAAAACGATGGATTTAGGCCCAGGGACGCACTTACCGAGCTGGTCAGACCTGCCGTGAGGGGAACGGCTCCTGTCAATTTCACGCCGCCACCGCCGTGAGGGGAACGGCTCCTGCCTACTCCACGCCGCCGTGAGGGGAACGGCCTACAACTCCCAGCTGCCCCAGCGCCTCCCGCCAGGATAAAGGCGCGGCTGCCCTCCTGCAGCGCGGGACGCACTTACCGAGCTGGTCAGACCTGCCGTGAGGGGAACGGCTCCTGTCAATTTCACGCCGCCACCGCCGTGAGGGGAACGGCTCCTGCCTACTCCACGCCGCCGTGAGGGGAACGGCCTACAACTCCCAGCTGCCCCAGTGCCTCCCGCCAGGATAAAGGCGTGGCTGCCCTCCTGCAGCGCGGGATGCACTTACCGAGCTGGTCAGACCTGCCGTGAGGGGAACGGCTCCTGTCAATTTCACGCCGCCGCCGTGAGGGGAACGGCTCCTGCCTACTCCACGCCGCCGTGAGGGGAACGGCCTACAACTCCCAGCTGCCCCAGCGCCTCCCGCCAGGATAAAGGCACGGCTGCCCTCCTGCAGCGCGGGACGCACTTACCGAGCTGGTCAGACCTGCCGTGAGGGGAACGGCTCCTGTAAATTTCACGCTGCCGACGCCGTGAGGGGAACGGCTCCTGCCTACTCCACACTGCCGTGAGGTGAACGGCCTACAACTCCCAGCTGCCCCAGCACCTCCCGCCAGGATAAAGGCGCGGCTGCCCTCCTGCAGCGCGGGACGCACTTACCGAGCTGGTCAGACCTGCCGTGAGGGGAACGGATCCTGTCAATTTCACGCCGCCGCCGCCGTGAGGGGAACGGCTCCTGCCTACTCCACGCCGCCGTGAGGGGAACGGCCTACAACTCCCAGCTGCCCCAGCGCCTCCCGCCAGGATAAAGGTGCGGCTGCCCTCCATCAGCGCGGGACGCACTTACCGAGCTGGTCAGACCTGCCGTGAGGGGAACGGCTCCTGTCAATTTCACGCCGCCGCCGCCGTGAGGGGAACGGCTCCTGCCTACTCCACGCCGCCGTGAGGGGAACGGCCTACAACTCCCAGCTGCCCCAGCGCCTCCCGCCAGGATAAAGGCGTGGCTGCCCTCCTGCAGCGCGGGACGCACTTACCGAGCTGGTCAGACCTGCCGTGAGGGGAACGGCTCCTGTCAATTTCACGCCGCCGCCGCCGTGAGGGGAACGGCTCCTGCCTACTCCACGCCGCCGTGAGGGGAACGGCCTACAACTTCCAGCTGCCCCAGCGCCTCCCGTCAGGATAAAGGCGCGGCTGCCCTCCTGCAGCGCGGGACGCACTTACCGAGCTGGTCAGACCTGCCGTGAGGGGAACAGCTCCTGTCAATTTCACGCCGCCACCGCCGTGAGGGGAACGGCTCCTGCCTACTCCACGCCGCCGTGAGGGGAACGGCCTACAACACCCAGCTGCCCCAGCACCTCCCGCCAGGATAAAGGCGTGGCTGCCCTCCTGCAGCGCGGGACGCACTTACCGAGCTGGTCAGACCTGCCGTGAGGGGAACGGCTCCTGTCAATTTCACGCCGCCGCCGCCGTGAGGGGAACGGCTCCTGCCTACTCCACGCCGCCATGAGGGGAACGGCCTACAACTCCCAGCTGCCCCAGCGCCTCCCGCCAGGATAAAGGCGCGGCTGCCCTCACGCAGCGCGGGACGCGCGCGGGCGAAGCCCGGGCCAAGGGCGGGCCCGTCTGATCCCGTCCGTGACCGTCAGAGGCCGGGCTGGGCTAACCCTCTGACATTGTTCATCCTCCTAGACATTAGTGTGGTGAGTGAAGTAAGCCTAGTATATTTTTTGTAGTGCATATTTTTGCATTAAACATGGCCAAAAGGCCTGTTGTATCCAGCTTACGCGGCACTGCCTCCATTGATAGTATGCTGGAGAGAGTTGTTAATATTGTCAGCACTGAAATAGAGCTGTCTGAGAGGCGTATGTCCCTGGGTCCAACTACTCCCCACCCCACCCCCCAAAATATGACTTACTCCGGCATGCCAAACAGTTCTCCTTCAACGCTAAATCCATTAGTTCTCATGTCAGCTGCGGAGGGTGGACTGGTTAATGAGCAAAACTGGGGTAATGAAGATACTGGAGCTTATGTGGGGTCAATGGATCAAACGGACCTAATATTACCAACTCGCGGGAAGGACATTGCAGTAGCAGTAAATGTTTCCCCAGATCCAGTAATCACAGGGGCAAAGAGAAAAAAGAAAGTAATGAAGCCCGTTTGCCCAAAAAGGAAACAACCACCGCGTTCAAAGCCACAGCGTACTGCTTTGAGTGCATGGATGCAAGGGTCAGCAGCCCCAAGTGATACAGTGACTGTTAATGCCTCTGCCAATGTTTCTGATGTTTTAATGTCTACTAGTTTGCCTAGTCAATCAATTCATACCCAAACTGAATCTATACCAGCACCTTTTAATATTTTTAAACTGGGGGACACTGCAATAGATATTATTATGGACACCATGTTTGAGCGCGTTAAGGAGCTTGTCGATAAAAATTTTACTACCCTGTGGAAACGTTTAGATCGATTAGAATCACTAATTAGTAAGCCTAACTCACATAGTAAGGCATTTAATACGCTGCTAACACAGGGAGTGCCACACATTCCGCAAGCCTTAAATGGCTTAGCCCCTAATACATCACAGCAACCCTTAGATGCCTCACAAACGTCGTTAACTGGTTCTCGTGATCCTTGTGATGTTTGCTGTAAAGTTAATAAATGCACCCTTACCAAGGTTCTCACTTCTCAGGACGGCGTTTTAAATTTGGGCAATAACGCCTTGCATCTACCCCGCCACCAAGATGTGCATGCATCTATTAAAGCTCCAATAAAAGACGTAAATCAAACACATAATTTACAGAGCATAGCTTCCTTACCTGGGATTAACGTTTGCAGGCCTCTCAATGCAAGAAATGATGTTTTAAGTTTACCTCCTGAGGCTTGTCCTTATGTATTAGTTTTAGCTGGGGTGCCACCTTTAAAGGAAAACCAACAAGAGTCTTGGGACCAATTGCGCAATAAGTGCACAAATTGGCTTACGAAACATAAAGGCTTTAGGGTGTCTAACATTAATGAGATTTTGATGGTACGCAGGGTTGGCTGGGTTGGATCATCAGTGAAGTTAATAAAGGGAGACTGTATTGTTGTTAATTTCCGACAACCCGCACTTGTAAAATTGATACTATCACAGAGAGAGCATGACAGTTCTACTGATGTCTGGTCATTGCCCCTTGGCTATTTTTATAAACCCAACGTTACGCAAGCCATTTCTCCGCTTATGTTACACAATAGATTTTCCTCCCTCTCGGATTTAGACACTCTAGATTGACTGGCCCCGTTATCAGTGCTTACTGAATTGGCCCCCTCCATAGTAGCACCTGTATCACTGTTAAGAGATGCCTCTAGGCAGCCTGACCAACTCTTGCAGATATTAAGTTGGAACATCGCTGGCCTAGCCTCTAAAGTAAATAATGAAGACTGGGTCGGGTTGGTAAATAAATTTGATATTTTATTGCTCCAGGAGACTTGGGCGACAAGTGAGATACATTGTGAGGGCTTTCAATGTTTTAATGTGTGTGCACTGGCTCCTAAACATGGGCGTCCGTCTGGTGGCCTTTCTATTTGGGTTAAAATATCGTCAGGTGGCGTTATTAAGACTATTTCGACAAACAGCCCTAATTACCAAGCTTTGATATACACACGTGGGGCCTCAATTTGTTTTATTAATTTTTATAATAATGACTTTTTAAGTGTACCCAATAAGATTGTTGAAAATCTTTTTAAATTTGTTTCTAATATACACATTGTAGCGGGAAATCAAAATTTAGTTGGAATTTGTCTGGGGGTGATTTTAATGTTAAGATCTCTAGAGCATATAATTTGGATACTGGCTATATACAATATGAAAATTTGAGTAAAAGGGGAACTGAATTGGTGGATTATCTGTTAATGCATGATTTATCCAATGTGATGGACATTGCACCCATGGACCATAGTGCTAATCAGACAGTGCCAACTTATAGAGGCAGAGGCTGTGCCTCAATAATTGATTATGTTTTTATATCTGCCCCACTTGAAGACATTTTAGTTGGTGCAGAGGTTATACCTACTACGTTTGGGGATCACAACCCAACTTCGGTATCGTTTAGGGTTGCCCCCAGACATATTTTCAAGGGAGAACCTGGGGCTTGTAATATATCTTCCTCAACTGATAATCTAAGAATCATCTGGAAAGGAATTGATAACAGCATGCTGTTTAAGAATATGATAACACTTCATCGATCAGCTGTTGACATATGTCTGTCATCTATTGACCCTAACCTTGAGGTGGTTGCAGCCTTTACTCAGTTATGTGCAGGTATTAAACAGATGATCTCTAAACCTGCGTTTAACAACAACCACCATCCTAAGTGGTTCAATAGTGTATGCTCCCGGGCTAATAGAGAACTTCGTGCCGCTTTGTCGGCAATACCTAGGGATGCAATTTTAATCAGATCACTAAGGAACCAATATAATAAAGTGGTTAAGCAAAGGAAAGAGGAGATTTTGAGAGATCAATGGGATAATTTGGCTTGCGCTGCAAGATTCAATAATACAAAAGGATTTTGGGAGGTGGTCAAAAATATGAGAAACACTGGTCAGCACTTAAGTCCCATAAGTTGTAATATAACCAGTGATGCCTGGGTCTCTCATTTCTCTAAAATATATTCTGCCCCATCGTTGGATGAGGTCCATATAGATCTTTACGTCGCATCACGAGTCCAGATATCGCTCTCAGAAGTGGTAGATGCAATTGATCAGAGTTTAGGCAATAAGGCCCCCGGCCCTGATGGATTTCCCATTGATTTTATTAAATATAAATTAGATTTCTGGGCCCCGATTTTACTTAATGTTTTTAATAACTTAACAAACTCCCAAATTCCTAGTACATGGTCGTCCAGCACAATAGTACCGATTTTTAAGAAGGGGGACAGGGCTAACCCTAGTTGTTATAGACCAATTTCTTTGATCGATAACACTTTAAAGATACTTGGGAGGGTGCTATTTAATAAAATTAGGAGTTGGGCTGAGGATATGCATATTTTAAATAAATGTCAGTTAGGTTTTAGAAGCAAATTAGGAACTATAGAGCAATGTCTCAATTTAAATTTGATTGTTGACAAATATACGATAGCTCGGCAGTCTCCCATTTACCTAGCTTTCATGGACCTCACCTCAGCCTTCGATTATGTGAATAGATCGCGCCTATGGTCATGCCTCCTAAATTATGGGCTGGACGAGGCCTTAGTACACTTTTTGGCCTTTTTACACAAGGATTTGGGGGCAAGGGTAAGGATTAGTAGGGATGGGGCCGTATCAGAGAATATTGTCATCGGCCGAGGGGTCAGGCAGGGGTGTGTGCTGGCCCCTCTGCTCTTCATTTTATATATTAATGAGTTGCATGATGAGCTGTCAAACTTGAATACGGATGTCCCGGTGATCAATGGTATCAAAATACCTGCTTTATTATATGCGGATGATGCGGTCCTAATGGGCCGCACACCAAATGCACTACGCACTTTAGTCGGGGGCTTTGTCGATTTTATGTCTAAATTGGACTTGTGTACAAATTTAAAAAAATCTTTTTAATGAATTGTGGTCCAAATAAACATCGGGTTAATGTAATCAGCTCCGGCTCTGAAAAACTATTTTGCACACGCACTTTCTCATACCTGGGGCTGGTATTTGCTGATAATGGCTCTTGGACTGCCCATTTGACACACAGTCGGAACAAACTCTTAAAGGCCTCCAACTCAATCCTATGCCTCCCTCAACCCAGAAGAACTGAGGTAGTGCTATCCCTACTGAAGATATACAGAACTCAATGTAGACCAACCGCAACTTATGGAGCTGAAGTGTGGGGTTATGCGAATTGTAACAATATTCAAATAGAGGAAAATAGATTTTGTCGGAGAGTTCTGGGGGTTCCGATTAGCTCCTCTTCCTTTGTTTGTCACCGGGAGCTAAAACTGTCTTATATTGAAGATTACATTAGGGCCCGCCCAACTATTTTCTGGATAAAAGTATGGCAAAATCCGGCAACCACCTTTACCAGAGAAATAATAGCTGATTGTCTTAAATGTGACAAGGGCAGTAGCATACCTTGGTTGGCAGCTGTTAAGGACAACTTGTCCGCTGTAAATCTGCCACACATTTTCTCAAATCCAAGTGATATGTCAGGCATTAATAAAAAGACTATACAGGAGACCCTGTATGGGTATTATGCCAGTATGAGACTTAGGCATGAAGATTCGAAAAGCTCAGTTGCCCGTTACATAACGATGTCGGACGCCGAGGGCCCACCGATAATATTGCCAGTCCGTTATCTTTTAATGGCGACTAACCGTTGGGAAAGAAGTTTGCTCTTTCGCCTTAGGGCTGGTACTCTAAAATATTTATTATGTTTTCCCCTTGGGCATACCAGTAACCTTGAGCAAATCCCTTGTCCCTGTGGTAATCGTGGCAATCAATCTATGTTACATTTCTTGTTTTTCTGTAACTTTTATCAGTTATATAGTAAACAATTGTTGATCCCGTTTTTTAAGGCAGCTGCTATCCGCAACTATAAGGTGGCATATAGAGAAATTGTTGAGCTCAAAGACGAAAATTTAATTTTCTGCGTCAGCACTTTCTTGCGTTTGGCTGTCCGCTCACGCGCTTCTATGAGTTTGGTATAATTGACCTTGATTGCCCATTTTTAACCTTTCATTTATATGTAGGTTGCATAATTGTATTGTGTGTATCTCATTGTTATATAATTTTTGATAAACTGCCCGCACTTTATAATATTATGCTGCTAGATTTAATGAATTTGTCTGATTTTAACGCTGGTCTAATGAGATAAATTGTCTGCATTTTAAATCACTATGCTGCTATATTTAATGAACTTTTTTTTATTCTCATTTTAATATGTGTTACTATTCTAGTCTGATGTTATTTATCAAATCAGTGGATATTGGTTGCCTGTATCAGTTGATTCAAGGAATTATTATACTATTGCCCCTAACAAATTATAAGTGTAAGACAAATCCCCTGAGTATCGTGTATGTATATGTTTCGTGTATTTATTGTCTTTTTTATCTTGCTGGTATCTATTACTTTGTTCTTTTATGGATATTTTTTTTTATCCGAATAAAGATGAATTGAATTGAATTGAATGAATCCATCATCATTCTTTAGCTCACTCCACCACCCCAGTTCAGACATGGCCATATGCAAATCAGTCTGACCCTGTGCCTCATGGGAACAGTCCAGCCCGAACTGCCAAGCCATGTCTTCCCTGGACCGGAAACAAGCAACCTGGGACCGGTTTCGGGTTCAAAACCCTCATCAGCCAGGCTATCTTGAATCCAGTGGCAAAGTGAGCAAGGGACCCACGTCTGGGCATACCCTGCCAACTTAGGGCAAACAAAGCGATACCAAAGGGGATGATGGACGGAGCGTTGGAGCAAATCAAACACTCACCCCCAGTCAAATGATCTGGGTTTAATCCATCATCATTCTTTAGCTCACTCCACCACACCAGTTCAGACATGGCCATATGCAAATCAGTCTGACCCTGTGCCTCATGGGAACAGTCCAGCCCGAACTGCCAAGCCATGTCTTCCCTGGACCGGAAACAAGCATCCTGGGACCGGTTTCGGGTTCAAAACCCTCATCAGCCAGGCTATCTTGAATGCAGTGGCAAAGTGAGCAAGGGACCCACGTCTGGGCATACCCTGCCAACTTAGGGCGAACAAAGCGATACCAAAGGGGATGATGGACGGAGCGTTGGAGCAAATCAAACACTCACCCCCAGTCAAATGATCTGGGTTTAATCCATCATCATTCTTTAGCTCACTCCACCACCCCAGTTCAGACATGGCCATATGCAAATCAGTCTGACCCTGTGCCTCATGGGAACAGTCCAGCCCGAACTGCCAAGCCATGTCTTCCCTGGACTGGAAACAAGCATCCTGGGGCCGGTTTCGGGTTCAAAACCCTCATCAGCCAGGCTATCTTGAATCCAGTGGCAAAGTGAGCAAGGGACCCACGTCTGGGCATACCCTGCCAACTTAGGGCGAACAAAGCGATACCAAAGGGGATGATGGACGGAGCGTTGGAGCAAATCAAACACTCACCCCCAGTCAAATGATCTGGGTTTAATCCATCATCATTCTTTAGCTCACTCCACCACCCCAGTTCAGACATGGCCATATGCAAATCAGTCTGACCCTGTGCCTCATGGGAACAGTCGAGCCCGAACTGCCAAGCCATGTCTTCCCTGGACCGGAAACAAGCATCCTGGGACCGGTTTCGGGTTCAAAACCCTCATCAGCCAGGCTATCTTGAATCCAGTGGCAAAGTGAGCAAGGGACCCACGTCTGGGCATACCCTGCCAACTTAGGGCGAACAAAGCGATACCAAAGGGGATGATGGACGGAGCGTTGGAGCAAATCAAACACTCACCCCCAGTCAAATGATCTGGGTTTAATCCATCATCATTCTTTAGCTCACTCCACCACCCCAGTTCAGACATGGCCATATGCAAATCAGTCTGACCCTGTGCCTCATGGGACCAGTCCAGCCCGAACTGCCAAGCCATGTCTTCCCTGGACCGGAAACAAGCATCCTGGGACCGGTTTCGGGTTCAAAACCCTCATCAGCCAGGCTATCTTGAATCCAGTGGCAAAGTGAGCAAGGGACCCACGTCTGGGCATACCCTGTCAACTTAGGGCGAACAAAGCGATACCAAAGGGGATGATGGACGGAGCGTTGGAGCAAATCAAACACTCACCCCCAGTCAAATGATCTGGGTTTAATCCATCATCATTCTTTAGCTCACTCCACCACCCCAGTTCAGACATGGCCATATGCAAATCAGTCTGACCCTGTGCCTCATGGGAACAGTCCAGCCCGAACTGCCAAGCCATGTCTTCCCTGGAGCGGAAACAAGCATCCTGGGACCGGTTTCGGGTTCAAAACCCTCATCAGCCAGGCTATCTTGAATCCAGTGGCAAAGTGAGCAAGGGACCCACGTCTGGGCATACCCTGCCAACTTAGGGCGAACAAAGCGATACCAAAGGGGATGATGGACGGAGCGTTGGAGCAAATCAAACACTCACCCCCAGTCAAATGATCTGGGTTTAATCCATCATCATTCTTTAGCTCACTCCACCACCCCAGTTCAGACATGGCCATATGCAAATCAGTCTGACCCTGTGCCTCATGGGAACAGTCCAGCCCGAACTGCCAAGCCATGTCTTCCCTGGAGCGGAAACAAGCATCCTGGGACGGGTTTCGGGTTCAAAACCCTCATCAGCCAGGCTATCTTGAATCCAGTGGCAAAGTGAGCAAGGGACCCACGTCTGGGCATACCCTGCCAACTTAGGGCGAACAAAGCGATACCAAAGGGGATGATGGACGGAGCGTTGGAGCAAATCAAACACTCACCCCCAGTCAAATGATCTGGGTTTAATCCATCATCATTCTTTAGCTCACTCCACCACCCCAGTTCAGACATGGCCATATGCAAATCAGTCTGACCCTGTGCCTCATGGGAACAGTCCAGCCCGAACTGCCAAGCCATGTCTTCCCTGGACCGGAAACAAGCATCCTGGGACCGGTTTCGGATTCAAAACCCTCATCAGCCAGGCTATCTTGAATCCAGTGGCAAAGTGAGCAAGGGACCCACGTCTGGGCATACCCTGCCAACTTAGGGCAAACAAAGCGATACCAAAGGGGATGATGGACGGAGCGTTGGAGCAAATCAAACACTCACCCCCAGTCAAATGATCTGGGTTTAATCCATCATCATTCTTTAGCTCACTCCACCACCCCAGTTCAGACATGGCCATAGGCAAATCAGTATGACCCTGTGCCTCATGGGAACATTCCAGCCCGAACTGCCAAGCCATGTCTTCCCTGGACCGGAAACAAGCATCCTGGGACCGGTTTCGGGTTCAAAACCCTCATCAGCCAGGCTATCTTGAATCCAGTGGCAAAGTGAGCAAGGGACCCACGTCTGGGCATACCCTGCCAACTTAGGGCGAACAAAGCGATACCAAAGGGGATGATGGACGGAGCGTTGGAGCAAATCAAACACTCACCCCCAGTCAAATGATCTGGGTTTAATCCATCATCATTCTTTAGCTCACTCCACCACCCCAGTTCAGACATGGCCATATGCAAATCAGTCTGACCCTGTGCCTCATGGGAACAGTCCAGCCCGAACTGCCAAGCCATGTCTTCCCTGGACCGGAAACAAGCATCCTGGGACCGGTTTCGGGTTCAAAACCCTCATCAGCCAGGCTATCTTGAATCCAGTGGCAAAGTGAGCAAGGGACCCACGTCTGGGCATACCCTGCCAACTTAGGGCGAACAAAGCGATACCAAAGGGGATGATGGACGGAGCGTTGGAGCAAATCAAACACTCACCCCCAGTCAAATGATCTGGGTTTAATCCATCATGATTCTTTAGCTCACTCCACCACCCCAGTTCAGACATGGCCATAGGCAAATCAGTATGACCCTGTGCCTCATGGGAACAGTCCAGCCCGAACTGCCAAGCCATGTCTTCCCTGGACCGGAAACAAGCATCCTGGGACCGGTTTCGGGTTCAAAACCCTCATCAGCCAGGCTATCTTGAATCCAGTGGCAAAGTGAGCAAGGGACCCACGTCTGGGCATACCCTGCCAACTTAGGGCGAACAAAGCGATACCAAAGGGGATGATGGACGGAGCGTTGGAGCAAATCAAACACTCACCCCCAGTCAAATGATCTGGGTTTAATCCATCATCATTCTTTAGCTCACTCCACCACCCCAGTTCAGACATGGCCATATGCAAATCAGTCTGACCCTGTGCCTCATGGGAACAGTCCAGCCCGAACTGCCAAGCCATGTCTTCCCTGGACCGGAAACAAGCATCCTGGGACCGGTTTCGGGTTCAAAACCCTCATCAGCCAGGCTATCTTGAATCCAGTGGCAAAGTGAGCAAGGGATCCACGTCTGGGCATACCCTGCCAACTTAGTGCGAACAAAGCGATACCAAAGGGGATGATGGACGGAGCGTTGGAGCAAATCAAACACTCACCCCCAGTCAAATGATCTGGGTTTAATCCATCATCATTCTTTAGCTCACTCCACCACCCCAGTTCAGACATGGCCATATGCAAATCAGTCTGACCCTGTGCCTCATGGGAACAGTCCAGCCCGAACTGCCAAGCCATGTCTTCCCTGGACCGGAAACAAGCATCCTGGGACCGGTTTCGGGTTCAAAACCCTCATCAGCCAGGCTATCTTGAATCCAGTGGCAAAGTGAGCAAGGGACCCACGTCTGGGCATACCCTGCCAACTTAGGGCGAACAAAGCGATACCAAAGGGGATGATGGACGGAGCGTTGGAGCAAATCAAACACTCACCCCCAGTCAAATGATCTGGGTTTAATCCATCATCATTCTTTAGCTCACTCCACCACCCCAGTTCAGACATGGCCATATGCAAATCAGTCTGACCCTGTGCCTCATGGGAACAGTCCAGCCCGAACTGCCAAGCCATGTCTTCCCTGGACCGGAAACAAGCATCCTGGGACCGGTTTCGGGTTCAAAACCCTCATCAGCCAGGCTATCTTGAATCCAGTGGCAAAGTGAGCAAGGGACCCACGTCTGGGCATACCCTGCCAACTTAGGGCGAACAAAGCGATACCAAAGGGGATGATGGACGGAGCGTTGGAGCAAATCAAACACTCACCCCCAGTCAAATGATCTGGGTTTAATCCATCATCATTCTTTAGCTCACTCCACCACCCCAGTTCAGACATGGCCATATGCAAATCAGTCTGACCCTGTGCCTCATGGGAACAGTCCAGCCCGAACTGCCAAGCCATGTCTTCCCTGGACCGGAAACAAGCATCCTGGGACCGGTTTCGGGTTCAAAACCCTCATCAGCCAGGCTATCTTGAATCCAGTGGCAAAGTGAGCAAGGGACCCACGTCTGGGCATACCCTGCCAACTTAGGGCGAACAAAGCGATACCAAAGGGGATGATGGACGGAGCGTTGGAGCAAATCAAACACTCACCCCCAGTCAAATGATCTGGGTTTAATCCATCATCATTCTTTAGCTCACTCCACCACCCCAGTTCAGTCATGGCCATATGCAAATCAGTCTGACCCTGTGCCTCATGGGAACAGTCCAGCCCGAACTGCCAAGCCATGTCTTCCCTGGACCGGAAGCAAGCATGCTGGGACCGGTTTCGGGTTCAAAACCCTCATCAGCCAGGCTATCTTGAATCCAGTGGCAAAGTGAGCAAGGGACCCATGTCTGGGCATACCCTGCCAACTTAGGGCGAACAAAGCGATACCAAAGGGGATGATGGACGGAGCGTTGGAGCAAATCAAACACTCACCCCAAGTCAAATGATCTGGGTTTAATCCATCATCATTCTTTAGCTCACTCCACCACCCCAGTTCAGACATGGCCATATGCAAATCAGTCTGACCCTGTCCCTCATGGGAACAGTACAGCCCGAACTGCCAAGCCATGTCTTCCCTGGACCGGAAACAAGCATCATGGGACCGGTTTCGGGTTCAAAACCCTCATCAACCAGGCTATCTTGAATCCAGTGGCAAAGTGAGCAAGGGACCCACGTCTGGGCATATCCTGCCAACTTAGGGCGAACAAAGCGATACCAAAGGGGATGATGGACGGAGCGTTGGAGCAAATCAAACACTCACCCCCAGTCAAATGATCTGGGTTTAATCCATCATCATTCTTTAGCTCACTCCACCACCCCAGTTCAGACATGGCCATATGCAAATCAGTCTGACCCTGTGCCTCATGGGAACAGTCCAGCCCGAACTGCCAAGCCATGTCTTCCCTGGACCGGAAACAAGCATCCTGTGACCGGTTTCGGGTTCAAAACCCTCATCAGCCAGGCTATCTTGAATCCAGTGGCAAAGTGAGCAAGGGACCCACGTCTGGGCATACCCTGCCAACTTAGGGCGAACAAAGCGATACCAAAGGGGATGATGGACGGAGCGTTGGAGCAAATCAAACACTCACCCCCAGTCAAATGATCTGGGTTTAATCCATCATCATTCTTTAGCTCACTCCACCACCCCAGTTCAGACATGGCCATATGCAAATCAGTCTGACCCTGTGCCTCATGGGAACAGTCCAGCCCGAACTGCCAAGCCATGTCTTCCCTGGACCGGAAACAAGCATCCTGGGACTTGGCTTGGCAGTTCGGGCTGGACTGTTCCCATGAGGCACAGGGTCAAGACTGATTTGCATATGGCTGGGTCCAAACTGGAATGGCATGGTGAGCAAAAAAAACGATGGATTTAGGCCCAGATCTCTGTACTGGGGTGAATGTATGACATTGTTCTGCATTCTGTCCATCATCTGTTGTTTTTGCACTCTTGGGAGAAAGCAGTTTTCTTTCACTTGGCAGGAACTTTCACAGCTCCTGCCAAGCAAGAGCAGACTGTAAGTACGCTCCCATTGGGCGGGAGCAGGAAACTGCTCCCACTCGCTGGGAGCGGGCTTTTCATCTGTCAAGCAGGCAGAAAAAACAGATAAAAAAATTGCTCCCACATGCAGGGAGCAGCATTTGTGACTGCTCCCTGTATGCTGGTGGAATGCCAACTACGTTTGGAGGTGGGGAGCCGGCAGGGAACGCAGTGCAGTGAGGCTCCCTGTGGTCCCCAATGTTGCACACTGGGTGATCTGGGTGGGCCCCCTCCCGTTAAATTTATATATTTAAGAGGAAGTACCCTTCTTTGGTGAAGAATCACCTCATTGTAGTCTAGTCTCCTTCTCTTGACGAGGATCCAGGTTATCACAGATTTTTGGGTGATGGCGCTAAAGGAACAATCACATTGCCGAAATTACAAGCACACAAGGTCACTAAAGACATTACCTCATGGTCCTTTATGCAGCTTTAGTGCAAAATATTCACTAGACATTAACCCAACGATGTAGCACTTACTAATTAACCAGTAGAAAGTACTCCAGTTGGATAGACATTTTCAGGAAAACTGTGGACTTGTAAAAAATGAGGATCCATTATGGCCCTGATGCTCATTTCACAGAAATTAAACCTCAACAGGAAGCACTTACAAATATAAACACAGCAGGTGCCCCAGTTGAAGCTCCACTTCTGTAAAGCACAATGATACACAAATAATTGTGTCCATCATAAAGGATATAGAGGCCTCCGCTGCCAACTTTAACAACTGCATGAAGGCTGTGGCATCTTGGATGGTAATCAACTACCTTTGACTGAATGGGGACAAAACTGAGGTTCTGGTCTTTGGTAGCCAACAATCTATATGGACCCATTCATGGTGGCCAGAAATGCTTGGATTATGTCCTTGTCCTGTTGCTTCGACAAAAAATCTTCTTGGTGTCCTAGTTGAGAACAACCTGTCCTTCAATCTCCAGGTTAATAGGACTGTCTCATCCTGCTTCTGTGTTATAAGGACCCTTCGGAAGATATTTCCGCTTCTCTCTCTCCCCGCGTGGAAACAAGCAGCTGTGGCCTTGATTTTGTTCAGGATGGATTATTGTAATGCACTTTACCTATACATCAATAAGGCTTCTATTAGTAAGCTGCAACTTGCTCAGAATGCTGCAGCATGACTTGTCTTGGATTTTCTAAAATCTCACTCAATTTCTGCTGCTATTCGGAAATTGCATTGGCTCCCAGCTAAGAAACAAATCCTGTTTAAGGCCCTATGTATTGTACATATGGCGCTTCAAAACTCGGGCCCAAAGGGAATTAAACACCTCTTCCAGCGTTATGTCCCCACTAGACAACTGCGTTCTGCCAATAAAAATCGGCTGGTTATCCCCAGGTTCAAGAGGCCAAGAGCCTTTGCTGTGGCGGCCTCTAAGCTCTGGAACACTCTCCCCATATTGATCTCTTGTCTTGAGTTACACCTTTCTTTTCATAAGTTTTTGAAAACCTGGCTCTTTGCCTTGTAACTGTTTCTTACAGACGGTTGATGCTCCTGCCCTCCCGGCTCTGGAACCGCTTTAGCGCCTTGACGCCTTTGGGCATTTGCTTGTGCTTTATACGTTGGTCATTCATTCATTCATCCCAACTTCTTGAGCTTGGTGAAGGCAAAGCAAGTGTGTTTCCTCTTGTATTCCACGTTGAAAAACAATCTGAAATTGTTAATGGAGGTGAATGCATCGTTTATCCTGGAGCGCAATCTGATCTGTAGTGACCTAATGAGTGGTTTCTTGTCTTGAGAGCAGAGTCCTTGGTTCTCCGTTTTAAGTACCCTGAGTATGCAAATGCCCAACTTCATCTGCAAGGTCTGCCTGTTTGGTCCTGCCCCATTTTCCTTAGTAGTATGCAAAGGTCTTCCCACCTTTTCACATGTAGATGAACAGGTTACCAAAAGGCCCCTCAATGCATTTTTCGAAGATTTTGGTGACACGTTCTTGATGCTGAAGAATATGAGGAGATCTCCACCAAACAAAGAAGCACTTACTTCATATAGTTAAGAGGAAGTACCCTTGTTTGATGGAGATTTACCTCTTTGCAGTTTTGTCGTCTTCTCTATAGTATGATTCATGTTATTACACATTTCTAGATAAAGACACACAAGGAACAATCACATTGCCAAAAATGTACACAAGGTCACTGGAGACAGTTCCCCATGGTCCATTACGCAGATGTAGTGTAGAATACGCACTGGACATTTACCCAATGAGGTAGCACTTAGTAATTAATCAGTAGAAAGTACTCCAATTGGGTAGATATTTTGAGCAAAACTGTAGACTCTTGTTGGATAAAGGGATTGGTGAGGTTCCGTTGTGGCCCAGTCACTCACACAGCTACTGCCACACCCACACAGACACTTAGACACCCACTCACACACCCATTCTACCACTGTCACATCCTCTCAGGACCACACAGCCACTTACACACCCATATAGTCACTCACATACCTACTCACACACCCACAAAACTACTCACAGACACATAATTACTCACGTACCCACTCACACCTACATATCCATACAGCCACTCACACGCCAATAGTCACTCACACACCCACTTACAGATCCATACAGCCACTCAAATACCCACTCACAGATCCATACAGCCACTCACAAACCCAATCACACACCCACACAGCCACTCACAAACCCAATCACACACCCACACAGAAACTCACAAACCCACTAACCGCCCCATACAGCTACTCACACACCCACTGACTCACAAATCCACTCACACACACAGTCACCAACTCATATGACCACTCACATACCCACTCTCCAACCTATACAGTCACTCACACACCCACTCTGAAATTAACAGATTAAGGTTAGGAAATAAAATTTAAAAAACTTAGAAGTTCACTGAAAAACAGGGACGCTATTTTTAGGAAATAGAATTTTTTTTAAAACCTTCGAAATTCACTGAAAAATCAAAGGTTACAGGGACGTTATAGTTATGCTCAGATTTCTCTCGTACAAAACCAGTGAAATTTAGCAGTTATAGTTACCTGGGCTAGCTATAACTTATGCCCCCATAATGCACTGCTTAGGACCTCACATATTACATCACTCGTGACATGGTCAGTGACATCACTGATGACATCTCAAATGACATCAAGGATGACATAATCTACAGAACCACTCACACATCCACTTACCCACTCACAAACCCATACAACTGCTCACATACCCACTCACTCATCCATAGAGCCACCCACACACCAAATCACTCACCCATACACCCACTGACAGACCATTCACTTACCCATAACCTACTCACACCACTCACTCACCCATACAGCCTCCCAATAGAACCACTCACTCACCCATACAACCACTCATGTACCCATTCACACACCCACACAATCAAATATATACCCATTCAGACATCCAAAGAAGCACTCACGCATCCACTCACTCACCCGTATAGCCACTCACACAGACACTCAGTGAACCAAACATCCATTCAAACAGCTACTCACTCACCCATACCATGGTGTACATACCCAGTCACTCACCCATACAGCCACTCACTCACCTTTACAGCCACTCACACACCCATGACTCACTAATACAGCCACTGACTCACCCATACAGCTAATCACATACCCACTTATCCACCCATACAGCCACTCACACACTCATACAACCACACACCCACTCACACACAGATACAGTCACACAACCACTCAAATGACATATGTTACAAATAGCATCGCTTAATGGTAGTCGAGAAAGAATAGTAATGTAACTTATGTACTAGCTTAGTATATATCTTTAAGTCTCAGAAACATTTACAAAACACTGACACTCACTGGATGATGTCATGAGTGATGTCACTAACCATGTCATGATTGATGTAATATGTGAGCATATGCAGTGCATTGCGGGGGCGTAACTTACAGTTAGCTCAGGTAAATATAACTGCTGAATTTCACTGGTTTTGAAATCTGAGCATAACTATAACATCTCTGTAACATTTGTTTTTTTCAGCTAATTTCTATGGTTTTTGTAACATATTATTTCCTAACTATAACGCCCCTGTAACCTTTTGTTTTTTCATTGAATATACATACACACATACATATATGAACCTACACATCAAATACTCATATATAAAGTGTGATTTCCATGTTTTAAATTAGCTACAGTTAATGTAGGCCTCAGATTAAATGACTCATACTAATATGAAAATTTACTTTTGGTTGCTTTGTTCTTTCTCTTTTCCTCTAGTTTCAGGAGTCAACCTTCAAAATTTTGACTTAATTAAAATGTTGAAAATGTTTTGGTTTCTGTGAGACTTGCTTATCTGTGTGTGTGCAGCTGAAAACTACCATTGGAAGGTGGAGCAGCTGAAAACTTCCATTGAGCGATAGCTGGGAACACTGTTGAAACCTTATCTGGAAATATTCAATCCTGATTAGGCCCTCTTCCTGAGAACCATGGGGAGTGTTGCATATTGTCAAGAATTGTATGTTTTCATTGTGCATTGCTGAGTTAGTTGGATTCAGATGCCCCTTTCCACTCTCTTCAGACTTGTCACTTTTGCTCCTGCTCGAAGTGTTAGGTTCTTGAGAAAATCCATTCTTTCTTTACCCCACTGAATCATTAATTGATTCTGCCTTTTAGAGGCTTTATTTACTACCATCTTAAACTTGATTTTTCTACTTCACTTGACTTTTTAGCCTAAAATTAGGGAATTTCCCTTCAGGGGACAACAAGGTCGACTTCATTAGCTTATGACATTAAATAGTCGGTTTTTGTATTTGCTATTTTGAATCACTTTGAATTACACTGACCAACATATTTACCTGATGATCTATGATTTATGATAAACTTTAATGATGGAGTTTGTAACTTTGCCAATTTGTTTATAAACCTTCAAGGTTTGATAGTCTACTACTCTCTGACATCATTTTGGGTCCTAATGTGCTTCATTATAATTGATATATTGTTGATATTAGGCCTCAGCCCGAAACGAAAGGTCCATTCGCTCAAGTGGAGCTTGTACTCAAGCATGCACCAATGGTCAGCATGGTGCAAATTCCACCCGCAGTGCAAAAATAAGAATCGCTATTTGGAAGGGACGCCCTAAACAACAGCAATTGCTAACGGTTTCTTAAACCCATTTAGTGATTCGGAAACATGTTACTGAATTGCTACCTGGATTTACTACATTAGAAATCATATTTTCTTGTTGCAAACTCTGCGATTTACCGAAGGGTGTGCGAGAAGAAAATGTGTTCATATGTCTTGCCCAAAACTCTTTATTTTTCCAAATATTACTGCCCATCTGTGTGGTAACAGGAATGCAATCTTGTTGCCAATGATTAGATGAAGGTTTTTAGGATGAATTTTACCATTTTCCACTTTAGTGGTTAGTGACTGTGTCCCCTAAAATGTATTCCACATGTACAGTCTTGGGTGTGGGTCTGTTTTTACTAAGCACAGAAGGCCATGATATTTTATGTAACAAGTATATGTCCTTGTTTTCACTGTACATTCTTTCTCATGTGTGGGTGCAAGGAGGAATTTGACATCGTGATGGTGACTCTTGCTATTGGGTCAGTAAAAAGTTAGCTCAATTAAATTGTATGAAATGCAGCATGTCTGGATCTACTGTTTATCTGGCATGTCAGGTAATCAGAGGAGAACCAATGTTCCTAAACTCTATTTGCGTGTGTATGGATTGGGGTGCAAGTTGGAAGCTTATGATTAAATTACATGGCTTTTTTGTTGTTGTTTGAATCTAGAAATTATTTGGCAGCTAATCGATAATGTGACAAGTACAGCAAATTCATATTTAGGAGGATTGCTGCTGCCAGACTGGTTTTTTCCACTGGCCTCGGAAGCAGTTTAATTGGAATAACACAGTTAAACTCCAATGCATGTAACATGAGAAAATAATATTTACAACACATAAATGGGGTAACAGTGATTGAAAATAGACAACAGAAACCAGCCAATAAAAATGGTTAGTAACACTGATGAACGTTCAGTTCTAAATCTGTTTTTAATGATCTGGGGCCAAATGTGAGTACCTTTAAAATAACGATTCCCAAATAACGATTTTTCTGACTCTCTATTTGGTAATTGGTATTCTAAATGTATGAAATATTTATTTCTTAATTTGAAATTCCAGTGGATCGCAAATCGACCTACCTCATGAATATTAATGGAGTAGGTTGCAATTTGCAACCCATTAGCAGACCACCATGTCTGTGGTTGATTTTTAATGAAGCAATCCTTTTTTCTTTTTTTAATATAGCCAGTTTTCCTTAAAGAAAAAGGGGATGCATTTAAAAAGAAAAGAAAATGAAACTTTGAAGTTTCATTTTTTAAGAGCAGGCAGTGGTCCGCAGGACCAATGCCTGCTCTTAAAAAATATTTATCAAATTCTCAAAGTGGAAAGGGGTCCTAAGGGGTTCCCTTCCCATTTGTGAATGGGTTACCAACACTTTTAAAATGGTGGTAAAGTATTACTGTTTTGTGACAGGAAATTGGTGGCAAAACAGTATTGCATACCATGCCTATTTGGAATTTGGAAGGGATACCCAAAACATGGCGCTTCCAAATACTGACTCGCAAATGCAAATTGTGATTCAATAACAAGTTATCGAATCATATTTT
Organism: Calotriton arnoldi; assembly: GCA_963921515.1. Classification (NCBI taxonomy): domain Eukaryota; kingdom Metazoa; phylum Chordata; class Amphibia; order Caudata; family Salamandridae; genus Calotriton; species Calotriton arnoldi. The sequence goes on from CAWUFW010004039.1 coordinate 1,517,000, forward strand.
GCACATTTGAAAAAGCATTTCTCCGGTCGCAAACAGCCAAATTTTGTGACTCGGGCCATTTATATCTGGAAAAATGCTTTTTTACATCTGGGCTCTGGATATGGACTCATTAAATAAGGCATTTTGTTATTAATGCCTAACCATGACACTTGTTGTCACTTACTTTGCTAGCCCTTAGGGGCCAAGTCAAGAGGCAAGGACAGGATGCCAGTGTCTATGTATAACATAAATTTACAATTAGTAAGATATTAACAAGGGGATATTAGTCCACATTGCTGGTCAGAGCGCTACAGACAATTTAACAGCAACAGGCCGTCCTTAAGGGCGCACCTTATGGACATAAAGAATGTCTGTCAGGCTGAGAAAAGGTCAGCCTGACAGACGCTTTTTATTTTGAGGTCAGGCAGCCAGGAGTTAGACATGTGCTTAATGCACAGGCTCTTGGCTGCCTGAGCTGAAGTTTGCTAGGCTGAGGATGTCACAGCTCCTGAGGGTGTGACATTCTCAGCTCAGCAAAGGTGCTCGAGGCCCACCCCCTCGTGGCGAGGGAGAGTCTCAGTAACAGCCTCACACCGGGGTGCTTCGGTTTTAAGCCCTGAAGTGCCTGGGTTGAGTGTCTATCACTGACACCTCATCACAAAGTCGATGGGGTCAGCAGCCTCTCTGACCCCATCCTACTCTGTAACGAGGTAGGGACTGCTGCCTCCCGTCATTGGCTGGCCTAAGTTAGGCCAATGAGGGAAGTCAGCAGTCTCAACCCTTCTGGCACCTCAGAGGCTTCTCTCCCAGAAAGCTGCAGCAGGTAAGTGTTTTTATTGACTGTTTGGTGCGTGCATGTACGTATGAATGTATGTGTATTTGTAAGTGAGTATTGCAAATGGGTGTGTGTGCGCATGTGTCTTCATGTGAATGCATGGGAGTAAGTGAGCGTGCATGTGTGTGGGCCCCCTGTAAGTTGTACATACCGGTCACCACTTCAATTTAAGGTTTTCATTCATGGTCTATAAATTACAATCAACCTCTCGATGTAAAATATCTCTATTACTGATTGATACAAATATAGTTTGTATGTATTGTGATCCTGCGTTTGAGAGATCGTCTGAATTATGCAAAGGTCAGTGCAAAACATGTTAGGATCGAGTCACAAAGCTACGTATCTCTGGCTTACACTTGAAAATTGCTTTTTTACAAGTGTAAAACCTCTTTTCGAAATCACAAAAGTTAATTTTCCACTCAAAGGATTTAATTACATGAAGAACTGTATGTGAGTAAATCCTTTCTCAGAGGTATAAAGTGAATGATTCATGGGTGGAATGGGTTGTCAGTTTGTGCATACCTATTCACACATTATTTTCAAACACCTTCCCATCCTGCATAAGGCCGGTAAATTACGTTACCGATGAGTTGAAGGTAACCCCTTTCCAGGCAACGAAGGAAAAGAAATAACTCCGAAAATTGAGGAGGGAGGGTGGGTAAAGGTAGGGGATTTGCGGATTTTCAGTCAGAAAAAATATATTCCCTTTGGAGAAAAAAAGAGACAATTTTAAGCAAATGTAAAAATCTAAGCAGATTTCCAAGAGTAAACGTACATGTGTTTCTTGTAGGAGATTTACTTCTTTCAAAGGCAGGAGTAAATCCTCATGGAGAAAAAAAAGAAAATAGTCTCATGAGCACATACGCGTTTGTATATTTGTTAATGTATAAACTAAAAGTCACAACATTTTCCAGGAGTAATCGTGGGAAAACTATGGCAAGAATGAATGTTCAAAAAACATGTACATTTACTCCACACATGAGAGAAAACCTAAGGGTTCTTATTGAAATCAGACACCTTGAAAAAACCTGAAAATTGTAAATCTGCACTAAAGAAAGTATGGACAAGCTACAAGTGTAGATTTATGACTCTCGATGTTTATGTACCCCCTCATTGTTCTCTGCCTAAGAATGTATTTACTTTTCACCAGACACAAAATGTTTGCTTTGAAGAATTGAAATGTGTTATCCTTTTCTGACTAATGTAACTTGTTCATTTGCATACAAACTGAAGTACTATTAATGAAAAATGTGTATAATATTTGAGGGGCCGATTCACAGAACTAATCTGAGATAAAATCCTAAACTTACTACTTTTGGTATTCACAGAAGGCATTTAGTAGTATAAACTTACTACTTTTGGTATTCACAGAAGGCATTTAGTAGTGTAAAGTTAGGACTCCTAACTTTACTACTACTAAATGCCTTCTGTGAATACCAAAAGTAGTAAGTTTAGGATTTTATCTCAGATTAGTTCTGTGAATCGGCCCCTTAGTGATTAAGAGTAGTGTGAACTGTGACTGGCCCGAAATGTTATGTTTTACGTGATTGAAACTTAAAATTTTATTCAAAATGGCTGTATGAAAATGAATTGTAATTTTTTGTCGGTTTGTTCACTAACATATAAGTGTTTTCAAAGTACGGGATGTGACAAAGAAACACGACAGGTGACTCATTTATTGATAAATGTGTTGTTAGATCTATTGTATTACATATCTTTATAGCGTAATTAGGGTGGACGTAACTAATTATTGATGAGCTTAAAATAGGGCGAAATCTTTAAAATTTCCAATGATACCAATACTGGGAAGAAAATATTTATTGAACATATATGGAAAACAATGCAAGAATGTTGAACTAAATAGACTAAATAAACTATTGGCGGGCTTCCACCTCGAAATCATTTTTCAAAGTTCTTGCTAAAGGCTATTTACAAGCAAGAGTCTGTTCCACCAAGGTGCAGCAGTGACTGATAGCTGATGAAAATGCAACCATGAAGAAACACACCTAATTGAGCAGTCATGTTGAAAAAACATGTTCTTCCCAGTAAAACCTTGTACAGAAACAAAATGTTGCCTTGGGGGTAAATTCCATGGCCAATCCCAAACAGATGTGCAAACCTCTCAATTTGCAAACACTTGAACTGCAAAAATCCTTACTGTGGTAAAATAAAATCCCCCTTTAAGGACTAGATTTCAAAATATTTTTAAGAATGTTGTTTTTTCCCCACTTTATACCTTTATTTAACATATCAGGCGGGTCACCTGGCCTTTTTTCAATTTCGAGTAAATCTATAATGGCCAGCTGAGGACGAGCCTACTCTACATCTAACTGAGTTTATAAAGACCTTACTTCTAGTGGAGTCATGTTTGCTATTCAGCTTCAAAGAACATTCGAGATAGCGCTGCATACAGCACAATTCACAGATATATGTTGGCCCAGATGGCTTCATCGTGCCTATATCCTGCTAACACTAATTAAATTATTAACAAAATGCTTTATTAAAAATACAATGTGCAGAATTGTTTGTGTGTTTATTGCACAAACTGTAGTAGGCAACCATACATAAAACCTATAGGCCTGTAGCAATGAAATGAAGTAGGAACTCTTAAATTGACATGGTTGAACATGCCATGATTTAACATGAAGGCCCATTAATACTGAAATACTTGTTTTTCACTTTAAACAGCAGTTGTACAAGTTGGTTTCTTTCTCTTTGCTGCACACCTTGCAATTTCAGAAGCTACTGTTTATTAGTTAATGAATAGGCATTTGTTGTGTTAGACGACCGATAGTGAGGTTCTCACCACAAAAGATGAAGAGGACAGGGAGGATGATTCATGGGAAGACGTTCTTGAAAACAAGAAAGGATGTGCTGCACCATTCAGTGGCACGTGGTTAAAAGATGATTGTACTCTGGTGAGAAGATGGGAAGTAGACCTGTTCTCTTATTGGCCAACATGAAGAAGAAAGAATATAAAGGTTGCATCATAGAAAATGTGTGTTTATATTAGTGCATGTTCTTAGACTAGAGAAGCAGAATCAGAGGGAGATCCCTTTCACCTCGACAACCCCAGCGACCCCAACTCCACCACCCTCCGTGACAACCTCACCAACATCGGACTTAAACAACTCATCACCACACCGACCCACAGGGCAGGACACAACCTCGACCCCATCTTCGCAGCAGGAAACAGCATCCATTTCAGCCACACAACGCAACCCCCATGGACCAACCACCACTGTGTACACTTCCTCGTGACAAACCCAAGGCACCCAAACCTTCCCCACGCCCACCGCGAAGGAACTGGAGCAAAGTCACGGACGAGCAACTCAACTCCACCCTCACCCGAGACAACCGCACCGCAACATCTGACGCCAACCTCGCAGCCAGGGAATTCCACACTTGGAACTCCAACGGCGCAGACAAGCTCACCCCATTACGCAACCCCAACAAACAGCGCCCCAGGAAAGCCGCCTGGTTCACCACCGATCTCCAAGAAGTCAGACGCACCTGCAGACGCCTGGAGAAGAACTGGAGAAACAGCAAGACACCGGGAAACGACACCACCTACAAGGACGCCATGACGGACTACCACAAACAAATCAGAACCACCAAAAGGACCTTCATCCACAACAAAATCCTCGCCAACTCCAGCAACTCCAAGGCACTTTTTTGTGTCATCCAGTAATTCAACAACCCCTGCAGCGAAGCCACGGACATCACCCCGTCCCAAGACCTCTGTGACAAGCTCGGATCCTACTTCCACCTCAAGATCAAAAACCTCTACGATAACTTCATCGACCATTCACCAGACTCCGCAGTAGGCCCACCCTCCAGACACACCTGCCAGCCCACCATCTCCTTCTGGATGCCGATCACGGCCGAAAACACCGCCTCGACCATGAAAGGCATCCACTCGGGGGGCCCCTACCGGCCCCTGCCTTCCACACATATACCACAGAGCTGCCATCGCACCCGAACTACAATGCACCATTAACATCACGTTTGAAACAGGCACCATCCCAGACGACTGGAAACGCGCAGAAGTAAGGCCCCTGCTCAAGAAGCCCTCAGCTGATCCCACGGACCTCAAGAACTATCGACCCATCTCACTTCTCCCCTTTGCTGCCAAAGTTGCAGAGAAAACAGTCAACGCGGAACTGACAAGATTAATCGAAGACAACGTCATCCTCGACCCGTCCCAATCCGGTTTCCGAAGCAACCACAGCACCGAGACCCCCCTACTTGCCGCCACAGATGACATCTGCACCCTCCTCGACCAAGGACACTCCACGGCCCTGATTCTACTCAACCTATCAGCAGCTTTCAACACCGTCTCCCATCGCACACTCGTAGCCAGACTACATGCCGCCGGCATACAAGGAACCGCCCTAGACTGGAGCCGATCATTCCTCACCGGCAGAAGCAAAAGGATTAGACTGCCGCCCTTCCTCTCCGATCCCACAGAAATCACCTGCGGAGTCCCACAGGGGTCATCACTCAGCCCGACCCTCTTCAACATCTACATGGCCCCCCTCGCCACCATCGTCCGACAACACGGCCTCAACATCGTATCCTACACTGACAACACCCAGCTCATCCTCTCCCTCACCAAGGACCCCAACACCGCCAGACTCAACTTCCAGAAAGGAATGCAAGACGTTGCAGTCTGGATGACCAACAGCTGCCTAAAGCTCAACGCCAAGAAGACAGAAATCTTCGTCCTCTGGACCACCCCTTCAGCATGGGACAACACCTAGTGGCCCACCACCCTCGGCAGCCCACCGACCCCCACGGACCATGCCAGAAACCTCGGCATCATACAGACTCATCCCTCTCCATGAACTCACAGGTCAACGCCGTCGCCTCCAGCTGCTTCAACACCCTCCGCATTCTCCATAAGACATTCAAATGGATCCCCCCCGATTCAAGGAAGACAGTCACCCACGCACTCATCACCAGCAGGCTGGACTATGGAAACGCACTCTACGCCGGCATCAACAAATCCCTACTCCACAAACTCCAGGCGATACAGAACACCGCTGCCAGACTCGTCCTCGGCATCCCCCAACCCGAGCACATCAGGCAATACCTACGGAAGCTCCACTGGCTCCCCGTGGAGAAGAGAGTCACTTTCAAAATCCTCACCCACGCCTACAAATGCCTACACAACACCGGACCCAAATACTTCAACGACAGAGTCACCCTCCACGTACCCAAAAGAAACCTGCGATCAGCCAACCTCGCACTCACCGAACCCCCGCGCATCCACAGAGCCAAAGCAGGCAGAAGATCCTTCTCCTACATCACGGCCAAGACCTGGAATGAGCTCCCGGCAGACATCAGACACGTCCCCTCTCTGAACACCTTCAGGAAGACGCTCAAGACCTGACTCTTCGGCTGAACAGCACTGCTGACCCCCCCACCCCAACCCCTCCCCAGCACCTTGAGACCCTCACAGGTGAGTAGCGTGCTTACAATTCCCTGATTGATTGATCCCGATTTGCAGCTATTGGTGTATGATCCTTTTCCCCAGACTCTCTGAGAGAAGACTCTTTACTGAGTTTCTTGGATATCTTTGTATGAGAAGTCTTAGTTTATTTCTTGATCTATTGTTATTAGAGCTGAGAATACTTTCCAGTTTATTCTGCTAAAGCTTTATGCTTATGTTCGATTCTCTCATCTGAACTGACACCTTTAATCCTTCTTGCATTGATCTTGACTTAGCTTAGTGTTTTTATGGAACGCGCTTTTTAAATTTATTGTATTGATTCTTTATTTTGAATTACTAAACTGACTTACCTTTATTGCTAAATATTGATTGATTGATTATGTTAACCTTTAATGATGAAACCTGGAGAATAAAACTTCAATATATGAATGAATACTTAAAAGATTTGAAAATAAAACCCTTTAACTCAACTCAAATCTCTTTAATGACTGAACTAAAGTAATGAAAATTAATAACTATTTATATTGAGATTCAATTTCTTATGTCTCAGCTGACATCAAAGATCCATCGACCTGTATGTGGGGTTCATGGTGATGAGTAAGTGACAAGTGGAACCCTGTGCACCAGCAATCCTAATCGCTGTTTCACAGTTGGGACTGCCTCCTTACATCTACAGCTGCTGGCATTTTTAACCATCCAGTGGTCCAAGCAGCTGTTATCGCCAATGGCAGATATGTGGTGACAGGTTTCAGCTTTGTGAACAGGATGAGGTACATGTTGCCAGCTTCCCTGATTTGTTGATTAGTATTACATGGAAATGTAATTAGTTTTTCTCTTATCGAAGGAACCAAATAAAATGTGTTTCTTTAGTGAACACAAAATGTGTGTTCAGTACTCTATACAGTGCTTACCATATTCGTCACTGGCAAATCCATTACATCTGCCCCCAAACTTACTTAAATATACAATTCTTCACTGTTCTCTATTACATAACTGACTAATCTAATGGCGATGAGAGCAAGGCTCAAGATAACTATGTTTGTAAGAATACATCCTCTTTTTCATATTTCTGCCTGTACAATTTTCTATTGTATGTGACAACCATTTTGTTTCCACGTCCCCTTAAATTTACTCATTGACAAGCAGAGAGGGGGTGAAGACAGATGTCAAGTGGGCAACTGTATATAAAGCAAATTAGTATACCAATATCATCAATGAAGCCACCAGCAGAAACTGAATGCTTTTCAAGACTATTCAGTGGTGCACCAACCCTGTGCCAGAACCACCTTTTCTTCAGAAAAGTTCAATACCATCAACCTCTTAAGTGAAAAATACAGAAACATGCAAAAGCACATCAACAACACCAAGCCTGATTCATCTCTTACATCCACCCCTATAAAGTACCACAGTGGGCAGCCTTCAAAGGCTTATCTCTTGCAGATCTCACTGACAAATTCAACTCACTCAAAGCCGCTTCTTATCCTTATTTGAGAAGCCAGGCCTTCAGCTTCTTGAGGAATTTACAGAGGCTCTTATGTAGAGTGAGGTAGTTTGCTAAGTGCCAACTACATACTGTATTAAATAACAATTATGGAAATCATAATCAACATAGACGTTCCACAAGCTACAAAGAAACGGTGCAGCGGCTCAGTGCTTGTGGAAAGTGAATAGGTGATAACTAAAAGCAATATGTAGGCACTTGGCTGGATTCCATCAAAACATGATTTCACAGTGACACATATAATATTGTAAAGAGTCACAATTTTTTTAATGTGACATTCAGGCATTTAGTTTGGGAAAATGGTGACCCCCTACATGCAAAAATGAACTTGCTAGACGTAGGGAAATTGACATTAAAGGGAAGAAGAGCTAGAAGCAAGAATACAATTATCAGAAATTACAAATTTCAAGGCAACACAGAAATAATGATGCATGAGACAATGGGCATTATTATAAGGTGAAAAACATGACCATGTTGATTATTTATTATCAAAACCTTTTATTTTAGTTTTAGATTGTTTTTTTGGATCTATTTATATTCAATATCAAAACATTATTCTTAACTTGTGATAAATAATTAAAATTGTCAATGCATAGAGAACAATACAACACAATCATGTATCCATAAGAAAACAGTACAATTGATATAGACAAATAATCAAATAGTTTGTTTCATTGCACGTTGTAAACAAGTAGGGGGATCCAGATGAGCTGTGAACAAAGGGAAGGCTGGTGGTAGGTGGAAGCTACGTGCGTTTCGGCTGGGGTGCCTTCATCAGGGGACCATCTCAACTTTCTCTGCATGAAATACATAGTAAGCAAAAACTAAGGATATATATGCACATATGTTTGTTAGTTGCCCGAAATTAGTTTTAATATTTTACTAACGTTTAAGATTAAATCGTTTTAATTAATTTTGTTCAGTACCAATCAGTGGGGAAAACAGAGAATGAAGAAATTAGAGAATTAAAAACATATTCCACTTGGAGTTATATGGAATATGTGTGATAAAAAGACTTACTAGCATGCTTTTTTAGAGCAGATACCTTATGTCCAAAGAGATATAAAGTGCAGTGCAAGGGTTGACCAAAGTGATGTGAATTGGGAACTGTATGTGAACTTAATTAGTGAACTAAACATGCATGCACAGCCCTTTAATTGGCCCATTGCCCAATACGAATCCAACGTTAATGTTCATCCTTAATTTCTTCTTATTTATCAATTTTCATCCATTTTCATCACTTTCTTCACAAATAACAATGTTATTTGTGAAGAAAGTGATACTATGGATTATTATACAGTGGAAACATCATGTCACCAATAAAACATGGAAGTTGTGAATATTTGCATATTTGCTTTGGCTGTTTGAATTGAATAAACATGGATGAAAATGGATACATTTGGAAAAATTAAGGATGAACATTAACGTTGGATTTGATTGGGCAGTGGGCCCATTAAAGGGCTGTGCACCTTGGGGACTGTTATGCCTATCAGGCAATCAGTTTGGTATCTACAATGAAACGGTGTGGTTCGAACAGAGCACGCACCAAGTGTTGCACGCCAGACAGTAGTTATGAAAGACTATAAAAAATTGTTAAACTTGTTAAGAAAGAGGGTGTGCATTATGTAATTCATTTTATGATTACACAGGGCTGTGTGCCATGTAAACTCTTCAGATTGTCCTGCACTAAGACACGCAGCCTGCAATGGCAGGGTGCATAGCCTTAGTGAGGGGTCCCTGGGTGGCACAACCAGTGCTGCTGCCTCAGAGGACCCTCTTCAGTACCCATGCCCTAGGTACCAAGGTTACCACTTACTAGGGGCTTACAGGGTAGCTGGAGTTGTGCCAATTGTGGTACAGTGTTTTGGGAAAGAGATCTGGCACTAGGGACCTGGTTAGCCGGGACCCAGTGCACTTACAGTTCAAAATCATATCAGGCAAAAAGTGGGGGCTAACCATGCAAAAAGGGGCACTTTCCTAAACACCCCCCCCCCACAAATGATAGAGGATGAGACTAACCTTTCCCTAGAGAGTCTTCATCTTCTTAGTGGAAGAACCTGGAAAGGCCATCTTCATTGGCATGGCCAGTCCCAGGTCTGCATTCCGCTGTAATGCCCATTCCCTGTTGGGATATGGACCACCTTAACAATTTGGAGTTTTCTCCTTTCATCTGCATGAGACATCTGAGAGGTCTGTGGTCAGAGGCTTCCCTCTCTATGGCAATCCAACTCTGCACTCTGGGGAGAATCCTCCTGCTTATGAAAGCAACAGGTTGTTCATGACGATCATCATTGTTCTGGGGTAAGACCGCTCCTATCCCATGTTCAGAGGCATCTGTCTGCACTATGAACTGCTTGGAGTAATCTATAGGTTTTAGAATGGGTGCTGAGCACATTGCTTCTTTCAAGGTGTCAAAAGCCTTTTGACAACTTACTATCCAGTTTACCTTTTCAGGCATTTTCTTAGAGGTCAGTTCTGCAAGGTGTGCCACAATGGACCCATATCCCTGCACAAGCCTCCTGTAGTGCCCAGTCAAGCCAATGAATTTTTGACTTGGGTCTGGGTGGTTGGAGCTTCCCAATCCTGAATGGTCTGGATTTTAGGCTGTAGGGGCTGAACTTGGCCTCCACCCACAAGGTGGCCCAAGTATGCAACCTTGCCCTGCCCTATCTGACACTTGCTTGCCTTGATAGTGAGGCCTACTCTTAGCAGAGCCTCCAAGACCTTTTGGAGGTGGATCAGGTGATCCTGCCAGGTGGAGCTAAAGACAGCAATATCATCAAGATAGACTGCACTATAGGCTTACAATCCAGCAAGGACTTTATTCACCAACCTCTGAAAACTGGCAGGGGCATTCTTCAAACTAAAGGGCATCACAGTGAACTGGAAGTGTCCATCTGGTTTGTAAAATGCAGATTCTTCTTTTGCTCCGGGGGTTAGACCTATCTGCCAGTACCCTGATGTGAGATCAAAGGTATTCAGATATGTGGCTGCCCCTAACCTGTCAATTAGCTCTTTAGCTCTTGGAATTGGATGGGCATCCATCTAGGTAACTGCATTGAAGCCCCTGTAGTTCGCACAAAACCTCATTACTTTCTATCCATCCTGGGAATGAGGCTTGGGGACTAACACAACAGGGCTGGCACAGGGGCTCTCTGAGGGGCTCAGTGACACCCAACTCCAACATCTTGTTTACCTAAGCTTTAATGTTTTCCTTGACATGATCAGACTGCCTGTATTTTTTGTTTTTGACAGGTAGGTTGTCACCAGCGTCCACATCATGTGTACACCAGTTAGTCTGTCCAGCGGTCAAGAAAAAGAGCTCAGCAAACTGATTTAGGACTTTCCTGCAATCAGTCTGCTGTTAGGCAGTGAGGGCGTCTGAAAAGACCACTCCATCAACTGACCCATCTTTAAGGTTGGGAGAGAAGAGATCAGGGAGTGGCTCACTGTCGATCTCCTGTTCCACATCTGTAACCATAAGCATGGTCACATCAGCCCTGTCATTGTAGTGTTTAAGGTGATTGACATGTATCACCCTCTTGAGGTTTCTACATGTGTCAAGGTCCACTAAGTAAGTGACCTCCCCTTTCCTATCCAAGATAGGATAGGGCCCAGGCAATTTGTCCTGGAGGGCCCTAGGTACCACAGGCTCCAAAACCCACACCATGGCATCCTCTTGATCATACCAAAGTTTCTGGAGCTCTTGGCTGGCCTCACAGTTTTTGTTTGCTTTTTTCATATATTCAGCCATCCGTGAATGAAGGCCAAGTACATAATCCATAATGTCATGCTTTGGTTCCTGGAGGGGTCTCTCCCATCCTTCCTTGATAAGACAGAGGGTTCCGCTTTCAGGGTGTCCAAACAAAAGTTCAAAGGGGGAAAACTCTACTCCCTTTTGTGGCACCTCTCTGTAGGATAAAAGCAGGCAAGGTAGCACTACATCCCATCTCCTTCTGAGTTTTTCAGGGAGTTCACCAATCATGCCTTTTAGGGTCTTTCAACGAGCCCATTTGTCTGTGGATGGTATGGTATAGTGAACTCATAGGTCACTCCACACTCAGCCTACAAGTGTTTAAAATATGCAGAAATGAAGTTTGTACCTCTGCTTGATACTACCTTCTTAGGAAACCCAACCATAGTAAAAATAGGGCCTTGGTCACCTCAGGTGCAGTGGTGATCCTTAGGGGAATTGCCTCAGGGTACTTGGTGGCATGATCCACTACCACCAGAATAAATGTATTCCTGATGCTGTTGGAGGGTCAACAGGACCAACAATGTCAATCACTACCCTTTCAAAGGGTACCCCAACCACTGGAAGTGGAATTAAGGGGACCTTCAGGTGGCTGGCTACTTGTCTTGCCACTAGCCTGACAGTTGGCACAGGAGTTGCAAAACTCCTTCACCTTCTGGGACATTCCTGGCCAGTAGAAGTGGTTGACTAACCAACTCCAGGTTTTTGTCTAGCCAATATGCCTACCTAGGGGAATGTCATGGGCCAATGTTAGGAAGAAACTCTCTAAACTGCTGAGGCACTACCACTCTCTTAGTGGCATCAGGTTTGGGGTCTCTGGCCTCAGTGTATAGGAGTCCCTCCTCCCAATAGGTCCTGCGGGATCCACTGACACTTCCCTTTCCTGATCAGCAGCTTGCTGCCTCAGGTGTTCAAGGGTGGAACAGGTTCTCTGCCCCTGGCACAGATCTTCGCTAGAGGGTCCCCCTGGACCTAAGAGCTCCGTCGTGTAAGGCCGAAGCTCCTGAGGCTGAGTTCCCTCTGAGGCTGACAAGTCTTCTCCCTGAGGACATGAGACTTGTTCTGGTGTCTGTTCTGAAGCTGGCTTCTCAGTCTTCCTGCCTTTTCTCTTGGAAGGTGAGTCCATCATTTCAGGCTCCAACAATTTTATTTTTACCTAGGGTTTTTCTTTGTGCCCTTGTTTTTACACACACTCATTCAGGTATTTCCAGCATTACTACATGGGTTTTATTTTCTACCTCAACCCATGCTGAGCACTCCAAATAATTTCCAGGCAGACACTGTATAGGAATAGCAGAAGACACCACTACCCTTTTGAGGCCACTAACCCTTCCCCAATCTAAGGTCATCAAGGCCATTGGATGTTCCTTAGCCTGATTGTCAGCAATGAGGATTGTATAGGTCATTTCTAGGATATATTGATCTGGGGACACCAGTGGCTCAGCCAACATGGTGATGCTAGCACCAGTCTCCCTCAGGGCTTCCACTCTAATTCCAATAATATTTGGCTCTTGTCTGTATCTTTTTAGGTTACTAGGCCAGACAGTCAGGGTAGCTACATCCACCGCTTCCTCTGAGACTAGGGTTGCCTCAGTGAGCACCTTGACATGGTCAGGGCTCACCTGTGATCCCATCTGGAGACTCACAAGTGCATTTACTGCAGTTGTGCTGGAGGCATTCTTTTTGTTTTTACAGTTAGGGCCTCTAATTGTCTTGAAATCAAAACACCAAGCCTTCTTGGGATCCCACCCTTGGACTGTGATGAGTTTCTGGGCCCACCCTCCTGAGCAGGTTTTTGGGGGCCTGAAGAAGACTCATTTTTGTCTTTTTGGTCATCTTTCCCTTGGGACTCTTTTAGCCTTTTTTCTTTTGGTCACCCCAACCAGTGGTAGTTTTAGTCACCTTTGTTTTGACCCAGTAGTTTGCCTTCTTCACCAACTCTAGAAGAGAAAGTAGACCTAGGTCTACCAGATGCTGATGTAACTTCTCATTGTATCAATTACTCAAAAGATGTTCCTTCATAATTAAATTGTAAATCCCTTCAAAGTTATTCACATTGTTAACTGTTAACCAACCACCTAGTGTTTTCACTGAAAAGTCAACAAATTCCACCCAGGACTGACTGGGTTTTTCGAGTCTTCCTGAATCGTATCCTATACTCTTCAGTGGTGAGTCCAAAGCCCTCAATCAGGGTACCCTTCTTGAGATCATAAGACTCCCACAAGAGAGGAGCCCAATTTTATTTGGCTACTTTTCTACCTACACAGGCCCTCTCAAATGCAGTGAACCATTAAATGACGTCATCACCATCTGAATATTTAGGACAATCCCTTTAGGGAGTTTAGAGTCATAAAAACCTTCACCCTCTCTATTTATTTGTATGCTGTCACCCGCGATACATCCTAGGCCCATTTCTTTTCTCTGCCTTTCTCTTTCAAGGAGCTGAGCTTCTAAGCTCAGTCTAATGGTCAATCTTTCTAGCACAAGGTCCTCATCTGAGGGAGCCTCCTCTGTATGTGAGGGGACTGACTCCTGTCCATCCTCAGTATTATCTTCATTGACATTATCATCATCCTTAGACTGGGCTACCAGATCTGGGTGATCTTTCTCAAACTGAGCTATCAGTTTTTGAAGATATTCCTTTTTTGGATTTTTGCATTTTGATACCATAGCCTTTACAGAGGACCCTGTATCTAGCATGGCTCAGGTCTATGTAAGGGGTCAGATCGAGCTCCTGACCCTGGCTACTGGTTTCAGGCATTATTTTACTAAAGTTTAGACATTTTTTAAAAATAACTCCACACTTAGGGGCTGATTACGATGCCCGCCACCGTAGCGGTGATTGGGACCGCCCGCCAATGCGGCGGTCCCACCACTGCGATTAGGATGTGCCCGCCATACTGGCGGGCGCATCCTGGGCCTTTAACATTGCAGGCAGTGGTGCTGGCTGCAGCACTGTCCGCAATGTTAAAGGTGCTTGCACCGCATTTCCCTGCACCACGTTGCAGGCACTGCGTGGTGGCTGCCACTTGGTGCATGGAAATTCAGGGGGGTACCATGGGTCCCCTAGTGCAGCGACACCCCCCCCAAGGGGGGCCCGCAACGGGCCCCCAAACCCAATCCCCACCAGCCTTTCCATGGCGGCATCGCCGCCATGGAAAGGCCTCTACACAGACACATCCTAATATCGCGGACGGTGCCTGCTAGGCACCGCCACCATATTAGTGGCCCTGCTCCGCCAACCAGGCAATCAGTGCGATTGCCACCGGCGGAAAAGCGGCGGACGGACTTTGCGTCCACCGCGATACACACCGCCATCCTAATATGGCGGTGAGTAAATCTCATTGTGATGGCGGAATGATCGCCACCGCCGGCCCGGCGGTGGCGATCGTTCCGCCATCGTAATGAGCCCCTAAATACTGTATCCTAACTAAAGTACAGATTTTTAAATTTCTAAACAGATTGTTTCAGGGACTTAACCAAGGCCCTAGCAGGTAATTTTAGACATTTGGAAAAAATAGACCAATCAAAAATTTGACTAGCTAAGGACAATTTTGGGATTTACTCATGTGGTCAAATATTGACAAAGTGGTTACAGCAAAAGCAAAGTCTTCTCTCCCCTGCTGAACCACCAAATGTAGGAAGCTGGCACTCTATATAGGTTACTAAAAAGAAGTACACTGTGAAGAGAGTCCAAAGAATCCCCAAATGGTACACAGAGGTAAAAGTAGATAATTCTAATGCTTTTTTTGTGGTAGTGTGGACGAGCAGTTAGACTTATCAGAGGGTAGTGCTAAGCATTTCTTGTACTCAGAGGCAATAAATGTGCCACCCACTCAACAATAAATCTGAGACCCATTTGTAAACATAAAGTAGATTTGCATGTATTTTTTAAGACCAAGAAGACAGTTCTAAGATAAGTACTTTTGGAGTTACGATTTTTCAAAGTTCGAAAAATATATTACTTTTGTGCGCACCATAAGAATCAATGGGGAAAAAGAGGAAAAATGCATATAAAATTAGGCAATGCTTTCACAAAGTTCGCCTTCTCATTTGAGGTCAATGTCAGGACCAGGCCCAAAGTTCCAGCAGGCGAAGTTCAGGAGCGTCCTGGATCAGGCCCAGAGTGCTGAGGGTCTGGAAACTGGTGTGCAAAGACGAAGGGGACCACTTGGAAATGCACTGCACAGATGGACTTACAGGTAAGTCCGGTGGGCCTCCTTAGAGGGAGAAGGGCACAAGGGCCTGGGGACCACGGGAGCAGAGCTGCTTACTCAGTGCTGGGGTTGGTGGTGCCTGGTGCAGAGCTAACAGGTCAGCTGGGTGTTGTGCGTCTTTAGGGTCCTCCCAGTCAGAAGCAGGAAACTTGGAGAGGCAATCTCTGGACAGCTGGGTCACTTAGAAAGTGGGTCTTGGGTGTCTAGATGGGTGCTTGCTTCTGGTGTTTTGGGAGTCTGGAATGCACTCCTCTTCTTGGTTTTTACCGTTGGGGGTCCGGTACCCAGGGAATTAACTCTGGTAGGTCCTGGTGTCTCCAAACTTGGTGGAGAGGCAGATCTGACCCTACGGAGCTGTTGATTTTCTCTTTGTGCTTTGCCCGGACTTCACGGAATCAGTGCCAGCGGTGTGCAGGGGAGTGACACCCTCACTCCAAGGAAGCTTTCGGCAATTTCTCAAAGGTTGTAGGTGCTCCAAGGTTCTTGGAGTCCTTGCAGGTTCAAGACGACACAGCAGGCAGCGATTGTCGGGTCCTTGGACCAGCTGGCAGGGTTTGGTGCCTTCTACTTCTGCAGCAGGGCTTCAGTTCTTGTGTAGCAGGTATTCTTTGTACTGGTCTTCTTTAGTACAATGACTCTGAGGTTCAGGTGTAGGGGAGCCACCTAAATACTGAATTTAGGGGTATTACAAGGGGCGAAACAGGTAGTAGCCAATGAGCTACTTACTTTTAGGGTATCTACACTCTCTGGCGACAACTTCCTGTGGGATGAGCCACTGCTCTAGCCCCAATTAGAAGTTTTCTCACCATCTCAAGATGGTGGAATTTCAGTAGAGGGGTTCATCTCACCTGCCCAGCCCTAGGAGTTTTGCAGGCTGAGGGGGGACCCTCCTCATCACCTAACTAATTTTCTCGCCTTTCCTTTCACCAAAAGTGGAGCAGGAAAGAGGTCTTGGCCGCCACCACTATCTAGGGGTTCATGGGTTGGATTTCAAAGGCAGCATTGCCTTTGAAGCTTCCCACCTGGGAAGGCCATCCTCTCCTGGAGGAGGTGTGAAACATCCCTGCCTAGAGCAGGTATTATTTCTGTCCTCTGAGAGCACTGGCTCTCACCCCATGAGGTCAGAAAAATATCTGGCCAGAGACCCCACTGGGGTTTACTTAGGTTTCAGGAGACCCCCTAAAAGGGTTTCAGTGCAAATCTATTAATAAATACAACACTGACATCAGTTATTAAGACAAGAAGTTTGGTACCAAACATCTTAGAACTCGGTGAAGCCATTATAGAGCTAGGAAATTCGTGTTGATAAGTAGCCTGCCCATGTTCTCCTTATGGCTTCCCTGTTCACTTACAACACCACAGAATGGACTGGACATTGTAGGGGCATATCTGCTCATGCTAGTGTACCCTACCTTAGGGCTAAAGGTCTGTAGTAGGTGTTACTTACCTGTATCTTATGAAGTGTGTGGTTGAAATGGCACACAGGGCTGTGTGCCATGTCAACTCTTCAGATTTTCCTGCACCAAGACACGCAGCCTGCAATGGCAAAGTGCATAGCCTTGGTGAGGGGGCCCTGGGGTGGCACAACCAGTGCTGCAGCCCCAGAGGACCCTCTTTAGTACCCACTGACTAGGGGCTTACAGGGTAGCTGCAGTTGTGCCAATCGGTACAGTGCTTTGGGAAAGAGATCTAGCAATGGGGACCTGGTTAGCAGGGTCTCAGTGCACTTACAATTCGAAATCTCATCAGACAAAAAGAGGGGGCTAACCATGCAAAAAGAGGCACTTTCCTACAGCATGCAACCTAAATGCTACTAGTGGGCCTGCAGCACTGATTGTGCCTCCCACACAAGTAGCCTTTCAAACCTGCCTCAGGCCTGCCATTGCAGGACCTGGGTGTGCAGTTTACTGCCACTTCCACTTGGCATTTAAAACTACTTGCAAAGCCTTGAACTTCCCTTTTATTACACATAGGTCACCCCTAAGGTAGGGCCTAGGTAGCCCATAGGGCAGGACGCTGTGTAAATAAAATGTAAGACATGTACTTTTAAGTTGACATGTCCTGGTAATGATCAACAGCTACATTATTTTTTCACTACTGTGATGCCTACTCTTCTCATTGGCTAACATTGGGAATTCCTTAAAGCACATTTAAGCTGTAATTCTCGATTAGAAAGGAGTAGCTGCATCATGTTTCATATCTTTGGAATGGTAATGATAAATCCTGGTAAAGTTGGATTTAACATTACTGTTTTAGAAATGCCACTTTTAGAAAGAGTATACTTCTCTGATCTTTCTGCTCTGTACACCGTCTCCAATACACGTCTGGTGTGGGCAACAGCTACACTTTGTGCATTCTCTTTCGACAGCCACAAACACAGAAAGGGTGTGCAGTTTACTGCCACTTCCACTTGGCATTTAAAACTACTTGCCAAGCCTTGAACCTCCCTTTTATTACAGACAGGTCACCCCTTAGGTAGGCCCTAGGTAGCCCATAGGGCAGGACGCTGTGTAAATAAAATGTAAGACATGTACTTTTAAGTTGACATGTCCTGGTAATGATCAACAGCTACATTATTTTTTCACTACTGTGATGCCTACTCCTCTTATTGGCTAACATTGGGAATTCCTTAAAGCACGTTTCTGCTGTAATTCTTGATTAGAAAGGAGTAGCTGCATCATGTTTCATATCTTTGGAATGGTAATAATAAATCCTGGTAAAGTTGGATTTAACATTACTGTTTTAGAAATGCCACTTTTAGAAAGTGTATACTTCTCTGATCTTTCTGCTCTGTACACCGTCTCCAATACACGTCTGGGGTGAGCAACAGCTACACTTTGTGCATTCTCTTTACACAGCCACAAACACAGAAAGGGTGGGTGTGACAGAGAACTCATCTGCATTCCTCCGCAGTCTAATAGCTCTTCCTGGGCAGGAAAAGAGAGGGCAGCTGACACAGCTGAATAGGCAGTGTCCTGTTTCCCACAGAAAGGGCTGAATTCCCCCTACTGATAGTCAGGAGCCAAGGCTGGGAAGAAAGGGGGACCTGTGCACTTCAAGGGCCTGCTTTTAAGTCACCCCAACTTCAAAGGCACAACAGGGTATAACTACTGGGCGTCTGACCCTACCAAGATAGTACACTACTGGACCTGTGAAGAACTCTGCCAGGAATAAAGACTGTTGTGCTACAAGGATTGTGACTCTGCTTGACTGCTGCTCTGGAAGAACTACTTTTCTGCTTTGCTGTGCTGCCCTGCTGATCTCTGCCCTGCAAAGAACAAGGACTGGACCCATTTCACTTGAACCCAGAGTGACTTCAAGGGCTTGCTGGCTTGCCCCCTCTTCTGACATTTCAGGGCCATCAGAAACTTCCTTCAACCCTGCAACAGCACCTGGACTCTGCCATCTGTGAGTCTTGCCATTCCAAGTGGTGCCAATCCAGTCCTGGGCCTGTGAAAGTGAGCATCTGCTGTTCAGAACCATCAAAATTGATGCAGTGACGTCTTTGCGCCGATCGGAACCAACACATTGCCCTTCGCAGGAGTCCTACGCAGGAGCTGATCAGCAACATTGCTTCGGTGCACTGAACGGCTGGATGACTATGGACAGTGTAGCCCGTTGATGACGCAGTGCCTCCATCGTAAAGGGGATAGTCGACGAAGTACCCTTCTTCTGCATGGATCGGAACCAACACATCGAGTCTTCGATGTCAATGCTTGCTCCATCCAAGGTACTTTTTCAGCAGGACCTGCGGGAGTCCTGTAGCTGGCCTGCCTTCCATCCCAGTCGGCCTGAACTTTCGATTTACCCTGGTCCAGCGCGACCTCAAATAACCCTTAAGCGATTTAATCTTTAAAAATTCCTAACTCCATTTCTACTTACTGGATTTTTGTAATTCTGGTCTTGTTTTACTCATAAAGATATAGTCTATTTTTCTAACTCTGTGTGGAGTATTTTTGTGGTGTTTTCATTGCATTACTGTGTTGGTGTGTGTTGCACAAATACTTTACACATTGCCTCTTTAGATAACCTGACTGCTCTGTGCCAAGCTACCAGTAGGTGAGCACAGATTATCTTTTAGTGTGTATCTAGCTTACCCTGACTAGAGCTTGATTAGAGTGGTGGTTCTTGTTTGGACAGGGTGCATAACCCTGCCAACCAGAAGCCCCAGTTCTAACACACCCCAACTCAGTAATAAGTTCAAAAGAGATACCTTGCCCAACATTTAGCTACCGCACACAAGTCACCTAGAGAGTCAGCTAGAGAGAACCTAACACGAGCCAAAGAAAAAAATATATATATATATAAAAAGAAAGAAAACTGGACCTAACACTTTAAAAAGGAGATAGAGTATGGTTGTCTTCTAGGCATCTTAGACTCAAGGGAAATCAGAAATTCCAACCTTGATTTGTGTGACCATATCCAATAGAAAAGATAATAAACCCAGTGACAGTTTGATTGAAAATGCCAAGAAATATTGTAATTCATGTACCCTTATTAAAGACAATTCCAACCAGTCCGAGAGAGAAACTCTCACCAAAAACTGTTAAAAAGTGAAGGGTACTTAGAGTTTGAGACTGAATTGCAGAATAGCTATATGGATTTGGACTACTAGCACAGGTGAGGTGAAATACTGGCCACAATACATGGATAATGGTGAGCAAAAAGGAACCTTTACTTTGATCTATAAACGTGTGTATCCACATGGGATAGCAATTTTGAATGCACTTTATATGTTTTGTAGGTCCATTGATGACAAAAAATGTCACCTACGAACCGCTGGACGTAGAGGATATAACGGACAGTGGTATAATCGATGAGTTATGATGCGTACCAGGGCTTGATTTACCACCTATTAAAAAATGGTCATGCACAGCGTCGCAGCTTCATGCGTTAATGCTTGAATATGGGCTTAGGGCAGCAAATGGGCGGACAAGGTCAGATAGGAAGGGGGCGAATACTTTCAATAGGACAGCTAGTATGAGTCGTATCGACTATTTCTTATTAGATGTCAAGCTGTGGCCTCGGGTGTTGGATATGGTGGTTGGAGCGACCACTGATAGTGATCATTACCCTCTTGAGCTCACAATGTCCTCATTGTGGTCATTGGCCCAAACTGCCCCAAGTGTACAACTCACAACTAGGGAAATCTATCCCTCGAATAACGGCAGGCGAATAAAATAGGAGCGAGTCGCTATTGATACAGTGAAAACTGGGAAAAAAAAGATTGAATTATTAGATAGTTACAGCGAATTGGGAGGATTACTTGAGCAACAGGATGAGCTTTACAAGATCATGGAGTGCCACTCAGCATTTTTTAAACAACTGACATCCTATTTTACCATGCCCCATTGGCCCGAGGGCAAGCCCAAAACTAACAAAGCTGGCTTCAGTTGGTTTAACAAAGAGTGTAGGGCCTTAAGATTGGAATTAGCAATTGCCATTAGAGCAAATATTTTGGCAGAAATAAGAGAAGTAAGGAGAAATTATAAGGCAGCATTAACCAAGGCGAAAAAGGCTTGGGAGGAAGAACGTTGGCTCCAGATCAGTAATGCATGTATGAGGAAAGACTCTCGGCAGTTCTGGCTTCTTGTGACGGGGGGGGGGGTAGAAAAACCAATTCCACCCTCCAATAACATCCCCATATCCACTTGGTATGACAACTTTTCGCGGGATATACTGGATCAAGGGATATGGTTGATGAAGCCTTCTTCATTGACCATAGCAGCCACCGGACCTCAAGTCTATTCTCCTTAACTGATATTACACTCAGCATAAAATCCATTGTAAGGGATAAGGCTCCGGGGCCTGATGGCATCCCTGGAGATGTCTTCTTAAGCGATATTCCTAATTGGTACAAATAATTCTTGGCTCTGGCAAATGGCATTGCTGCAGGGGCTCCTATTCCACCTTTGTGGAAGGGAGCCGAGGTGATCCCAGTTTTTAAGTAAGGTGATCGATCACTAGCAACCAACTACAGGCCTATCAGTCTGATCGATAGTGCACAAAAAGTTTTTTCGCGGGCACTTTTAGTTAAAATTACCGCTTGGATGGGGGAGGAAGACATTCTGTCCCCTTTCCAGGCAGGGTTTAGAAAGAGGATTAGCACGATCAATCAGGTCTTTAGTTTTAGTTTATTGGCCTGGAAAACCGTGTGTATTGAAAAGGGGGGCTTATATATTGCTTTTATAGATCTGAAGTCTGCTTTTGATCTAATCCCCAGGTGTAAGTTGTGGTGTGTCTTACAGGAGCTGGGCCTCCCCCCAGAGCTCCTGGCGTTGGTTGTCCGACTCCATGAGGGCAACTACGCCAGGGTCCGCTGGGGAGATCAGGGGCAGTTGTCGGACCCAATTAGTGTGGAAAGGGGAGTCAGACAGGGGTGTGTGCTGGCCCCCACTTTATTCTCGCCATTTATTAACAGTGTTGTCCGATATTTATCAGATGTCCCAGCGGATGCCCCGGTACTAGGGGGAGTAAAGGTAACTACTCTCCTGTTTGCGGACGAAACATTGATAGTGTCTAAAATGCCCAGTGGACTACGTTTGCTCTTGAATCGTTTTAAGGCCTTTTGTGATCAAAGAGGCCTCGAGGTTAACACCTCGAAAACAAAACTTTTGCTAATAAACCATCATAGAACATTCAGGGGCAAAATACTACTGGGGGGGGATACCGCTTGAGAGAGTGGCTACCTTTGAATATCTGGGTATTACCCTACCTGAGAAAATGGTATGGAAAGATCACATCTCGAAGCGGAACCTCCAGCAGAGACAGACCATTGGGGCGCTGATGCAGGAACACAGAACTTCCCAAACCAGGCCAATAGCTGCCCCCTTGCAGATTTATGAGCAGAAGGTAGTGAGTTCTGCCCTCTATGGGGCCGAACTC
This sequence comes from Calotriton arnoldi, assembly GCA_963921515.1. Classification (NCBI taxonomy): domain Eukaryota; kingdom Metazoa; phylum Chordata; class Amphibia; order Caudata; family Salamandridae; genus Calotriton; species Calotriton arnoldi. Next base: position 1,539,626 of record CAWUFW010004039.1, read on the forward strand.
TGGGGATTCGAAAATACCGAAAGTTTGCCTATTACTGAAAACAAATTTTTAAGATCTTTATGTTTACTCCCCCAGAGCCCACCACTCCATTCTTTGCAATTAGATATGGGTAGACGCACAATTGTGGACAAAGCTAGGCTGCGTCCTCTACTATTCTGGTTGCGTCTTAGGCAAACCCCTGAGCTTTCCCACTATATGGCAGCGCTTGATGAGGTTTACAAACTTGATCGCTTTTAAAAGTTTAGGTGGCTTAATGAAGTTAGATCACTATTAACAGCGATAGGCCTGGGAAGTTCTTGGTAAAGTAGAGACGTAGGCCAATTGCCTAGCAAAGAAGTGGTTAAGACTCAGTACTGGAGTTGGGTAGCACAATCTTTTGTTGCACAATCATCAGTGGGTCACCTTACGATGGAATTCATGGAATTTAAAATACAAAGCACTTTTGAGGCCTATTTGGATTTTATCACCATCCCGCAGGATAGAAAACTGTATATACAGTTCGGATTAGGTTGTCTCGAGGTGAATTCCTTCACAGCTGCTTGGCGCCAGCCCTCGTCCACTACACAGCATTGTCCGGGCTGCGCCGCAATGATTGAAACAATTGGCCACATTTTCTTTGCTTGTCCACTTTATAATTATCCAAGATATCAGTGGCTATCCCCAGTTTGCAGGTTATTAGGAACCCGTTGCCACCAGGAAGCGCTCCGCATTCTCAAATCAGATTGTAGGTCTTTTGTATCATGTGGTGTTGCAAAGTTCCTGGGTAAAATGTGGATTATCCGAAGGTTTGTGTGTAAGACGCGATATCTGCTCTCTGTAATTACCATAAAAGAGTTATGCTATGCGTTGTAATACCCATATATTGTTACAATTTGTAAATCGATCAAATTCTGATAATCTTTGGATCTCTGTTTTAAATATGTGGCACATGTTTTAAAATATTAATAGATTTTATTCTTTTAGAATATGTTTTATTACATTAGCGGTGATTTAATATCTTTTTAACGTATGTGTACTAATTAAAGATGTTTTATCTCATGTGTAATGTTGGATCAATGTATTGCAAGCATTCGCACTTTAATGGTCGTAATGACCGAATAAAGTTATAATGATGATGATGACAAAATAAGTCATACTGACAATGGACTATAGGAGCTAGTGTGGTATTACATAGAGGTGAGCTGGAGGGTACACTGTGTGTGATAAGACACATATATGTTGAGGTGGCACAAAGGTGTTCCAGTAACCACCAGTAGGCTATTGGCTAAATTGCATGAAAATAAATGACACTATGCTGGATACGAGCACCCAGATTGACTAACTATGTTAGGGTTTGGGTAGCACCTGAGGTGTGTAAATTGGAACACTTTGGAAAGAAAATAAATGTGGTTGGCGTTTACAGTACTTGATTGTGTGTTATGAGTATATTTGAATAATATGAATTATGAGTCTGCGATTTACTTTTTGTAGCCCTGATGAAGTCAGTGACTGATGCACAGAATGATGAAACATGTGTTGGCTATGAATCTTTGCTGAAGATGTAGGAATATATGTGAAGAAGAAGGAATAAAAGAATACAAAGAAAAGAAGCAAAACTTATCTTGAATTGACTTTTGAATAACATTTCACATATATAAAGAGTTGCTCAGAGGATTATGCATTATTTGATTTGTGGACATTTGTCTCTGATATTTGGAAGTGACAGTGGTTGCTTCCTCCCCTTGGAGCACCACAAGATAAATCCGAAGACTACGAGGGAAACATACAGCTTGCACAATCTATAACCTTGCCAAGGTAAGTGGTGTTCCCTTAGACCAGGTTAGTGTTTTTGACTACCTTGAGCTGACTCTCATAGAGGATTTTGATTGGAAATGTCATATTGAAAAGTGAATGCTTAAAATAACCCAACACAGTGGGGTGTTGATAAGAGCACAGAACAATACACATTTTCACCCAATCTCCCCAGCTATCCAAATCTATAAAATGTAGGCACTAGAAGCTGCATTGTATAGGGCCAAGCTCTGGGGGCATAGGGATATTTCTGCTTTGCTTGTTAATGAGAACATATTCTTACGTCAGCTATTGGGACTGCCAAATAGTACACCAATACTCCCACTCAGACTTGACCTGGGAGTAAGGCCTATAACGGAGGGGGCACAGATCAGGCGCTTAATTTTTTGGAGGCGGATCTGGGCCTCGCCAGAACTGTAAAACTATCGAGCTGGCCTCAAAGAAGTGTTAGGAATCCCAGGGTCAGGAAGTATACCTTGGATAAAATATATCAAGGATACTTTGTCCAAGGTAGGGTGTGCGGATCTCTGGACAGAACCGGGGGCTGCTCTGACAGTCAGTAAATCACTGTTACAGAGGAGGTACTGGCAATACAAAATGGACCAAATGCTGGCATTCTCCTCCAATTTACTCCTTTTACTGACTCTTTCCTTATGATCAAGGTAGGCTACAGCTTGGAAAAGGTTTTAGATGAAATTGAGCCTCCCTTGGCATGAAAGTTGTACATGCAGTTTAGATACAGCACCCTATCAATAGCCTCTTTTACTGGCAAATGGTAAGTAAACAGAGCCCTACAGTATACACCTGCCCTAGATGTGGGGCAGATAGGGAGTCAGAAGTGCATGTTCTGTTTTTCTGCCCAGCTTATGTCAAAAGCAGGAAAAGGTGGATTATTCCTGTTTGTTGGCTTCTGGGTGTCAGGGATCATCTAATCGCTTCTTGAAATTTAAAAACAGAGGTTAGGCAAAGTTTGGTTTTCGCTGTATCCCTTTTCTTAATCACAATATGGAGGATTAGGCAAAAGATGTGACTCTAAATGTCTGCTTATTTTAAACTTATGTATTTATTATTTATTCCTACTTTTATCCTGTTTTACGTATACTGTATTGATCTGCTTTTTAATATTTCATGAGGTGTAATTCATGTCATGCAATTTTATTTGTTTACTTTTATGGCATGAAGCCGAATTACAGTTAATAAAGATAAAGAAATTGTAATGTTGGTCTGGATTCTAGCTGACGCTTCAGTGTATAATTGTTTAATCCAATATATTCAAGAGACATATAACCCGAATTGGAGTAATTCCTTCAACATAAAATCCAATCCCACCAAATGAAATACCTCCGCATTGGCCACCGTGTCTAGAGCATCATCCTCATATGCTTGAGCAGAAAAAATGTTTGTCTAATATTGTAGGTTGTGTCTCTCTTCTACGAAACCAGTTTGGTCTTCTACTACCAGTCGCAGAGTACCTTGGTCAGCATACTTGCCTTCCTTGATAAATACTTTGAATAAATGCTTTTTTCTGCGTGGTCGCCAATCATTTTTACTGAGTGGTATTGCTGGGTTTTTCACTCAGTGTCTGTGCTCTGACACCCTCAAATGTGATAAAATTGCCTAATAACCCTTTTTCACTGGAAGGAGCCCTGCTTTTGAATATCAAGTAAATCACTCCTAAATGGCCTTGTAGCCCACAATGTAGTGGGCCTAGTATTGAAAAGTGATAAGTACACATTTAAGGCTGGCATGTGCCTATAGTGACTAGCCCCTAAAAGCTATTTTCACTGTATAGAGGTGTTGCTTTCCAGTAAAATAATAATTTTTTAACTACAGAGGATATTAACAAGTGCAAGAGGCTCTTTTCCCGGAGTGTCCATCTGACCAGTTGCAACTGGACCTGGACTGGAACCTGCTGGTGGCCTCTGATAGCGGGAGACCTGGCCCCTTCCTTGAAGTTCTGTGAGCCTTAGAGGTGACCAAGAAAGTTGGAAAATCTGACATTTCAAAAAATTTCAACTCCTAGACCTCCAGAGCTTCAGCTGGACCACCCGGCTAAGGTATTCAACTTTGGCGTGGCCTGTCCTGCTACAGCTTCCCTGCAATTCCGCTGGAAGATTTTTGAGTTCCAAAACATAAGATTAAGTCAGAAGATAGAAATGCAGACCACATGAAGCTATCCGACCAATGAGAGGACTTCACTGGGCATGAAATTTGAATTTTACCACTGTGAGCTTTTCCTGCCAAACAGAAGGCTTGAGCGGGACCATGGCAGATGGGTATCCAACTTTGAGTGGACCTTGTCAGATGCTGCCTCAACCTTTCTTCACTGGAAGATTTCGACTTCAAAATAATAAACAAGGTTTGAAGATAACTATCTTTACTGGCTTCTCTTTCTAGGCTTAGTCAGCCCCAAGTGGCTCACAGAGAGCCTCAACTTGCTCTCAGGAACCAGTCTCTGGTCTACTGCAACCATAAATATTATTTTGTTTAGGTTAGAAAGTGCCAAGAAAAAGCATAAATTCATTTCTCTGGTTCGCCTAATTCGATTTTCATAATAGTTGTAGCACTTTTCTAAAAAAAAAACATATATATATTTTTATAAATTGGCTGTGGGATTTTAATTGTGTTGTGGTTTGACATTTTAACTGTTTTAGTACTGCTAAATACTTAACATTTTCCTTAATGTAAGCCTGTCGGCTTTACAGACTTATGAAAGATGACTTCATTCGGGTGTCTTTCCAGTGCATAGCTGTGCTATTATCCAATGTATGTCGTCCTCTGTAATTGCTCTATTCAGAATTTAGACTTGCTTACCACTGTGTTTACATAGCTGCCAACATTTGACAAAAAATTCCCAGGACACTTTGCAGCACAGTGCTGCTGTAGATATAAAGTTCTTGTTTGCGTTCCTGTGTGTAATAAAGAGGAACAGTTTCTGCAACAATATTACCCGGGACAGTCTCCAACTTGCCGGGACTGTCCCTGCAAAAACGGAACAGTTAGCAACTATGGGGCCGATTCACAGAACTAATCTGAGATAAAATCCTAAACTTACTACTTTTGGTCTTCACAGAAGGCATTTAGTAGAAGTAAAGTTAGGACTCCTAACTTTACTACTACTAAACTGAGATAAAATCCTAAACTTACTACTTTTGGTATTCACAGAAGGCATTTAGTAGTAGTAAAGTTAGGACTCTTAACTTTACTACTACTAAATGCCTTTTGTGAATACCGAAAGTCGTAAGTTTAGGATTTTATCTCAGATTAGTTCTGTGAATCGGCCCCTATGTGTTTAGGTAAATCTGTTTCATCGAATTATGATGTTTTTTATGCTGTTTCACGTTTTTTGTAATGTCTATATTGAGTTCAGTAATAGTCTCCTCCCCAACTGTTTATTTGTTGTTGGTCAGGTAACATATCACTGTCTTTATCAAGGATGGCTGTAATACGTATATATATGTCCCTTCTATTTGTATGCTAACCACGTTAATCGCCTCCTAGTCTTAGCTTACCCACAAGCTGCCTTTTTTCTTATTAGCTCTTGCCTACCAAATAGCCTTTAGCAGTCTGTAGGCGAAAGCCTATTGTGGTCCAAGCCAACACCATACAGTTGCTTAGACCCTGCTATTGCTTACCCTGGATTGGCTTTATTCTCATTCTCATTTGCTTGTTTCTTATTTGACAACTTCCCTTCCTCTTCTTATGTTTGTCACTCTCCTGGAAAATAGCATATTTTCCCTTATTTAGATTGGCTGACTTGTATTGTCCACTGCTCACAGTTAAGGAACTATTATTTCGTTTTTATTAAGAACTCAATGAGTGGGCCTTTGTTTTCTTAGTCTATGTATTGTTCTGGTCTCCTCTCCTAAAATACCTGCCCCTTCCAGTTGCTTCCCCTTCACCTGCCCTCCACCTGCTCCTCTTTTGATTCCTACCCTTCCTGGTCCTTAAATTACGCTTTTAGTTTCATTTTTGAGGAGCCCAATAGCTACCATTTGTTGCCATGCCGCTCTCCAGTACAAAAACCTTTTTTGTGTGATTCTGTTGCTCCATCAGCCATTTCCCCACCCTGCCCCACTCCCCATTGCTTCCTGCCACCAGCTCCTAACCCATTCCTTACCTACCTCGTAGCACTTTAAAAAAACGTTTTAGTAGTCATTTGTTGCTAGGCCACTACACATTGCGAAAGTGCTTTTGCGTTAATAATTTCTGTCTTTTTATTTACTAATGCAAGTGGTGTCTGCATTCATGGATTAGTAAATTCAAAACATTAAACATTAAAAGCATCATTCTGTAGGCACAAGCATGCATGAGACACACAAATGATGGACTGAATGCAGAACAAATCAAAACATTCACCCCCAGTCAAGATATCTGGGTTAAATCCATCGTTCTTTTGCTCACCATGCCACCCCAGTTCAGACCCAGCCATACGCAAATCAGTCTTAACCCTGTTCCTCAGGGGAACAGTCCAGCCTGAACTGCCAAGCCAGGTCCTCCCTGGACCGGAAACAAGCATCCTAGGACCGGTTTCAGGGTTTCACCCCTCATCAGCCAGGCTAGCTTGAATACAGTGGCACAGTGAGCCCGGGACCCAGGTCTGGGCATACCCGGCGCACTTAGAGCGAGAAAGCAAAAGACACACAAATGATCGACGGAATGCAAAACAAATCAAAACATTCACCCCCAGTTAAGAGAACTGGCTGAAATCCATTGTTATTTTGCTCACCATGCCACCCCAGTTTACATTCAGCCATAAGCAAATTAGTCTTGACCCTGTGCCTCATGGGAACAGTCCAGCCCAAACTGCCAAGCCAGGTCCTCCCTGGACCGGAAACAAGCATCCTAGGACCAGTTTCGGGTTTTCACCCCTCATCAGCCAGGCTAGCTTGAATCCAGTGGCACAGTGAGCCCGGGACCCATATCTGGGCATACACAGCGCACTTAGGGCGAGAAAGCAAAAGACACACAAATCATGGCAAAGCATGTGAGAGCATACAAATGATGCAGTCCCTAATCAAGCCTTTTCTATTTTTTTCCTCTCTTTTTTCTGGCTGATGATGCATAGCATCTTCAAAAAGCAAAGGCAAAAGTCAAACAGGCTTGACCTATTGGCTTTGTCTATGCTTATTATGTTTTGTTATCCTGTTTCCCCAATCCCTCTAATGCTTCTAGTCGTTCACTCTTTTTGATGCTGATCATGTGACCCATACCTCTTCCCAAAAACTCCACTTTCTCCAAGTCTTGAATCTCTCTTTTTAGTCTTGAGACAGTGTTTGTAGATCTATCCTAACACCTTCAGTGGTACACATACATTTGCCACAATGGCAGCCTTAAAAACTTCCCACATGATATCTGTAGATTCCAATAAACCTATATTTACTGCACAATACATAGTACTGGAGTAGCGTTACTTTGGTTCCATTCTTACACGACATAAATATGCAATATATACATTCAATTAGCATTAAATGCTTGTGTTTCGTAATGTAATAATATGAAGTGTTGCATTTGACATCACTATTGAAGTGCATGTAGGATTAGAGATTCATACATACACTGTGTGCCTTAACCGTATCTAATGATATATATAAATCCAGGGAATCTGATGAAAATCACACTATTAAAATGTATTTACTTTAGAAACTAAAAGACTTATGTAATATGTGCACTAATGTTTCATATTTGCATTTATAAGGTATTTCCTAGATACATCTGTATATGTGTACTCAAAGTTATTTTATCTGTATGTAAAGTAAAATATGACTCTAATGGACTGACAGTTTTAATCATTTGTATTTGAACGTGCACATGCATATTAAATGTGCACCATTGATTACTACGTTAAACTTATCCTAACTAGGTCTGTATTTCCTTCTGCATTAAAGGCTGTTTTCCATTTTCTGCTGGCATGTCTTTTCCATGCAGGTATATTCACATGGTTTGTTAGTTTGAGAATATATGTAGCACTATATTAGCGATCAATAATAAGACCTTGACAAGGAACTTGGAGAACCAGAGTGTTAACTGAAAGTTTTCATGCAACACTGTTGCAAAGGCTCACAGGTGACCAATGACAATACCGTTCCCAAGTCTGGACTGGGAGAAATCTTTAATGTTTCAGCTCATAACATGAGAATGCAAAGGACAATGCAGCCCCTGATGATGCCAATAGAGGGGTGTTACTTTGGAGACTGGTGGAAATAAATGGAGTTCACACTGTCTGAGGTTAAGCCACTTTCCTTTGGACTTTGAGAAGTTTCGATCTCTATGCTAATCCATTTGACTCTTGCTGATTGTGGCTTAGGCTAACACTTATTACCCTGTGCCAAGAAGACCCTTGACGAGCTTCTGAAATGCTGACACTTTCCTATACCTTTCCGCACTTACCCACATTTTACAATTTTCATGCATTTCCCTGACTTTTGAGATCTTTTTAGGGTTTAACCATCCTCTCAGTTTGTACTAATCTGGATGATTTTAGACTTCACCCATGTATAGAAGAGAGAACCAGAAACTCTTCTCAGAGCATCAGATTCTGTTATTACCTTTTGTATTGCTGTGACTGAACTTCTTGTCTGCCTTATTCTGGTACTTCAGGAAGTTGGGTTACCCAGCTGTTATTCTGTATCTTTACAGCATGGTTTTAAGATTTGTTTAACTTAACTGGACTGCTAACTTGTATTAAACCTTTCTAAGTATAGTCACTGATTGCTGGTCCTTATTCTGTGGCCAAATGGGTTGGACTGTTAAATATATTGATTGATTAAATGCTAAATCCCTTTACTTCTCACACAGCAAATAAAGGTCAACTTGGAAATTATGGTAAGAGGGTTGACCCAGCATTGCATCACAGCCTTTGAAAGGATTCCCCGAAAGAGGTTTTCAATAATGCTCTTGTTCGCCATCTCCATTTGGGGATGGGTAAAAGACCTCCATAGAGAAACCATCTTGCTTTCAATGGGGTATGGTCAGATATTTGTCTATCCAAATAGTTAATCTCACTAAGTCTATTTACATGTGAGGACTGGGTACAAATGAGATCTACTAGTGTACAGGTGGTCTGATTAGTCAAAAAGAAGGAGTAACCCTTTGCATTCTCCTTGGGATGTCCTCCAAAAGGCAATTAGATCCATCTTAGACTTAGAGAGGGCTGCCAATGCTCTTCTTACTGGCCTCCCAGACACCCTAGAACCTTCCAATACTTTATCCTGCATACAATTAGAATCAACAACCCAAGTGATTTAGTGATGTACATAGGAGATTAATATATCTTCTATTTGTGTGAATTATTGTTCAATGCCCTCACTGGCGCATACACAACAAAATACAGGACCTCCTTGTCATGAAGGGTACTTGACACTCCAAACGTACCTATCTTATGAATCCTTGATAATGGAAACCTCAGTGAATGGGATATTTGCCCTAAGCCATATCTATACTACCCCGGCAAATGAGCTAAATACAGAGTGCCTACATTTTCTGGTCCGTCTTGAACCTAGTTTTACATGCTCTGCATATGTCAAATTGTCTCATGCACCATTGCCATATAGCTCTGCTACGGAGGGAGGACCACATTTTCTGTTGTTTAACAACCCCCTTTATTCCTTGCATATTCCAAAATAACATCATACAGCAAGCAATTACTATTTCACTCAGACTCTAATTTTGTTAATTTCCAGAATAAATGTCAGTTTAAGCCTCCTTGTTTCTGAAATAACTACAGAACATCCCTGCACCCATGTGAAAATTACCCCAACTTGACTACATCAATATAGATATGAGGAGCTCTTACCAAGTATCTTCTTCCCCACCAATTATTAAATACTGAAACACCTGTTCTACCTTTCCAGCTATTCCAGGTCCTTCCCCACCCTATTCTCCACTTAGATAGTAGACAAAATCTGTGTTATCAATACCTAAAGCTTAGCAAGAAGAAGAAAGACCAAATGAAGGTATTATACTTATGAAATAGTGAGTTCCTAATTACTTGACCTTACAGTTTTTAGGAAACAATGTATTTTGTATATTACTCTCTTTCATCAACAGATACAGTTTAAATACATGTGCTGGCTCATGGTTCTGTAAACTTTAATGCTTCTGGGATCTTAAATGAATGTCTCTTTTTTCTTGCAGATCAATCTACAGCTTAGCAGGGGGTAGCAGTGGGTATATGATCTTTTCTTACAGATTGCTCTTTACTTCATCTAAATTTCTCCTTCTTTTCTGCATTTCCGAGACAAAGTCAGAATACAAAGGTGTATCTGTTTCAATTGTGAATGATTTCTTTCCACTGGTCAGCCAACATCAAGAGTTTCATTATATGCCAGTAGCCTATGCATCATAATCACTGTCAGAAAACATCATGTTTATAGCCAAATGGTCAATCTTTTCTGTTAAATATTTATTTGCTTCAGTTACCAATTGCTTGAGGTTCAACAATGACAAAGATTGTTTAGGAACTGTCTTGTTCACCTCCACTGTTTGAGACATTTTTACTACCCCTTCTTTTATGGCGTTGCATGCACAGGTTTGCTTGAATGCATACTCCATTTGCTTACCCAGCATCAGAAGAGTGCCACAGATTTCTGCAATCGTTCTCCAAAAATATTGTGTCACACGTCAGTTATAGTTATTTTAGCAGCATCAGGGACCAGTTCAGTTATTTTCATTTATCTCCCACATGTGAGAAAAACAGGCAAACTCAATGCAATTTATATAATTCCATAGACCATTTGGAAGGTCATCCAGCCTAATTGGTAAAAGCCTCATGTAGTTTATTTTCACCTATGGTATATGGGTGTAGTTTTTATGTGTTTCTCCCTTTAGGTCAGTTCTATTCAGTAATCTTCTTCCTCATTATATGTAGGCAAACTGTCTGCCTCCAGACTTTTTGATCATAATTTCCTATACATGAGCTTTGACCAATACGCATCTCCTCTCCACCTACATCCCCCACCCATGCTTGTCACGGCTTCATAGCTAAGATACTCTTATCGCCTCTGGGCCTTACAAGTTTCAGGGTTGCTGTGCAGGCCAGGCCCAAGCTCCATTTAGGACACCTCCTCCCAGATGTAGGTCCGGCTTCTCCCCAGCCAGGCCACGTAATCTTACAGAGAACCTCCCACTGCTCATGGCTGTAGGGCCTGAGTGATGACATGCTTTCTAAGCAGCAGCCACCCTTTCTCGGAGTTTCTCCTTGAGGATATTGACCCACCATCTCGAAAAGCAAGGTGTCAAGGGTTGCAGGCAACCTGGTTTTCTTCTAGTGCCTGAGCTTGGTCTCCGCTCTCTGCATCAGCAGATCACACAGTGCCTCCAGGCTCATTCCCCCGTACAACTTTAAGGTAAAAATCTTTGTATGCCAGCCATAATGAGATGGGAGTAAGATCTGCAATTTTCATAGGTGCCTATTACAGGGGTTGTTGGATGCTGCATCGTCCCAGGCTTCTGACCTATTTTAGTAGAATTGGGAGATTATTGTTAATATGTGGGCCTTAGGTCCCCATACTAAATGAATGATGACATAGGCACGAGGTATCTGGTTGCTAAAACTGACCACAAAAATGCATACCTGGGCCCTTTTATTAACAGGGTCACCTGGCCGGTGATGCCAGTGGTAGTTGTGTGAGTGGTAGGACTTCCTCTAGGGAGCGGCTGCTGTATGACATTACATTCCTCCCAAAATCCAAAAGAAAAACAAACAAAAATCCAAACTGTGGAAACAAACACAAGTAAACTGGCTACCACATGATCCATCAGTTGTTTCTAGAGTCAATCAGCAGGCCAGCAGTGGATGCATGGACTGATGAAACTGGCTGCAACAGTACATGTCAGCTCGCATTCATAATTTAACTTGAGGGGGTCAGGCCATGAACACTGGCTCAGAGAAGTCCAAAGCATTCTGGCCGCATGCCGGGCTGGAATCATGTCCATTGTGTAGCGTTGGTCAACTCTGCTGCCGCTCAGGATGGTTGATAGCTGGTATCAATATATAGAACATACTTCTGGTGTGCTGCTCCTGGTGTCTGACATTCTCTTCTCCTTTCTACCTGTGTCAGGCCACTGGTAGAGCAAAGCTGCCCTGCAGCACTTACAGGCGGCCACTAGGAGGTATACAGTTGACTCTATGTCAGTGTCGGGTATCATCTGGTGGCCACCAAGCCTTCTGGGGGCTGCTGTATGATTTGTCCTGTAGGATGCTACTAATATATGTTTTGGTGTGACGGGGCTTCTTTTCAGGATGTCTGTTAAAGCCACCATCTTGCTTGGCCTCCACAGTCCACAGTTTTTTTTTTATAACACATTGCAATTGGTATCCCAAAATTCAGTAATCCATAAAATGTAATCCTTCCCCCAGGATTAGAACCGCCATCCAGGAAGACAAACAAATATACAGGATGTCTGCATAGGTTATCTGGATATGCCTCACATAGGAAGCATTGGATGGGCTTAGGTTTTGCTTTAGAACAGAGGTTCTTATTACAGAAACAACAGTTTTTGTAAAAAGGGCTACTTGTGTTTAATTTAAATCATCCCAAGCTACTAATATTATTAATGGTGTAAAAGTGAGCACCTCAGACAACATTACATTAGTGGTCATCCTATGCAAGATTAACAGCAATGTACACTTCTGTGACCCAGGCAGGGTTGCCAGAAGTAATGCAAAAGGAAGTTGTCAATTTGGAATGCCTTTACATGGGTAATACAACACCGCAGTAGCGGGATGCTTCTAGCACTAAGAATATCTAGTAATAAGTGTCCAGGGGGCGTAGCTTGGTCAATAAGATTGGGGGGTGTGAGCTTCAGATTTTCTGAAAATCTGACTGGCATATAATATATATAACACATTATAAGACAAGCAGGGTGCATGAGAGGGGCTTAGGGGGCATTGGAAAGGGAGAGGAATGCAGATTGGTACGGGTACTAAGAGAGAAAACACAATATTTTGTAAAATAACCAATTTTCTGAGGAGTTTTAAAACAAAGAAGGAAGAGTGTATCAGCATTTTTTCTGTGTGTATGTAAAAATCCTTGGTGAAATCCGACTGACACCTCACAATACCCGGCTGAAAGCATCTGTACCCAACTATTTTTCAGAAAATAAATGTATTGGTTAGTGGGGGAGGTGTAACTCCCCAAACAGCCCTCTGAAGCTACACCACTGTAAGTGCCCCCCAATGCTATATGATTTAGCACTCAAATATCAGCTTTAAAAATATTTTGGAAATGTAACACCCAGAACGAGGAAGCAGACAGGGAGGTGAAGCATGCCCTTAAATGCATTTTATTGATGTACAGATTGTTACCACCAAGGGAAATGTTGGGCTTATTTGTTTTCAAAACGTTTCTCTCAAATAATATGAGGTTTTAAAATCAATTTACAGAATGTATTTATTTGAGGTTTTATATAGCGCAGACAGCATGCTATTTGGCATAAAAGAGCTGTACACACTGCAAATCAGTTGAATTGTAGCGAGCAAGTGAACTGAGTGAGCAAGACCTCTTCTTGTGTTGGTGTTGGGGTGGCGGTTGAAAAAAATGGGGTCAAATGGCACTTTTTAAAGCAAAATTTTGACATAAATTTGTTAAAAAGCCATATCTCTGAAAGGGCCTTCATTAAATATTTAATCCATATCATGGTGTGGGAAGCCATTGAAACCAGATTCCCCCCAGAGTTGACTCCATTTGTTTCCAAAATATGCTCTGGATGCCCCTTTACATCAAACAATATCTTCATTGTGCTAGAGCCGGCCTTTTGATACCAATGCTCTCCATATATCATGGGTGACCCTGATGTCAAAAATGACCTCTAGTTTATCAGGACAATATACCCAGGCCTCCCATATGCCATAGTTGCCCTGCCTCATGTGAAGAAGTACCTCCAATATACTAGCATCAGCTTTTTTTCACATGTCGCCCCAAGCCAAGAATTACAGTTACAGAAGGGAAATGTAAACTGTAAACCTGTGCTTAGTGCTCAAAGTCTTAGGAGATAAGGGCCTAACACATGGAGAAATTAAATGAAGTAATGACGGAATGTGGTCAAGTGGAACTCAGTGTGATTAGTTACTTTCCTTTACGTCAAAGTAGCTATTACACCACATCTCCCTCGAAATAGCATGTAATGTTAATATCTGCCTAAAGAGGGTGTGTGATGATGCCCACAATGGTGGAATGTGATCACAGTAGTATCATAGTCGCTTCAGAGATGCTGTCTACAATAATGATGAAAGTCCCACAAGAGGTAGCATGTGAAGATAAAGATGTTCAAGTACCCACAAGGACGCTGTGTGATTATAGCGATGTTCAAGTCCCCACAGAGATAGTGTGTGGTTACTGGGATGTTCAATTCCTGCACAATGATGGTGTATGATTATAGTGATGTACAAGTCCCCACAGATATAGTGTATAGTGTGCTACAAATTTGTAGGGATAAGGGTGATTAACACATAAGGAAATTAAGTGATTTGCTCAGAATCACACATTGTGGTCATGTAGGAAAACCAGAATTATATTTAGATTGGCTGGTGGTATTGACAGACACATAGCCGTCACATCATATCTACTCCTTAGGAAGAACATGTAATGCTGATGTATTGTTGTTTGTGTTGATAGTAGTGGCTTAGTACTCACAGCACAGAGATAGTGTGTGTTAGCAATGTTCACGTGCCCACAGAGATGGTGTTCAATTATAGGGATATTGAAGTTCCCTCAGAGATAGTGTGGGATTACAGTGTTTTTCAGAAACCGCATAGATAGTGCGTGCATACAATGTTGTTCAAGTCCCCACAGAGATAGTGTGTGATTACGCTGTATTTTAAATCCCCACGGTACTAGGCACAGGCGGGGCTAAGTGCTGACAGCAGCCTGCTCCCAGTATTAAGGACTGGGGTGCTGCTATCAATGCATTGTATTGTAGTGTAGCACATACACAGCGCTTCATACCCCTATGTGCGGTGCCGAAGCACATTTTTGGACTTGAAGCATGATACATAATCAGGGAATACGTGGCTCGCAGATTGTTGCATTTAATATCACCCCATGTGGGAAGTGTTTTTTGTCATGCATGAGTTACCAGAGGGGTGCTATTATTTTGTTTTGCGGAGCAGCGCCTATGGATAGAGCACGAGCTGTGAGAAACAGGCACCCAAATTATAATATTGTTCGGAATACAACATATCTATAGTCAGCAGCAAAGTGCTAGACAAATCAGAGGGACAGTTTCATTCTGTGTTCATGTACGCCAAAGAAAGGGACCAATCAGAGAAGGTCTAGAAATGTAATTGGCAGCATGAACAGAGCCGAGATCCAGTCAAATGACTAAAATGAGAGGGTTATGCAAAATTTGCTTTTGTATAATTGCATGAAACTTTAGGAAAATTATGCAAAATTACGCGTAGTAATGGAAAATACAAATCCATCTTTTAACACTATATTTTAGCGTGAAATGTGTCCTCATGTCAATTTTGGATGCAAGGACACATTTTGAGGTAAAAAAAATAGCAAAAAAAACCACAAGTGGAATGAGAAACGGCAGCTTTCATTCTGGCCAGTTGCGTTATTCCCATGTGTTTGCGATAAAATTTGGCTGTGAACAGCATACTTACACAATGCGGTGAAATGGCCTAATTTCTGGACTTTCGCGTAACAAGAAATTCCCAAAATTATCCGAATTACAGGATAATTGGACTAGGCTCTTTGCCATTCCGAGTTTTGTGGGACAACGCTCATTCGCCCCTCCTCCTGGGCCACAAGAATGAGCATGGAAGCCCTCACCCTGCACATCAACAGGAGGGGGAAAGGTTGCCACAGAGGAGGGAGCAGGGATCGAATAGAGATGTTCTCCTTGAATGTTAAAGGGTTTGCAGTAAGCCCGGGCGTAGTTTGCGTAGTAGCACTTCACGTAGCTACGTGAAGTACAGCTTCAACTACACGTAGCTATGCAAATTGCGTAGTGCGTAGCTGTGTGCTTGACTGCACTGTACAATAATTACCAAAAGCAAACTTGTACAGTGCAAGTTAAGATAAAATAAATATCTCTGTCTTTATATGCTAAAAATGCATATAGTCATTTCACTAAAGTGAAAACAAAAGTTAACAAGCAGTGAGAGAGGTGATGATTTTGGTATCCTCACTAACTTAGGGAGAGAACCAACAACCAAGCAGATGTCTTGAAAACAAAAAGCACATCTTATTGAACGATTCCTCCTAGACCATTCTAAGCACAGTTATGGGCAAATACAATCCCAACAGAGCCCTGCAAGCATTATGGACGAGATTAGCAGTGGGCAGTGAATATTATAGTGTTCAATATCAAAATAATTCTACAAAGAGCTGCAGCTCAACTAGTCAGCCACTGGTGTCGTCCCTCAAGAGTGAAATGCAAAAGTATTGAAAACCTTTCATGAAGCTTTTGCATTTGACTCGTGAGGGACGACACCCAGTGACGACTAGTTGAACTGCAACTCTTTGTAGAATTATTTTGATATTGGACACTATAATATTCACTGCCCACTGCTAATCTCGTCCCATAATGCTTTGCAGGGCCTTTGGTTGGGATTGTATTTTTGCCCATAACTGTGCTTGGGGTGGTCCTAGGAGGAAGGGACCACCATTGAATCGTTCACATGATATGCTTTTTGTGTTCAAGGCATCTGCTTGGTCCTCCCCCTAGGTTAGGGGGACTCCAAAATCATCACCTCTCTCATTGCTTGATATGTCAAAATTCATTTTTGTGAATTGGTTATATGCTTTTTAGCATAAAAAATTGCTTTATCAAAGCATTTGAAGGAGTTTGTTATTATTATTAAGCATGGGCGTAGTGCTAGCTGTGTGCTTGACTCACTGCACTGTACAATAATTACCAAAAGCAAACTTGTACAGTACAAGTTAAGATAAAATAAATATCTCTGTCTTTATATGCTAAAATTGCATATAGTCATTTCACTAAAGTGAAAACAAAAGCAGTGAGAGAGGTGATGATTTTGGTATCCTCGCTAACTTAGGGAGAGAACTAAGCAGATGTCTTGAAAACAAAAAGCACATCTTATTGAATGATTAGGTGGTGGTCCCATCCTCTTAGGACCATCTCAAGCATAGTTATGGGCAAATAATCCAACTAAAGGCTCTGCAAAGCATTATGGGACGAGATTAGCAGTGGGCAGTGAATATTATAGTGTTCAATATCAAAATAATTCTACAAAGAGCTGCAGCTTCCAGTCGCCACTGGTGTCGTCCCTCACGAGTCAAATGCAAAAGCTTCATGAAAGGTTTTCAATACTTTTGCATTTCACTCTTGAGGGACGACACCCAGTGACGACTAGTTGAACTGCAGCTCTTTGTAGAATTATTTTGATATTGGACACTATAATATTCACTGCCCACTGCTAATCTCGTCCCATAATGCTTTGCAGGGCCTTTGGTTGGGATTGTATTTTTGCCCATAACTGTGCTTGGGGTGGTCCTAGGAGGAAGGGACCACCATTGAATCGTTCACATGATATGCTTTTTGTGTTCAAGGCATCTGCTTGGTCCTCCCCTAGGTTAGGGGGACTCCAAAATCATCACCTCTCTCATTGCTTGATATTTTATTGTCAACATTCATTTTTGTGAATTGGTTATATGCTTTTTAGCATAAAAAATTGCTTTATCAAAGCATTTGAAGGAGTTTATTATACTCCTGCTACGCTACGTTTATTAGTACAGTTATTCACTCTGCTACGTCGTGAGCGTAGCAAAGTATTATGCCCAGGGTTAGTTTGCAGTGACGGGAATGGGAGCTTCTAGTCTTAAACCTGTGGGAATGCGCATTTAAGCACATCGAAAGGCTGACCTGGAATTTTTTTTTAAAATAGTCTGCAAGTCAATGTGGGAAAAAATGGATAACAATTAAGAGTGGTTCCACAGTAAACAAAAGACGAGTTACTTTAAATCTGTTAGTATCCAAAAAAACAAACCCTACTCCCACATTACTGTGAAAGATTATCTGTCACACGCACAGCGTGAACTGCCTTTTACTGCTTTTACTCTAACTTGAATTTTACCTTTAAAATCTTTGGCCTTGCTTTAAAGATATTCCATTCAGTGCTGCATGTAGGATTTCTCAGCACTGGGTTGTAGCAAGCTTATCCTTAAAACGGAAGTTTAGTGCAAAAACGTTGGACTCACTAAGAGTACCCTATGAAATCATGGTTTTATTGTTTAGATTAAGGAATTAGTAGTATAACCAGGGTCACTGGAATTATGATGCAGGAGGGGGCCAAATTATGCAGCAGGGATGAGTAAATTATGTCGCATGAAAAGGCAAATTATGCGGTATAATGCGGCACATTTTGTAATTGTTTTAATTCATTATTTTGCTATTTTTAAACGTGGTAACACTGTCTGGGCATTGGTTGCACATCATCAGTTTAACACCCAAATATAACAATAGGCATCAGAAAGGTGATCAGTCCAGGTTTGCAAAAGGCCTTCTGCTGTGCTGCAGCACGCATTGCTGCATTTATTTTAACTTTTGAACCGTTTGAGCTAGAAACAATTTTTTTATGTTAAAATCAGCAGATTATGTGACAAATGATGGATTATGTGTCAAATGCAGCAAATCTATAATTATGTGAAAATCGCAGCGGCCGCACAATCACATAATTCCAGTGGCCCTGTGTATAACTTTTCTGATTGCAAATGCAGGATTACAAACCTCAGAATGCAAACAAGCATTGGCACCTTTCAGGACTTCGGGATATGGGCTATGCGCGACCAAATTGCAGTCACGCATCCTTGTCATATTTTAGACCCAGTAGGGATCATTTTAGTTCCTGCAGACACGTCACAAGTAGAGAATTTCCACACTTTGTCAAAGGAATAATCACACAGTATAGGCAGATAGGGAGACCCAATTCCAAAATATTTTCCAAAGTAAACCTTTGGGCATTGCACTGAAAAGCACTAGAAAAGTCGATAAACACACTATGCAATGGAACATCATTCTCTATGAAGCTCTGCATAACCATGAGTGCTCTTGCCACTTAACTGTACTTGTCAACATGCTCTTCTATTTATTAGGTAATACGTCCTTCATGACAATCCAAGTATGTAATTCATAAAAGAGAATCTTGGAGAATATTTTGGTAGGTGGACTTAGTAGGACAAGCAGTCTGTAATGCAAAGTATTAACCTATTGATCCTACTAAATGTAGGAACCAATAGTCCTCCCTTCCATACTTGCAGTGCATGGAAGATAACATGAAAAAGTGGGACTAAGACCATGGTACACCAAACACGAGCTTGCTTCATATTGTTTTTAATTTAAGCCATCTGGTCCTCTAGCTATAGAAAAATTGTATTAATCAATTAGCATATTCACTCTCACTTTTTCACTTATTACCAAAATTGCAATAGGAACTGAACCGTCAAATGTGAGCACCAGAACTATGCTGTTATGAGCACCAAATAATGTAGCTATTTTCTACCCAAATGGCTTGAGGGATCTCTTCCTTTGATAGAGTAGATAGCTCCACACATATGTCTTTACAGATTAATCCCTATTTTCTTTTAGTGCCGTTATTATAGCATTTAACATAAATCTCACATGTTAGAATTTTAGCATCAAAACTATATACCATGATCTCCTGTTTGTGCCCAACATCAATATCCCGCAGCATGACATAATGTGGCCCATGATGTGTTGTGTTGCTTTACAATCTCATTGGTCAATACCTTAAGCTGTGGATTAGAGAACGTGCATTTTCTGGCCTGATGGGATCCACGGTGAAACTGTCTTGCGGGCATAGATAGGACCATGATTGATTCTAGTAGTGGATGGAAATGGATACTGCTCACAGCATTGCCAGTTTGCCCCATGTGTACAAATGACTGCCTTTCGGAACATGACAGTAAGAGGGCTGCAGCTGGGTTACCCTGTGAAGTACAGAGGTTCATGGGCTTTAACTTTGTACACCACCCATCAGGTAACCACTAAACTTGTGCTATTCATAAAGTAGCTCACACAATATATATATTGAGTTTGGCCATATTGGTGGATTTGTTTGGGAAATTCGGAAACATGCCATGGCCAGAACCGCCGCATCAAGTCAAGTATTACAAAAGGGGATGATGGACGGAAAGTTTGAGCCAATCAAACACTCACCCCCAGTCAACTGATCTGGGTTTAATCCATCATCATTCTTTAGCTCACTCCACCACCCCAGTTCAGACATGGCCACATGCAAATCAGTCTGACCCTGTGCTCATGGGAACAGTCCAGCCCGAACTGCCAAGCCATGTCTTCCTGGACCGGAAACAAGCATCCTAGGACCGGTTTCTGGCATTTCAGCCATCATCAGCCAGGCGTGCTTGAATCCAGTGGCAAAGTGAGCAAGGGACCCACGCCTGGGCATACCCCCACCAACTTAGGGCGAACAAAGCGATACAAAAGGGGATGATGGACGGAACGCTTGAGCCAATCAAACACTCACCCCCAGTCAACTGATCTGGGTTTAATCCATCATCATTCTTTAGCTCACTCCACCACCCTAGTTCAGACATGGCCACATGCAAATCAGTCTGACTCTGTGCTCATGGGAACAGTCCAGCCCGAACTGCCAAGCCATGTCTTCCTGGACCGAAACAAGCATCCTAGGACCGGTTTCTGGCATTTCAGCCGCCATCAGCCAGGCTTGCTTGAATCCAGTGGCAAAGTGAGCAAGGGACCCAATGCCTGGGCATAACCCCGCCAACTTAGGGCGAACAAAGCGATACAAAGGGGATGATGGACGGAACGTTTGAGCCAATCAAACACTTCACCCCAGTCAACTGATCTGGGTTTAATCCATCATCATTCTTTAGCTCACTCCACCATCCCAGTTCAGACATGGCCACATGCAAATCAGTCTGACCTGTGCCTCATGGGAACAGTCCAGCTCGAACTGCCAAGCCATGTCTTCCTGGACCGGAAACAAGCATCCTAGGACCGGCTTCTGGCATTTCAGCCGTCATCAGCCAGGCTTGCTTGAATCCAGTGGCAAAGTGAGCAAGGGACCCACGTCTGGGCATACCCCGCCAACTTAGGGCGAACAAAGCGATACAAAGGGGATGATGGACGGAACGCTTGAGCCAATCAAACACTCACCCCAGTCAACTGATCTGGGTTTAATCCATCATCATTCTTTAGCTCACTCCACCACCCCAGTTCAGACATGGCTACATGCAAATCAGTCTGACCCTGTGCTCATGGGAACAGTCCAGCCCGAACTGCCAAGCCATGTCTTCTGACCGGAAACAAGCATCCTAGGACCGGCTTCTGGCATTTCAGCCGTCATCAGCCAGGCTTGCTTGAATCCAGTGGCAAAGTGAGCAAGGGACCCACGTCTGGGCATACCCCCGCCAACTTAGGGCGAACAAAGCGATACAAAAGGGGATGATGGACGGAACGTTTGAGCCAATCAAACACTTTGTTCGCCCTAAGTTGGCAGGGTATGCCCAGACGTGGGTCCCTTGCTCTCTTTGCCACTGGATTCAAGCTAGCCTGGCTGATGACGGCTGAATAGCCAGAAACCGGTCCCAGGATGCTTGTTTCCGGTCCAGGGAAGACATGGCTTGGCAGTTCGGGCTGGACTGTTCCCATGAGGCACAGGGTCAGACTGATTTGCATATGGCCATGTCTGAACTGGGGTGGTGGAGTGAGCTAAAGAATGATGATGGATTAAACCCAGATCAGTTGACTGGGGGTGAGTGTTTGATTTGCTCAAGCGCTCCGTCCATCATCCCCTTTGGTATCGCTTTGTTCGCCCTAAGTTGGCAGGGTATGCCCAGACATGGGTCCCTTGCTCACTTTGCCACTGGATTCAAGCTAGCCTGGCTGATGACGGCTGAATAGCCAGAAACCGGTCCCAGGATGCTTGTTTCCGGTCCAGGGAAGACATGGCTTGGCAGTTCGGGCTGGACTGTTCCCATGAGGCACAGGGTCAGACTGATTTGCATATGGCCATGTCTGAACTGGGGTGGTGGAGTGAGCTAAAGAATGATGGTGGATTAAACCCAGATCAGTTGACTGGGGTGAGTGTTTGATTTGCTCAAGCGCTCCGTCCATCATCCCCTTTGGTATCGCTTTGTTCGCCCTAAGTTGGCAGGGTATGCCCAGACGTGGGTCCCTTGCTCACTTTGCCACTGGATTCAAGCTAGCCTGGCTGATGACGGCTGAATAGCCAGAAACCGGTCCCAGGATGCTTGTTTCCGGTCCAGGGAAGACATGGCTTGGCAGTTCGGGCTGGACTGTTCCCATGAGGCACAGGGTCAGACTGATTTGCATATGGCCATGTCTGAACTGGGGTGGTGGAGTGAGCTAAAGAATGATGATGGATTAAACCCAGATCAGTTGACTGGGGGTGAGTGTTTGATTTGCTCAAGCGCTCCGTCCATCATCCCCTTTGGTATCGCTTTGTTCGCCCTAAGTTGGCAGGGTATGCCCAGACGTAGGTCCCTTGCTCACTTTGCCACTGGATTCAAGCTAGCCTGGCTGATGACGGCTGAATAGCCAGAAACCGGTCCCAGGATGCTTGTTTCCGGTACAGGGAAGACATGGCTTGGCAGTTCGGACTGGACTGTTCCCATGAGGCACAGGGTCAGACTGATTTGCATATGGCCATGTCTGAACTGGGGTGGTGGAGTGAGCTAAAGAATGATGATGGATTAAACCCAGATCAGTTGACTGGGGGTGAGTGTTTGATTTGCTCAAGCGCTCCGTCCATCATCCCCTTTGGTATCGCTTTGTTCGCCCTAAGTTGGCAGGGTATGCCCAGACGTGGGTCCCTTGCTCACTTTGCCACTGGATTCAAGCTAGCCTGGCTGATGACGGCTGAATAGCCAGAAACCGGTCCCAGGATGCTTGTTTCCGGTCCAGGGAAGACATGGCTTGGCAGTTCGGACTGGACTGTTCCCATGAGGCACAGGGTCAGACTGATTTGCATATGGCCATGTCTGAACTGGGGTGGTGGAGTGAGCTAAAGAATGATGATGGATTAAACCCAGATCAGTTGACTGGGGGTGAGTGTTTGATTTGCTCAAGCGCTCCGTCCATCATCCCCTTTGGTATCGCTTTGTTCGACCTAAGTTGGCAGGGTATGCCCAGACGTGGGTCCCTTGCTCACTTTGCCACTGGATTCAAGCTAGCCTGGCTGATGACGGCTGAATAGCCAGAAACCGGTCCCAGGATGCTTGTTTCCGGTCCAGGGAAGACATGGCTTGGCAGTTCGGGCTGGACTGTTCCCATGAGGCACAGGGTCAGACTGATTTGCATATGGCCATGTCTGAACTGGGGTGGTGGAGTGAGCTAAAGAATGATGATGGATTAAACCCAGATCAGTTGACTGGGGGTGAGTGTTTGATTTGCTCAAGCGCTCCGTCCATCATCCCCTTTGGTATCGCATCAAGTCAAGTAAGCGCATGTTCCATCGATAGGTATCTGCAGTTCTTAAACTGTAGAGTGCACGGCGAGATGACCGACCCCTACGGATGGGTGGCTGAAAGATATATTATTGCGGCTATTGCGAGGGGAACATTGATCAAATACAGAGCTTCATGTGGATTTACTGTGGCTTCTTATGAAGTTTAGTGGCAACCCAATGTGGGTGACAATGTGGCCATCAATGTGGGGATATTGTAATTGTACCTACCTGGTCCTTCGCCGAACTTCGAATGAATGAATTATCAATAAAAATGGAATTAATGGCAATTGAGTACAGAATGGGGGTACAACCATTTGAAATCATGGATATTCATCACTATAAAATGGGCGCTGCAGGAAATGTATTCAAACAAGGACAGCAACAGTCCCCGCCTATGTGCTGTGTTCATTTCCCCCAATAGGAGCGCATAATGTCATGTAAAAGACCTAATTCCACCCACATGATGCGAATGCAAAAGCAAGTATTGAAAAAGACATAAGCCAAAACGCATTTACAAGCTCACACAAAATTTAACTTAAACCCAGTGAGTGCTCCGTACAGTCCTCTGTTGGCTTATTATTGTAGGAAAGTAGTATCTGCTTCTTATGGTTACCCCCACTTTTTGCTGATGTCACACTGTTTTTGGACTAGTCTGACTGGGATCCTGCTATCCAGGACCCCAGTCTATCTGCTTTCTCCCTTAAATTACTATGTATGTACTTTAGGTACACTCCAGATTGGATACTGGGGTACCCTTATCAGTCCCTAGTATATGGTACACCATGTACCCAGGGCATAGGTACCCCAGAGGCCTCCCATGGGCTGAAGCATGTATTATGCCACCCCTGAGAGGCCATTCAAATTGACACGACAAGCCTGCTACAGCAGACTGTGTAAGCTGGTGCTTGCACCACTTACTTAAGATATAGGTTCACTATATCTATCTAAATCACTACACTTAAAAACCTATCATTCACCCCTATGGCAGACCTTATCAATCCTGAAGGCAGGGTGCTGGGTTTTACGTGAGAGGGTGCCCCTGCATGAGCAGAGCCCCTCTGCAGCCTTCGGAGACCATTCTCCGGGGTTGTCTGTAATACAGCCAGACATATATGTTTAAGTGCATTATAACCTCGCGGTAAATGCTAACTTTAAAACGGCTTCTTAGAAACATGTCGTGTTTGGTGTCAAACACCTTGGAATCATTCCCCCACACCAGTAACTGGTGAGGGAGGTATGATTCCACCCTTCTAGAGGGACATCTGTGGGTCACCGGTCTACCCGGTACCAGCTTTCTCGACCTGGGCAGCTCAAAATGGACGATGCCAGCCACAGACACGATTCTGTCCTCCTGCTGCTGAGCCAAGCTCCAGCAGAGGAAGGCATGACAATAGGCATCCTGTCACAGGGAGGTGTGACCAACTCCCAGACAGGGTTTAGTGTATTGGGGCTGGGTGGGTGCACTCTGAGAGTGCCAGAAAGTCTGCACTGGGGGCACATTTGGTGTCCCTGTGCATAGTCCAGCTCAAACCAGTTCTGGGAGCCATTGGCTCCTGCTCTGGCGCAAAACTGGACAAAGGACATGGGTGTAGCCACCCCTCTGTCCTGCCCCTCCCCTAGGAGGGTCCCTAGAATCTTTCCAACCCCTTCCCATTGGTATAAAGTGGGCTACCTGGCTGCAGGACTTTAGATTTTACCTCAACAAGATTCTGCAAAGAAGAAACCAAGTACTTCGACTGCCTGCACGACTCTGGACGACTGAAGAATCTCCCTTGGAGTAAAGGAGTTACTCCCCTGCAGAAGCAGGCACCAAAGACGCATCTGACCGGTTTGCTTCTTCCAAGCTCCTGAGGACTCCGAAGATTTCAGCAACACAAGAGGTGGGTTTCCGAAGATCGCTGAGGTCAATCTGCCCTCTCAGCGATTCTGAGACCAGTATCTCTTGTGGGGACCGTGCAACCTGAACCCCTGTGCACTGCGTACATTTGCAGTTGCATATGCTTGTTGGCAATTCCTGAGCTTTTGCATTGGACTCCGTATAGTCCTGACCCGGAGCAGTACTTGCACTGAAGATTTCCGGCCTCCACTCCTCGAGTGTCCTGTGGGCTGGTACTTTGCAAACTTGCTTGAGGTCTCCTTGCAATCCCTGGTCCATTGTCCTGTGGGTCCTGGCGAGGGTCACCTTGTTTGTTCTTGGACTTTCCTAGTTGCTCCAGATGTGCCCTGACTCCCCATTGCTTGGAGAGTCCCCTGGACCTTGCTGGTCTACACCGTAACCTGTTTCCTCTGACTGTGTTGGTTGCATTTGCCAAGGCTCGTTGGTGCTCCAGCCGGACATCGACCCCTCAGCACTCAACATCCTTCATGGGACAGCTCACCTCCGGACTCTGGTTGTCCTCGACATCTCCTGGTCCCCGTGGCTGCAGAGTCAAGCAACCCTTCTTCACTCCTGAAGCACCCGACATCGGTGGGCATTCAACTACTGAGCCCCTGGTCACCTGAAGTGACCCAGACTCTGTCCCCTTTGCTTTCAGGTTCCTCTCACCTCGAATCCAGGCTTTGATTCCACCGGACACTCTTCGCCCTCCTGGCAGCAGGACTTCTTTGCACTCCTCCATTGAAAATGACGAAGGTTTCCGACACCACTTGACCCCTATGCACCCGGCACCTCTGGGATAGGTAACACGGGTACCTCGGTACTCACTGGTGGGTTGGCCTTAGATCCTCCTATGCTCCAAAGGGTTTGCTCGAAGTCCTCGGAGAAGTGTCCTTAACTTGTAACTTTGCAACCGCGACTTTCCCATAGAGTTGTATGGAGCACACGGTCGTGTTTCCTCACTGCACCCGTCCTCCGTGGGCTCCCTGTGTCACTCCTCTGGGTGGTCCCTTGGGGTCCCAGCGATTCTACGTGCTCTAGGCACTGTGTCTAGTCAAGTCGTGATTGTTATACAATTTGTTTAGTATATGGTTCGGTCTCCCCCTGGAGCCCGCTGTGTATTTTGCTACTTACGTACGTTCTATTGACTCAGTATTGTGTGAATTGTGCCCTAGTCTCGGGTAGAGACTAGTAGAGAGTGTTATATAAATAAATACATATTATTTATATAACTACTGTGTGGTTCTCCTTTCATTTGGTCATTCAGGAGGTGATATTCTGGTAAAACAAGCTGCTGTACATTCCTTCAAGATTAAGCCTGAAGGCTGCTCTCCACAGCTACCATTAGGATAGCTTTCTAAAGGTTATCTTTGACCTCATGCATCATAAGGGTCGTGTGGACTGGTACAAGGTGCCCACTTTAACTAGTGAAAGACACACATTTGATGGACGGAATGCAGAACAAATCAAAACATTCACCCCCAGTCAAGAGATCAGGGTTAAATCCATCATTCTTTTGCTCACCATGCCACCCCAGTTTAGACCTGGCCATATGCAAATCAGTCTTGACCCTGTGCCTCATGGACAAGCCAGGTCCTCCCTGGACCGAAAAACAAGCATTCTAGGACCGGTTTCGGGGTTTCACCCCTCTTCAGCCAGGATAGCTTGATTCCAGTGGCACAGTGAGCCCGGGACCCACGTCTGGGCATACCCGGCGCACTTAGGGCGAGAAAGCAAAAGACACACAATTGATGGACGGAATGCAGAACAAATCGAAACATTCAACCCCAGGTAAGAGATCAGGGTTAAATCCATCAATCTTTTGCTCACCCTGCCACCCCAGTTTAGAGCTGGCCATATACAAATCAGTCTTGACCCTGTGCCTCATGGGAACAGTCCAGCCCGAACTGCCAAGCCAGGTCCTCCCTGGACCGAAAAACAAGCATTCTAGGATTGGTTTCGGGGTTTCACCCCTCTTCAGCCAGGATAGCTTGATTCCAGTGGCACAGTGAGCCCGGGACCCACGTCTGGGCATACCCGGCGCACTTAGGGCGAGAAAGCAAAAGACACACATTTGATGGACGGAATGCAGAACAAATCAAAACATTCACCCCCAGTCAAGAGATCTGGGTTAAATCCATCATTCTTTTGCTCACCATGCCACCCCAGTTAAGACCTGGCCATATGCAAATCAGTCTTGATCCTGTGCCTCATGGGAACAGTCCAGCCCGAACTGCCAAGCCAGGTCCTCCCTGGACCGGAAACAAGCATCCTAGGACTGGTTTCGGGGTTTCACCCCTCTTCAGCCAGGATAGCTTGATTCCAGTGGCACAGTGAGCCCGGGACCCACGTCTGGGCATACCCGGCGCACTTAGGGCGAGAAAGCAAAAGACACACATTTGATGGACGGAATGCAGAACAAATCAAAACATTCACCCCCAGTCAAGAGATCTGGGTTAAATCCATCATTCTTTTGCTCACCATTCCACCCCAGTTTAGACCTGGCCATATGCAAATCAGTCTTGACCCTGTGCCTCATGGGAACAGTCCAGCCCGAACTGCCAAGTGGACAGCATATACCAGGCCACCTTCTCACAATTATTATATCATGAAAGGCCAGTCTATGATTGATTGATTGATATATATCAATCATAGACTGGCCTCACCCTTTCAGGATTTGTGCTACCATAGAGCTGCAAAACAATGCCAGCAGTTCCCTATCTCCGGGCAAGCCCTAGACCATGGGTACTCACAAACATTTTCCCGGGGGCTGCAAAGTTTGAACTTCGGTGTGACCGAGGGCCGCACTGATGCCAGCGGGGGATGGGGGTGTAAAGTGGGTGTAGGGGAAGCGAAGCATGTACATCTACTAGCTGAACTCAATTGCGCAATGTGAAACCAGAAAACCTGGGATGAATCCCGGCTTCTCCACTTGACCAAATTGTATGACCCAGGGCAATTGTTTTATTTTAATTTCCCTCCTTTTTCTTCATTTTCACATATAAGAGGAGTTCGAAATACAGGACTTCAGGATGCGTGCTCTACAAAACTATCTCCTGTACTTGGCTGTAATCACTAATGGCATTGTTGTCAGGGTGAGGGAGGGATGGGAGGGTGCAGGGGTGAATGGGTGGGAAGCATGAACGATTCTAAATTCATGTTTGAAAACCATCACTTTAAAAAAATACTTCTGAATGCACTGCTATAATTTGATTTACTGAGGTGAAATGGTTCTACAGGTCAATGAAATACACTTTTTGAAAAGACTATTGTATTTTTACATGTTTGCTGTCTTTAAAAATGAAGGTGTTCCTAAAGTTAATGGCCTAGATACTTCCTTTTGTTTAACTGCACTTAACCTTTAAATAAGTGCTTGCTGTATATTTAACAATGTTTTAATGTTAGTGCTGAGCAGAGTAAACAGACATTCTAGAATTGTCTGTACATCCTAAAGTAGACAAAAAATGCCAGTGGTTTAAAGATGCAACTGTGAGTACTAAATGTATAGCCCATAACTCTAATGGCAGCCTGCCTTGTCTATGCCAGAAAGGGAACTCCAGTTCATGGTGTATGAAGTTTGATCAAACAGCAAGCCCCCATCACAGAATTCAGTGGCTGCTGTTTCTCCCTTATACTTGCACAGTAAGTGCACCCAGCCCCAGAAGTGGGATTTTAGAGCGTAACTCGTGTAAATGTAGCATGCTAAAGAGCTTTTGCACACAAAAGTTGATTGTCGCTGTTGGTTACACCTGCTTGCATTGCTTTGTATCGCCTATAACCAGGGCCACTGGCATTATGCAGCAGGGGAGGACCACATTGTGCAGCAAGGTTGACTAAATTATAAAGCAAGAAAGGAGAAATGATATGACATAATGTTGCATCATTTGTGGCAGAATTAAGTCACTGTTTTATCATTTTTACACATCGTAGCACTGTGTGGGCAAAGGTTTTAGGTAGTGTCAGTTTCATACCTAAATACAGCAGTCATGAAATAAAGGTGACTGCACAGAAACGGGCTTGCAGCTGCGCAGCAGAAAATGTGTCAGTGTTTTTTTTTTAGCTTTTGGGCCATTCGTGCCAGTAACATTTTTTCTTTGTTAAAACCTTCAAGTTATGCAGAAGATGATGGATTATGTATTGCAAGTGCGACACATCTATAATTATACTGAGAAGGTACAGCTGCGTAATCTCATAATTCCAGGAGCCCTGTCTATGATCCTCAGAGTTTGAGAGGAATGAGGCTGGCACATTAGAGGTTGAGAAGTAAATTAAAACCTTTCGAACATTTAGCCCGAACTTGAACTTTTTTCACTTCAGAGGCTCACAATAATCATTTAAACATGGATTGAAAAGGCCCAGAGGACCTTGTCTTTCCGAGCCTTGTCATCAATACCAGGTACATGAGCTGCAGAATTCAGGGTTTAACAGGGCATTAGAGAAAGAAAGCTGTATGTCATCGTCAATCGCAAGAACAGAGTGTGCAGCTTTCCATTCATTCACCAGAAACTGCTGAGGCCAATCAAATTTCAAGCTCATGGTGGGACCAGGGGGTGTATCACATGTTCAGGGGCCTGTGGGTCCAACCCAAGGTTAGGAATTGACAGCCCAGACTTGCCTGGGTCACGGATTTGGGAAACTGGGAGGAGGCAGAATAGACAGATGTACCAGGTCTCAAAGGTGGTAAGATGTCAGAGAAATATGAAAACAGAAATCCATACCATAATTAATCTGAAGGTTTGCTGAAGTGGGGGGAGTTTCTTTTCATACAGCTACTTCTACCTGACAACCATGAGACATTTCTTTACAAGCCACACCAAGCTGACAGCTGCTGGTGTCAAGGCAGGCCATTTCAGGCTTCTCGGGTGACAGCAAAGCCTCGGTTGTCAGCCAAGCACTACACCACTGCTGAGACGAGCTAGTTAAACTCCATTCTAAATTCAAGAGTTGCAGAAGCCCAGCACCTCCAATCTAAAGTCCACCATTTGGTGTTCGGCATGCACTATAGAAGAAAATATAAATCACCCACACCCAACTTTCCACCTTCAATCCTGCAGCTGAAATGGCAATATATGTATGGATCCCTCTGAATCCAATGCCTTTCCATTGACCCTCACTTGACCTCGAGTCCATCACCACCTGGGCCATCTCTGCTATTACCTGGTGGTATGAACTAGCACATGATGGCATGGGCACCTTGCATCTGACAAACATATTTCTCCACCAGGGACGTGACCTTTGTCACTTCAGGATAATCGAAAACCCTCTGTCATGGACTTTGTGTGTAAAGTCCAAAGATCACATGCTCATAGTGTTGCACCAGTCCACAGCGATTAGAATGAGAAGAAGCATTTCAAAGACTCTTCATCAGTGTTTTGTCAACTGCCACTCAGACTACTGCTGAGCATCATCGCTGCACAGGCTGTTCTTCACTTCCATGCTTGTGGTGGGCAAAGTGTTTTTTTCCGTGAGTCCTGAGAGTAAACAACGGCAGCAGGACTTAAGAATTCTGTGAGGCATGAAGGATGTCAAACTTGAGCTTCTTCTTCATTGTGTGAACCAATGACATGAGCTCATGAAAAGGGTTGGATACAAAAGTTAAAAATAGCCCTTTTGAAGATGGTGGCCGGTTCATGGGAGGATGTCAGAGCATCCCAATCCAAGATGTGGCAGAGCTTTTTCATGTGGTGTCAGTTCCTGTTTGAAGCATATATAAATGAAGTTTTATGAGCTGATGATGTTTCACAGAACATTTTTGCGCCTGATGTTCCATCACAAACCCCGCCCCTTGCTTCTGTTTTTGTTCCTGAATTTGCCTATAACAGACCATTTTCCTTCTGAATTCTTCTCCTGGTATAGTCCTTTTTCTCCTTCCTTTATCCAGGAGGAGTTTGGTGCCACATGAATTCCTCAGTGCCATAGAAATCTTCAGTCCAGATTTAGAAATTGCCAGAGGGGGTGTTTTCCTCCTTTGTCGGTATTTCTTACTAACTTTGATCCTCTAAAGGAGATACTTGGCACGTTCTACAAATATTATTTTGTGCAGAGTGGCACCATGGCTACTGGGAGAGGTCCTTGAAACTTTTTTGCCTACTTGTCCATTCCAGTCAATGACGGTATCACAACCCAACCTTCCAAACCGCAACTGCATTGCAGAGCCGTGTCATGGCAGTGGTCTTCATCTACTCTCCCAGACTATGCATAGCAAAGACACTGATTGTTCACCACCACCACCTGGACAAGAGGGTAATTGCAAGATGTAAAAAAAACATGCAGCTTCATCGGTGCATCCACTTTACTGGCGCCTCATCACCTTTAAACTCTGCAATCATATTAGCTCAAGCTCTGCATCATTTCATAGGAACAATGTGACAATATTAAGTGAGGGGAAACATTGCCAATTCAATAGGAGTGAAATACAAGCACTCTTTCAGGAGAGGCACAAAACATCCCAATCAAATGCTGTTTTCAAGGGAACCAAAGTGTGCAAAATCAAAAACCTTATCTCCTTAGTTTTTCTTAAAGTTCATTGTCAGTTGATTACATAGGATCTGGTGACAGCTGAGCTGTCAAGCTGGACCTAAAAATATAGCTGAACATCAATTACCATGTAAGTTACAACAATGAACAAGATGCATCAGGGGGAAGTTTTAAGAAATATAAAAAAAATACAAATTCTATATAATTAGAATTAGTGTGATTTCTGTTATAGTATGCATCTGTGGCACTACACATCTCCCAGCACCTGCGCACACTCCACTGGCTCCCCGTCGAGGCGAGAATCACCTTCAAGATACTCACCCACGCACACAAGGCCCTCCATGGCACCGGACCAGCATACCTGAACAGCTGACTCAAATTCCACGCACCCCAAAGGACCCTACGATCAGCCCAGCTCTCCTACGCCATGGTCCCCCACACCAGAAAGACCAGATCGGGAGGCCGCTCCTTCTCCTTCTCCTTCCTCGCGGCCAAAGCCTGGAACGCCCTTCCGCTCCACCTCAGACAGACAACATCGCTCCCAATCTTCGCAAGAAACCTCAAAACCTGGCTCTTCGACAGACCTCCTCCTTGATGGAATGGATCCTGCACCCTCCCTACCCCTAGCGCCTTGAGACCCTTACGGGTGAGTAGCTGCGCTTAACAAACTTCTGATTGATTGATTGATTGATTGATTGACTACATCACAATCAGTTGATTCATAAAGCATTGTGCATAGAATAACTATTTTCTGCATATGAATTAGCGATTCTTATAAATTAAATCTGGATTAGTGAAATTCTAGTGCATATATTGCATTTGCGAATATGGTGATTCTGCCAGTAATTCAGAGCCACTAGATCCACAAATATATAGCAAGGGACAGGTGTGTGGGTGTTCCTAGATTCAGCTAGCTGAAATTGTTGGTAAACTGCCACATTCGTAAGCTTGTGGATATTTGTGTACCCCTAGCAGGCAGCTTTTCAGTTTGGTAAAGAAACAAAGAAAGTTAAAGGTGGCATGCACAATTGCTTTACATACAGTTTACACATTGGGGCAATATAAAAGAAATCTAAAACTTGTGCAGATATCCTTGTGTTATATACTACATACTGTTTATCATGCAGAAGAAAAAATGTATGTTCTAGTTTTTATTGAAAATAAATTTTTTGTTGTAAACTTCAGCAAAATAACTTTAATTGAATGTAGTATATTTACATTAATTAAATATTTAGTTCAAAATTAAGTTGTTCATTCTGTAACTTTTTTTAAATTTGATTCTACATTTAAAATAAATATATAGGGGGCCTGGCCAAGATGGAGGCGGTGTGAGACGTGTCTTTTGGTCTCTCCCGCCTCGGCTTGCTGGGCCCCCCCGCGGACCCCCATTAAGCACCATTTCCGCTGCCCTAAAGGCCATCATTCAGCGGGGGCGACCATGGGGTGCCTATCTGGTGTCAGGAGCAGCGTGAATTCAGGAGCGATTGACAGAGTTTGGCTCTAGGGGCAGTCCCGAAGCTCACGCCTCGGCCTGCCATATCGTCTCCGGCGGGTCCTGCTGCGCCGAGGGAAGTGCTGAAACTTCACCTGAGAGAGAAGCAAAGAGCAGCCGAGATAGAGAGGAGCTACTGTTCCGGGAGGCTTCGCTTCTGCACCACATCGAGCCGCGGGGCCTGGGAGGCCTGCCCGGCCGCACCTCATCGTCCACACCAGTCCTAGTGGAGGCCGGCAGCGTTTGGGCAGACACAACTGAGTGTCAGAGCCGCGCTGCTTTGGGGGAGTTGGTGTCCCCCCCGAGAGGCCGTTGACTGAGAGGCAGCCTGCCCACAGCATCACGGGCAACGGGCCTGAGCCGCGTAGCAGCTTGGCGGCCTCGGGCGCTGGGGAGCCTGCTGCATCGGTGCTGCTGCGTGCCACCGCCTCACGTCTTCAACCGGATGATCAGCGGTGCCGTTGCCTGACTGGAGGAAGCCTCTCCCACGTCACTGTGACTCGCGGGCCTGGCTGGCCTGGCGGCTAGGCCCCACTATTAATACGGAGGCCCAGCGATCGTGACGCAGAGGGGAGAGTTACAAACAAGTCACTTAAGCTTGCCTGTGCAGCCGCCCTGATGGGCCTCAATAACAGAGGGGAGATCGTGTGTCTCAGCTGGAGCCACCTTTGCTTATCCCACTTGCCTGATTCCTCGTTGGTGAGTGCAGGCCGCCCGTGCCCCCCGAGGTGAGAGACATCCGCTTGCAAGTGCTGGGCAGCGGCCTGTACAGCCCAGGAGGTAAGCCTCACTGCTTTTTATTGCCAAGTAAAGCAGGGCACATGCCCCGTTAACTCGGTTATCTACTGGGGGAGCACCCACCAACTGCCGCAGTGCCTAGCGCTTGAATGTACTTGCATGTGCTTGTGAGGCCCAGGAAAACTACGCTCTGCAGCCTAGCCGAAGACTCCGCCCGAGGTTCCAAGGGGTAGTGGGGCCTGGAATAGGAGTGCCAGGGATCTGTGCGATAGTCTACACTCAGGGAGGAGGTCCCGAACTGCCACGTCTCCTCTCTGGACCTAGGATCAAAATCCAATCACCTTCCTCACGCTCTGAACCAGCGATAGGGTTGCTGGCTCTAGGGTCTTCATTGCTAGCGAGAGGGCCACAGGCTGGCCCAAGAAGTGTTCCTGATACAGCTCCTTCCAACTTCCTGATGCGACTAGCCGGACCAGGGCAGGACCCGGAGAGAGAGAGGCAGTAACTAATCAACCAAAGGTTTGGCTGGGAGACAGGGCAGGGATACAGATTCCCGCAAGAGGCATATACTCCTTCCCCTCCTATCGCACTAACAGTCCCGCAGAGATGGCATCTGGAAGAAACAAAAGAGGAGGTTCGATTAAAGACATTCTCTCTCGCCTCCCTGAGGGAGATGGTAAAGGTACCACAAGCCGCTCCACATCGCCTACAGAAAAAGACGCTGTGGCCCCGGTCACGCGCCCTTACCTAGAGGCCCTCTTCTCCACCCTGAGAGATGATCTCATGTCAGTAAAGAAGGACCTCACGTCAGAGCGCCAAGCAGTCCGGAAGGAGGTAGCCGAGATTGGAGACAGAGTGGATGACCTTGAACGCTGAGGGTCCTCAAGAGACGAAGAAATTGAACAGATGCAACAAGAGATCATTCGCTTATATGAGCAGCACTTGGATCTTCAGTCCCACACAGAAGACTTGGAGAATCGCTCAAGGCGAAACAACATCAGAATTTGGGGTGCCCCCCGGGACGCGGAGGGAGAGGATATATGGGCGTATGTCCATGAACTTTTTGCACAAATTCTAGGAGACACCCCAGCTGCAGACATTCACCTAGAACGAGCACATATAGTGGGCAGATGGAACTCAGGCGCGCCCGTGCACTAGACATTCGGACCTGCCTCCACAGCTTTCCTCTCAAAGAAAGGATTCTCAGAGCGACGCCTGCCTCCACTCCAGTGGTCTTCCAGTGACATATCCTCCAGCTGTTTCAAGACCTGGCAGCCTCTACTCTGCAGAAGCGACGGGATTTCCGCCCAGTCACAAATTATTTAAGAGACAAGAAAGTTACTTACTCTTGGGGACACCCCTTTCGCTTAATCTTTCGCTAGCAAGAGCGGCTTTATCAAGTGCATTCGCTGAAGGAGGCATGTGATCTGCTGCAAATAGATCCCCAGGAGTAAGATAAATCATT
This sequence comes from Calotriton arnoldi, assembly GCA_963921515.1. Taxonomy (NCBI): domain Eukaryota; kingdom Metazoa; phylum Chordata; class Amphibia; order Caudata; family Salamandridae; genus Calotriton; species Calotriton arnoldi. Next base: position 1,574,907 of record CAWUFW010004039.1, read on the forward strand.
GTCTCAATCTAGCGCACGGAGAGCAGAGGCCGCCTGAGATGGCGGCAAATCCCGACTGGATGCAGATCCACAGGGCCAGACCCGGCCACTGTGGCCTCAGAGAGGAAGGCCCTCCTGGAGAAGCTCGTGGAAGGCGCTGCATCTAACGACCCTGCCTGAGAGACTGCTGACGAGCTGTAGGTTTGTGGAGGGGGGGGCTGGGCGGCCGAGGTGGGGGGAGACCGATCCTTCGGACTTGGCCACTGTCCTAGTTGAAGACTTAACCACTGGTAGGGGACCAGACTAGTTGTCTCTTTCCCACTCCAGGGACTCATGATGTTCTTCGTTAATGTTTTTTTTCTTTAAAGGGTCCCAGCAATCCAAACAATGTTCATGTTCTTTAACAGTTAGTGTCCAGATGCACCGATATATTGTCCAACACGAGGCTCTCGAGCAGCAGGTTTTTAAGACTCTCTGGCTGGGGGAGGTGGGGATTGCATGGCGACTGGAATGACGCTCCTGAGGGTGTTAACCCTCAATGTAAAAGGTTTGAATAACCCAGTAAAGAGGAAAGCAGTATTGTCTTACTTAGAACACTCTCAGGCTGATATCTGCTTGTTACAAGAGACCCACCTACTTTGTAAAGATTGTCCGAGAATGCACACATGAGCCTTTCCCCAGCAATTTTTCTCATCACACTTTCACAAATCGGCGGGGGTGGCTCTTCTATTCCCATGTAAATTTCAAGGTAAAATAGGGATTAAGTTTGCCGAGATCAGGGGCCGCCTCTTGAGTTATCGCATCCACCTGGGCCCCCTTTCTCTCACCCTGGGTTCAGTATATGTACCAAACGAGGGGCAGGAACAATTTTTGCGGGGAGCAGTATCAGACTTCACGTCCACTCGGGATAGATGGGTTGTACTGGGGCGAGACCTTAACCTAGAGTTCCACAACGAATTAGATCGCTCGACACAGCAACACGGGGCAGCGGGAGAACTCGGGCAGGGAGGGACCTGATGGTTACAGGAGCAGGGTTTAAGGGATTTATGGGGTGCTTCCCACCCCCTGGCTAGGGGATATACATTCTACTCTCACGCTCATAAGACTTATGCATGTCTTGACTACTTCCTGGGATCTCAGGAAGTTGAGGGTGCAACCCAGTCCATTGAGATAGATCCTTGTTCTCTCTCGGATCATTCAGCTGTCCTGTTAGATCTCCCGTCTTGGAGCGAGGTCCCTCGCTCGTGGCGGCTCAGAGAGACGCTGCTCTGCAGGCCAGAAGTTATCTCGCAGATAGACAAAGCAATTAGACACTACCTTGAGGCTATCGATAATGCTGAGACACCCATTGCTATAATTTGGGATGCCCTCAAGGCAGTGATAAGGGGAGAGTTTCTTGCATACTCTGCAGCGGATAACAAGTTGAGACGGGAGAAACGCACTCACCTCAAGCAACACGTACGAGAACATGAACAAATACACCACCGCAGAGTCTAGCGCCAGTTGGAGACTGCTAGGAAACAGTTAGCTGGGCTGGACTGGGACAACGTGGAGTACTCTATACTCTGACTTAAGCATGCTTTCTACATTGGGAGTAATAAATAGGGTAGAATGCTCGCAAATAAACTTAGGGGACAGCGCCAAGCTAACACTGTAGAGGCTCTGATATCAGATGAGGGCGCTCTGATTGAAGGTGACGATGGGATCGCATCGCGCTTTGCAGAGTTTTATGGCAAGTTATACTCCGCGCAAGACCTCCCAGAGCAGGACATACAAACGTACCTGCATGGAGCGAGTGTTACTTGCCTTACTGAGGACCAGGCGAAGAGCTTGGATGCACCCATTGGGGTGGATGAGGTCATCTGCGCGATAGCAAGATTGAAACCTCACAAATCTCCGGGCCCTGACGGATTCACGGCATCTTTTTATAAAACCTTCTGCAACGCGCTAGCGCTATTCCTTACTTGAGTCTTCAATTCCATCTCGAGCCCGTAAACACTCCCCCGTCCATGGCTGATGCGTCGGTTGTGGTTATACCCATACCAGGGAAGGATAAGACGCAGTGCGGGTCCTACCGACCTATATCACTCTTAAGCATTGATACCAAGCTTTTTACTGAGATTCTGGCGGCGCGTCTGGCAGGTCATATGCCGGGTCTGGTGGACCCGGACCAAGCAGGCTTTATTCCTAACAGGCACTGCCCAGATAACACCAAGCGGACTGCACCTTGTAGACAAGGCCGTCCGCTCCCCGCGTGAATCTATGCTTTTCTCAATAGATGCAGAAAAAGCATTTGATCGAGTCCATTGGCCTTACTTGGCTGCCGTCCTGAGGCACTTTGGTCTGTGAGATCGGTTTTGTTCTTGGATGTTCAGTAGTTATGGCAAGCCATGTGCTTTGGTTCGGGTCAATGGCAGGACCTCTCCTCGCTTTCTTATTAGACGCAGCACTCGACAGGGGTGCCCACTGTCCCCTCTATTGTTCGCGCTCTATATGGAGCAGTTTGCTCAAAGAACTCGGGAGAACCCTGAGATTACGGGGATTCAATATGGGGGCAAGGAGCATCTAATTACTCTATATGCGGATGACGTTATTGCCTCCTTTGATAATCCTAGAGAGTCCCTCTCCTGGTTCTTGGCGGAGGTTCAACTCTTTGGGAATGTGTCGGGGTTTTAGATCAACTTGGCCAAATCCCAGGTGCTAATTTTGACTGTCTCCCAAGACACACAGGAGTATCTGACCCACCTTCTCTCTGTTCAGTGGGCGAGAGGCCCTGTCCCATGTCTGGGTTTCCAGCTGGCCCCAACTATAGAAGAGATAATCTCCCTTAATTACCGGAGTCTTGTGATATTTGTAAAGTCAGAGCTCTCACGATGGCAACAGTATCCACTCTCGTGGATGGGTCGAATAGCGGCTCTAAAGATGACGGTCCTCCCTGTGTCCTATATGTCTTTCAGACACTGCCTTTGTGGCCCCCACCCGGGACACTCCAGACTCTTCAGAGTTTAGTCCAGAGATTTGCTTGGGTGGGACGCCGCTCCCGGATGAAACAAAGGTCGAACTTGCAGAGCGCTGTCGGAAGGCGGCTTGGGGGTCCCTTGTATTCTCTGCTATTTTCAGGCTGCTCAACTGAGATATATGGTGGAGTGGACTCGCCCTGAATCGGAAAAGGGTTGGCTTTTTATGGACAGGGCCCTTGCTAAAACTTCCTTGTGGAAGATCCCGTTCTAAGTGAGACCACATCGACCTACTAACCTCTACATCTCAGCGGTCACCTCACCCACTCTAAAGGTCTGGGACGCGGTGGTGTCCCATAAAGGTATCTCTACATTCCCCTCCCCACTAACTCCAGTGGTGGAGAATTGGGACTTCAGACCTGGTTTGGACGTCTCCACCTTTAAAGAATGACAAAGAGAGGGACAAAGTTCTATATGCCACTTCTTCGATGAAGATGGCCTAATCCCATTTAACACGTTGCGGTCTGTGAATGGGATCCCTGAGACTGAGCGATTCAGATATATGCAGATAAGGCATTGGCTGATGCAGCCAATGGTGAGAGAGGCTGCGCAGCGACGCCTCACGAAATTTGAGAGATGGCTCCTGGCTAAGGAATCAGATAAACGCCTTGTCTCAGAATTATACACGATGCTTTCTCAAGAAACACCCAATCTGGATAATCTTGCACAACAATTATGGGAGAAAGAGATAGGACGACATTTCACTGCAGAGGAGTGGGGAGCTATATATTTCAGAGCTAGGCACACAGCATCAAACGTGGCTAGTATGGAAGCGGCAACGAAAATTGCCACATACTAGTACTTAACTCCTGAACGTCTCCATAGAGAGAACCCAGAGTAGACAGATAGCTGTTGGAGAGGTTGCAATACCACTGGGACACTGCTACACATACTGTGGGAATGCCCTAAACTTGCACAGTTTTGGGCAAATATTTTGATAGATATTGATACACATTTTAATACTCATCTGCCCAGGTTTCCTGCACACACCGTTTTGGGTCTTCCTAACCAACAGACATTCCCTCTCAAATCCAGGAAAGGCCGGCACATGGCATTAGCACTAGAGGCAGCACACCAATCCATATTGGCCTGCTGGGGGTCAGATAGGGTTCCTACACGACTACACTGGTTGCATCGTTTATGGCACCTTTTGAGGATGGAAAGGCTATCTCCCACACTTACACAACAAAGCGACACCTACACGCGATCTGGAAGCCATTCATTGCATTGCTGTCACACGAATTCACAGAATTAACTTGCCCAAGATATTTGAAACATTTAAGATTGACAACACTGACAGAGCACACCGACCCCCAGCCTCAATGAGGCACTAGAGAGTAGCCCTTTCTGTCACTTTGTTAGCACTGGCATCCTAGGGAAGAGGAGGGAGGGAAGGGAGGGGGTTATCTCCATCTTTAGTTTATTCTTGTTTGTGTGGTTTTTCTATTATTCTCTACAAAAATCGTCGGGCTGAGCGGGGCTGAATGTTGATGCTCTCACAGCTACTGTGAGATCTGTCCTGTTCTAACAGCGACAATAAAACAAATTTAAACATAAAATAAATATATATCAAATTAATTGACATTAATATTTATCATAACATATTTTTAATAATTCTTTTGAATACTGTAGGAAAACTCCACAGTCAGAGCAGAGATCTATCTATTAATGGTATCGTCAGGGGAACTTTTAAGTTCCTAACTCAATTATTTCCGTGGGAAGGCGATGCAGTACCAGTGGTTGACCAAGTATTGTGCTGGCCTTAATGCTGTTTTTTTCTTTTTTAGTAGTATTTTACAATTTCAAATATGGCTCCACACCATTGTTCACGGGGTGGAGAGGTGTAAGTCTACACTTTGGAGAAATTCAACACTGGAATTTTGTGACTAGCCAAAAGTAGTAAAGTTATTCAAAAGTGTAAGAGTAAATTACACATGTAGATTTACTCACAAGTGTAATTTACATTTGTGAATAGCCCCATTAGGATCTATTTGTGAGTCACCTCTAAATACAGCAACTTTGACCCCGTCACATTGCAACTCAGCTTCCCACCATGGCCAAACCCTGACCTAGTGGCACGCCGTCACCCCTGTCGAAACTGCTGTTTTCATGAAGAACATGTACTCAAGGCCCAATCTGACCCTTGCCTCAAGCGCACCTTCATCAAAGGACTCCTACCGATCAGTGAAGCACTAAGCCTTCATCGACTCAGCTTATTCCTCGACACCTGGAAACATGCCACCGTCATTACCCTGCTCAAGGAACCATCCGCTGAGCCAGCCACGCTTTCCAACTACAGATCCATCTCCTTCATACCAAATCCAGCGAAAGTCTTAGAAAAACTATTCAACCAATGTCTCCCTGACTACCCCAGCAACCACCAGCTCCTCAACTCCACACAGTCCGGATTCAGGGCCAACAACAGTACAGAAACAGCACTTTTTGCCACCACAAATGGTATCCGCATGATTATTGACAGAGGCGACACAGCAGCCTTCATTCTCCTGGACCCATCTGTGGCATTTGATTCTGTCTCACACCTCATCCTTAACCTTAACCTTATCAGGCACCCGTGCGAGATTGGAATCCAAGGACCTGCTCTCTACTGGATCTGCTCCTTTTTATAGGTAGAAAACAAGCTGGCAGCCTGGCACCTTACTCCTCAGAAGTCTGCAAACTCGAGGTAGGTTCTTTGCTCAGTCCCACTCTCTTCAACGCACACATGATCCCTCTGGCAAACTTCATCTGCGCAAATGGCATCAACATCCTCTCCTACACTCAAGACACACAACTCATACTCTCCCTCTTGGACAAGCCCTCCATCACAAAAACACAAGTTAACCACCTGCATGATTGAAATCGCTCTGTGGATGAAAGCCAACTATCTCAAGCTCAAAACCGACAAGACAGAAGTGGTGATATTTGACAAGAGCACCTCACCATGGGACTCCAACTGGTGGCTGGCAGAACTCGGATCCTAACCCAAAACCCATGCCAGGAACCTCAATCCTCAACAGCAAACTGGACATTGCTGCACAAGTCAACGCTGTCACTGCATGCTACTTCCACACTCTGAAGATGCTGAGAAAGATCTTCAAATTGCTTGTAAGCAACACTAGAAAAACAGCCACTCACGCTCTACTCACCAGCAAGTTAGTCTATTGGGACACCCTCTATGCCAGGAGCACCAAGAAACTCACTAGAAGTCTACAAGCCATCCACAACTCAGCATACAATCTCATCTTCAACCTCCCGCACAGAACTCACATCACACCACACCTCAGGGAGCTCCACTGGCTCCTGATACACAAATGTGCTCATTTCAAACTTCTCACACATACATTCAAGGTACTACAGACCTTAGGCCCAATCTACCTGAAGAGTCGCATCTCCATCCACCAACCATCCAGTCACCTACGCTTTGCAGGAGTCCTACTTTCACACATCCCATACATTCACAAAACCAGAACAGGAGGATGAGTGTTCTCTTACATCACTCCTAAAGTGCGGAACAATCTCCCACACCCCATCCAAGCCTCCTCCTCTCTTCTTGAACTCAACAAGAAGCTGAAGACCTTTTCTTTTCAGTTAACCAACCAACCATACAAAGGTTGGGCTAGGCGCGCGCGCGCGCACACACACCTGCTCAGCACCAGGATACCCTTGTGGGTGATAGTGTGCTTTATAAATGCACATAACATAACAGTGTCCCATATATCCTGAGTTGGCTGCAAACTGTTTGCAAGTGAACCCATATTGTACGTTTTTTTTAAATTACACTACGTATGGGTTTACCTTTCGCATAATTTTCAACAGGTATAATCTGGAGGAATTTGTGCAGGAAAAAAACACTATTACATGTTTTTGCACCAGATATATAGAGGCATTACAACTTAATCTGATTATGGCATTGAGGAGAGGTGAGTGCTGCATGCCAAAAATGTGCCTTACTGAGGAGGGTTGGGAAGAGTTCACATGTACTGACTGTGGTTTCCGGGTACTTAAACACCCAGATAACACCGTTGCGGAGGAGGTTGGCAATACAGTGGGGAGGAGGAATGACGAGTTGGCAAGGGCAGGAACGCCCTCTTCAGACAGGAGCAATGCTATTGACAGCGCTAACCATCTAAGCCGCAATGGGGGGATGAGGCAGGCATTGCACTTAAAATGCCTACTGCTAAACATCAGATCCTTGAGCAAGCATAAATACCAGCTAGAATGCCTGCTCCAGGACTCTATGCCGGATTTAGTTTTCCTGACAGAGACATGGACTAACCTGACCTCTGACCCGGACTGGAATAGTGCGCTTCCGGCAGGATACTCTGTGGTTAGTCAAGACAGAATTGGCAGTGTAGGAGGTGGGATAGCAATCATCCATCGTGACCATTTGAAAATGCATATAGAGTCCATAACACAGCTGCCTGCGGAGGCAATACGCTTTGCACTGAAAATTAACAACCTCTCCACTCTACGTGGAATACTTCTTTATAGGCCGCCGGGCCCTAGAGCCCCTTTCTCTCAGGCGCTACAGATTTTGCTAGAATCCTGTATAGATTCCAATTCACTCATTATTTTGGGGGATTTTAACTATCATTTGGAACTCAACAACAATCCGGATACTAGCCGGCTGCTTGACAATTTAGCAGGTTATGGTTTTCAACAAAAATTGGTGGGTCCCACACATTCTGCGGGCCATACACTTGATGGCATTTTTGCCACTAATTTTGATGTTACACCCACCAACACAGTTCCTCTCCCATGGTCTGATCACTCTGTGATCTACTTTAATATTCAGTTTTCACCACTGGTCCAGTCTGATATAAATAAACCAGCCAGCATTAAAATTAGACACTGGAATAAAATCCAAGGGGCTGATTTAGAGCAAGCCCTAAACAGCCGTCCGCCTATACAGGATCCGGATAACAATGAGGCGGCCTGCAAGTTTAATAACTGGATAGCCGCGGTGGTTAACAGAGTGGCCCCAGAGAAAGTCTTTAAACTTAGAAGAGCGCAGGCGTCATCGCCATGGTACGGTACGGAGTTGAAAAAGTTGAAAGTCACATGCAGGAAAGCCGAACGTGCATGGAGAACTGAATATAGCAGGGAGCATAAGATATAATATAATAGAGCTTTACAACTGTATAAAGAAGCTATTATACAAGCAAAAAAGATTTACTATTCAATAAAAATAGAGGAGGCCAGCAACTCCACTAAGGAACTTTTAAAAAATATTCAAGTGCTATCAAGTCCACGTCAGAACACGCAATTTAATCCAGACTCCGCCTTATGCACTAAAATGGCGAATTTTTTTCAAACTATGATCCAAACGATCTATGATGACCTTCGGAACAACAGGCAGGTAAACGACAATGGTCAAACTACCATAATAGAGGACGAGACGCAGCATTGTCAGTTCAACGCGTTCAGCACACTGTCTCCCACTGAAGTAAATAAACTCCTGCTATCTACTAAGTCAGGATCTCCAAGGGATCCGTGTCCACCTACTATCATGCATATGGTGTCTGGGGTTATTAGCAGACACTTAACTCCCATCTTAAATCAAGTGATAGAATCAGGGATCTATCCGCCAATCTGGAAAAAAGCCTGCATCAGACCAATTCTCAAAAAGCCCCAGCTTGATCCACTGGAGGCTAAGAATTATCGACCTATCTCCTGCCTGCCGATCGCAGCCAAAATCCTTGAGAGGTCAATAAATCAGGAGCTGTCGACCTATTTAGACATTAACAACCTGCTGGATCCAAGTCAGCATGGATTTCGGTCAGGTAATTCGACCGAGACTGCGTTAGTCATGGCAACAGAAGATATTTGGAGACAGGTGGATGGGGGGGTAGAGCGATCCTCATCCTCCTTGACCTATCGGCAGCATTTGACACCGTGAATCACACGGTGTTAGTGCGGCGGCTGAAGGCGGTGGAGATTGGGGAGGCGGCTCTGTCCCTCCTATCGTCTTTTTTAGAGGATAGGGAACAGACTCTGCACTGGGAAAATGTACAGTCTGAAACATTCCTTCTGCCTTGTGGAGTCCCACAGGGATTGGCACTGTCTCCGACTCTGTTCAACATCTTTGTCACCCCACTCGCCAGTCTCATTAGACAGCATGGGTTCTCGTTTGTGTCTTACGCAGATGACACACAGATCATCATCTCTGTATCACATCAGGCGGCGTCTGCTGCTGCGAGTTTTCATGCATGTCTGACTCACATCATGAGCTGGATGAGCAACAATTATCTGAAAATAAACACGGATAAGACGGAGGTGATGGAGTTTGGTGGCGGTCCGTCCCTGTGGGACCCCACCTGGTGGCCGATAGAGGCTGGCATATGTCCAACACCATCCTCTAAAGTTAAGAACTTGGGGATCATAGTTGATGAGCAACTGGGCTTTTCGGCCCAGATCAATCGTGTAACCTCCACTTGTTTCTATATTCTGAAGCTACTTAGGAAGGTGTTTCCGTTTATTCCGCAGGAGTTAAGGAAAACAGTGGTAGTGGCCTTAGTTTTATCTCGTCTAGACTACTGTAATGCTCTATTCATAGGCATTGCCAAGGCACAGAAGACTAAATTACAGTCTATACAAAATGCTGCGGCGCGGCTACTATTGAACATTCCTAAAGGTCACCCCACATCTGATGCCATCAAGTCACTGCATTGGCTTCCAATACAGCAACGTCTAGAATTCAAGGCCTTATGTCTGGTGCATAAGACACTTTATGGCGGAGGGGCTGCTGACCTTCGAAAAATCTTCCACTGGTACGCTCCCACTAGAAGTCTTAGATCAGCTAATTCTGGTCTCATCTGTGCCACGAAAGTTCGTGAGAGCCAGATGGGGTGGTAAGAGTTTATCTCACTGTGTGGTTAGGCTGTGGAACCAACTACCTATCACAGTGAGACTCCAACCAAACAGGACAGTGTTTAGGAAGCAAATAAAAACATGGCTGTTCCCCAGGGCTTAAGGTGTCGGTTCTGTGGACACTGGTCCTCTCTCTCTTTCACCCCAGAGCCAAGACGCCTCGGCATTCGTGTGCTCTACAAATGTCAATCCTATCCTATCCTAATCTCCATTCCAAGGTGTACCCCACCTGGTAAATATCAGATGCCTCAGCATACTATCATTAATATCTGATGTGTTATGACCACCTAGCACACCACAGATATCATAATGAAGTTCTCAGTATAGAAAAATATGCATCTAAAGAAATAACTGTTGCTTCTTCTTTCCCTGAATACCATTCTATGAAGAAGCTATGGAAAAACAGTTGTGTGGGATCTTATTTGTTTCCTGTAAGGTTTGCGGAATCTGAAAGAATAGTTTACCAGGGACCGAAAAGACTAGAAACGTATTTGGTGCCAAAATGGACAGGATGATTTTGGCAGTAGTAAAATTGCAATTTCTAGTACCATCTTAAGAATCCGTGGTCTTGATGTGCAACCTGATTTCACAAACCAGGGATATGCAGATCACATGTCGAACGGTTTTTTAACAGGGGTGTAATTTGTGATTTGGCCTATGTACTAATAGGTCACATAAAAATTATTTGCAACCCACTGCTATTGGCTGTGAATGCGGATATGGTGGCCTGCATGGGACAGCAGTCCATCATTCCTGTCTTTACATTCCCAAAGCGGAATCATTTAAAATAAAATATAATAAAAAAAAAAAAAAAAGCTTGTGTCCTTTAAACAAACAGGTGCTTCTTGAATGTTTCCCATTTAGGAAGACATTGGGAAAGGTGATGAAAGCAGATGGTGGCCCACTCTGGGCACTAGTTTCTCTGATCTGCCCCACAGGATTCCTAAAGGCAAAGCTGTCCCCTGAATCAGTTACTATCTCTCTTGAATTGTTGGTAACTTTTATTTCTTTTAAACAGCAATTGCAGTTGCAAACAATTTATATACACCAGTGAGAATCACAACTAGCAGGGGATACCCCTTTCACTCCCCCTCCAAATTATGATTTGGAATTGGTCACAAAAGCAATTTTTTGAGTTGGAAAGGCCTTTACAAATCCCTAAAAGAGCTTAGTACAAGGTACACTACACTTCTTGTGAATCATATTGTTGGTTTCTGTAATTTCCTTTACTAGTAGGGTTCAAGTCACCGGGGAGCCTGTGACAGACCTAGGGGTTGCTAAACCCTCGTTAACTTTTATTTTGTCCATCCGATTTCACTATTGGTGGGCTATGCGCATACCACTTACTTAGACACGCCTAACGAATGGCCAGACACCCTGGCCTTTCTGAGCCAGATCTGCTAACTCTTCCATTCGCTCGAGAAACTCTACTAGGGGTAAACAAAGGTAAGTTGGACGGTTGTATTAACCTCGAATGCTCCTCCTTAGCACTTAATATTTCTGTCAAATGCCCATTATGCAAAGTAAAGTTTATGGCAGAGCCCAGTAAGCTCTTTCTAGAGACCAATCTCCAGTTATTTAACATACCTCATTTAACATACCCCCCCTTATACCTGCTAGTAAGTCACAGAATACTGTACATAAGGCAAATACATCATAGGCACATATTAAGCAAGTTAATAATGTGTTGAGCTCCTTATTATGTGTTCTGCTAAATGCTAGATCCCTAATTAAACACAGCTGTGAGTTTCACTTATTTATGGAAACACACAGTCCCGCGCTAGCTTTTATTACTGAAACCTGGGCAGAGTCCGCTTGCAACATAGACATGCGAGCTGCACTGCCACAAGGTTTTAATATTTTTAGATGCGGTAGGGAATCTAAGCGTGGAGGTGGCAGTCATTGTTAGAGAAGACTTAGGGCCCGATTCACAGAACTAACTTAAGACAAAATCCTAAACTTACTACCATTTTGGTATTCACAGAAGGCACTTACTCATTTTGGAATTCACAGAAGGCACTTACTTACTCATTTTGAGTAACTTACTCATTTTGAGTAACTTTCTCATTTTGTGTAACTTACTCATTTTGGTATTCACAGAAGGCACTTACTCATTGATGAGTAAGTGCCTTCTGTGAACACCAAAATGAGTAAGTTACACAAAATGAGTAAGTTACTCAAAATGAGTAAGTTACTCATTTTGGTATTCACAGAAGGCACTTACTCATCAATGAGTAAGTGCCTTCTGTGAATACCAAAATGAGTAAGTTACACAAAATGAGTAAGTTACTCAAAATGAGTAAGTAAGTGCCTTCTGTGAATACCAAAATGAGTAAGTGCCTTCTGTGAATACCAAAATGGTAGTAAGTTTAGGATTTTGTCTTAAGTTAGTTCTGTGAATCGGGCCCTTAGCAACCTGCTGCCATACTTCCCTCTTTCCTTTTGGTGAAACACTCTCCTTTATTAGTGAGGTCAATAAACATCAGTCTTTTAAAGGCAGGGTCCTCTACCAACCACCTACCTCCAGGAATATTTTTCCTCAAGAAATAGACAGCCTTCTGGAGGAACCCATTTTAGACTCAAATTACACAGTCCTTGGTGTCTTTAATTACCATCTCGAGGCTACCTCAGCACTTTTGCAAACATTCTCCTCTCTACATTTAGATCAAAAAGTAGGGGGCCCAACACAACAGGGTGGTCACACCTTAGATGTCATTTTTACAAACAACCCTGCCCTAATCAATGTACTTCAACTAGCATGGTCCGATCATAGTGCAGTCTTTTTTTTTAACTATCCCTCCTACAGTCTAATTCCACCACGAAGGAAATTGCCATCCACCTTTCCCTCACGAGCCTGGCGCAATATGCAACCTAATCTTCTTATTAATGCTCTGTCTGACTTACCCTTGGTTCTCTCAAATGATGTTGAGACTGCAGCCAGACAATATATTAGCTTGCTGGAAATGGCTTTTAATCGACTAGCTCCTGTTAAAATGGTTAAAATAAAACATCAGAACTCTTCTGCCCCCTGGCTCTCCTGGAACTTAGAGATTGTAAGAAAAATTGTAGAAAGGAGATGGAGAACTGCTTATAAAGAGGAAGAGAAGACAAAATATAAACAATGCCTAGCTGTCTTCAAAGATCTTATCCTGAAGGCCAAAGCATTATACTTCACAAGGACCATCGAAGAAGATAAAGACTCAACCAAAGAGTTTTTCTGGACAGTTACAGAATCAACTAATAAATGTAACAGAAATATTTTGGTCACCAGTCAGTCTTTCTGTGACACTCAGGCAAGTTTCTTTTAGGAAAAAGTAGAAACAGTCTTTAAGAATTTTTTCCAATTCTGAGTCCTCTATACTACCCGATAACATTGTCAGTCCGCCCCCGAAGCAGCCAAAATCTTGAACAAGTTTACCGTTCCACCCATTGAGGCTATTAGTATTTCACTGGAAACTTCCACCTCGGGTTCACCTTACAATCCTTGCCCTCCCAATATAGCCAAACTTGCTGCAGAGGTCGTTGCAACCAAACTAACTTCCATCTATCAAGCCATGTGCAAAACAGGTATGTTCCCCAGCATCTCGAAGAAAGCAGCCCTGATCCCTCTCCTTAAAAAAGCCTCACTAGACCAGAATGACCCAACTATCGCCCCATTTCCTGCCTTCCCCTACAAGCCAAAATAGCTGAAAAATGTATGAATAACCAGCTGGTGACTTTTATTGAATCTAACAAACTATTGCACATCACCCAATTAGATTTTCGAAGCGGGCGTAGCACGGAGACAGCCCTTATCAAGGCAACCGAAGTGATCTGGCAGGTATTGGATCAAGGAAGAGGGTCAGCCCTTATCCTGCTTGATCTCTTGGCCGCCTATGACTCTGTCAGTCACAAGCTACTGCTAGGCCAACTGGCTAATTGTGGGCTCGGCCTGGGTCCTGCTAAAATCCTACTAGCTAGATCATGAGCAAATAGTAAAACTGGAGAACTGTAATTCCGTTTAGCAGTTTTTTCTGTAGCCCTGCCTAAAGAAGTCCATAGAAAATGTATGGAGATTTTGTGTCTTGGGACCCCCCTTTTTTCTCGGCCCCTGCTTGACAGATCACCTTGAAACCTTCAGTGCCAGTGCACAAACTAGACAAAAGAGATAACTGGGCCAAAGTTATTCACAACACAAAAATGCATTTCCTATTGGTATAGGACCAGAATATTTTTAACACAATGTTTTTGTATTCTGGTATTTTTACACACAGTTCCATTAGTGATCTAGTTGGCTGATGTCCTGTGTGTACTACAGGGACACAGGAAGCTTCAGAGGCCCCCACTGGACCTGCCTAAGCCCTGTTGACCTCTGCTGGAATGAGTCCCTGATACCCATGATGTGCTTGGACCATTGGCAGGAATCAGAGTGTACTCTTCCTGAATAAAAGGTGAAAATCCTGAAGTTTGGCCTCCTTGCGACTGCTAACAGGCCCATTCGTGCCCAGACTGTACCACCTATGAGAACCGGCAACGTGTACCTCTGGTGAGACCTGCTCTTCATGTTGAAAGTGACCAACAGCTACGACCAGCAACATGAGATTTCATTGGCACTGACCATCACCCCAAGATTATAAAGCATTTTAATTGTTTATTTTTCATAATCTGGGTTTCTTTTACACTTCTGTAACTCTCATTGACTGGAATCAAAATGGTCTTCTGATGTTGTATTTTTGTTTATTACTGTTTAGAGGAATCATACAGTATATTGGCTGGATTAAATGAATGTATTTTTTATGATTATATTAAAGTGGCTAGCTAGATTATATAAATGATCTGAGTGGAGCATTATGTGTATGCAGACCTGTAGGCCAAATGACTTTTCCACCCGTTTCATTTTGCTGTGGTGCACAGTTGTCCATTGATCTGCTTGGGATGCTGTTCAAACAGAAGACATGTTTGCTAATGTTGTTGCATTGAGGCAATGTTATATTCAGGTGTGAGTGTTTAAATTGTAAATTAAAACTCCTGGATTATTGGGAATAAAACTGTGAAAGAATATAGAGTAGGTATTCCTTTATCCAACTACAGGGTGTGTTGTGGGCATGAATTTGCCAGATGTTGTGTGTATTATTCACTCTTGATGTAGTGCAAAGTATGAGCATAATTTCCTAGATGTGCCAGTGAGGTATCAAACTCTTAACTAACTCTATAGCTTGGAGTAGAATTGTGCGGTCAGTGTTGCAGGTGTAGTCCAATGTGTACTGTTGTTGCAGGGCAGTATGTAAGTATAGCTTGTTCTAGAGGCGCCATTAAGGTTTCATATGCATAGCCAACTATATGGCTTACAGCTGTGTTGTGCACAGTGGCAGCTGGGTTATGTCTAAGTTGTGCGTTCGGAGGGGCTTAGATATTTTCAAAACAATCTTCTGGTGAAATATAATTTTCCCCATGCAACGGAAGTATAACATAGGCATTGCCAGCTTTACAGTTTCTGATACATGTTGCAGTTATTTGGTTAGGTTCAAGACATTAATGAATACATTAATCAGTACTGAATAAGTAAATATCTTGGCAGTAGTTGGCCTGCCTTTTGACCATGGTACATTGAAAAAAAGGAAGCCCTGCATGCAGAACCAACTTCTCAGGCAGGAATTGCTATATCCCTGTCTTCAGGAAGTGCAGTTACAGTAGCTAATTGCCTTCTTCTCTGGCATTGTGTTAGCAAACTTCCAATATGGCTTGATGGGAAAAGTATGAACAAACAGTATGAAAAGATGCATGTAGTGAGTTTAAGCACTTGGGTCTAGGAACATTCCAAAACCTAAATGAGCTAGAGAGGCAAAAGGCTGTTACCCCGTTTGGATATAAAGGCATGTAAGCCTTCATAATCCTGCAGCTGGGCACTGTTGTGTGGTATGAATAACACAAATGGTTAGTGGGGCTTCTGACAACTTCAAATGATTGTGGAAGCAGTTGACGATAAATAGTATGAGGGAGAAGAGAAAAGGGAGAGCAGAAAGGAGAATAGAAAAGAGCAGAGAAAATGGAGCACTGGGTTCAAAGGAGGTAAAATAAAAAGCAGGAGAAATATTGCAGTGTGAGTGAGAAGGAAGAGGAGGGGAGGATAAACTGAAGTTTAGGGATGCTGGAGGGGTGGTAACAGAAGGGAGGAGAAAAAAGTGGGGAGAGAGAAGGGGAAAGAGAAGAGGAGTTATTACAAAGAACAGAGGAAAGTGGATTTTGAGAAGAGATGAATGCGGAAATGAGAAAAGGGAGGGAGTACAGTGGAGAAAAGATGTGTCATAAAGTGAATTATTAATTGAGGGTGGATAGCTGGACACCACAAGTAATAAAGTCACAAATCTGTTAGGTCCAGTCACAGATTTCAGTAATTTAAACCTGAACTCAACCCCTGATAGCTGTGGCATGCAGCAGACAGGCTAATCTTAAGGAAAATCTGTAAAGCATTTAAAGAATTTACCAAAACAGCTCAAAAGTCAAAGACACATCATAATAACGCTCCACTACAATGAATAAAAGATAGAGAACAATTAATAAGCAAAATGACACAGAATTTGTTGAAAATCCAATAAAAGGAACTAGTGATACTAATCTGTAAAGATTTAAGTGGCAAAAGCAGCAATAAAAAGTTGAGCGCCAGAGATAGTCAATGGTAACAGTAGACCGGGACCGAGGTACAATTTCAAGCTGACCATGATGGAGCATGGGTCAGACACCCCAAGCGGATTGGTCCAGGTGAAAGTTTAAAAGTAAAAAATGTCTGAATGGTCTAGAGAAAAGGTTTTCAAAAGATTCCATACATTCTTCTGGTGCCAAAAAAAACACAGGAATGCACTTCTAAGGCCCCAAAGTCTTCACAGGGGACACTCCCTAACCAATGAGGTTAAAGTTCCCTACTCACTTTTTCAGTAGTTCCTGTTTGCCTTTCTGTGAACTGACTTAAACTACCATTTGCCAAGGCATTTTCAAGATGATGAAATCCTTCAAGCATACTAAACTTAGTCTCTGAGGACTGGGGGTTGTACATGGGAGTGTCATATGGAAATCCCTAGTGCCCTTCACATCTAATACTAAACTCCAGTTTGAAGCAGGCCCTGTACCCACAACAAACCAGGAGACAGAAGCCTGATAGTACAAAAGCAGCATCCCTCAACACTAGACAGAGGATGCACAAGAACTGTCCTGTCATCCTATTTGCTCCCTTTCAAGCGCATCAAAGTTCTACATTTGGCTCAAAGAGACCTGTCAGGCAGGATTTGATATTGTGTTACCAACAGGATGGCAGGCCCCTACCCTTTTGCTGAGATCAAAGAAGTTATTCCTGTTCATTCAGGTCGACCTGTCAATTACAGGTGACATGACAAGAGCACCCTTTTGGTCACTCTTGTACACAGGCAAACACTTTACATATAGGCCCACAGCAAGTACAACACCCTTCTAACCCATGCACTACCTAAGGGCAGCATGCTATTAATTTGGGGTGGGGGGTCCTTTCAGGGCCTTGCAATTGGGTGCAACACGCTATAAAAAAAGAAAGTACAACGCAATACAATACAAAGGCCAGCTAATGAAAAAAAGAGTTATGGTAGATTGCAACATTGCAAACACTAAGCAAACAAGCTAAACTAATCCCCTTTGCTCCAGCCAGATATATACCACTCAATATACATTAAATAAACAAAGCCTAGGCAGGGTTTATTATGTGCACTTTTGATATTATCTTTCCTATAAGCTGGCATGTTGGGGTGCCTTGCTTTCAGCCTTGTCAACTTGAGAGATAATAGTTCCTGAAAGTGCCAGAAAGTAACCGTTTAATGCAGGACGACACATCACACCAGGGTAGCTCAGTCCTCACCAAATCTCCTATAACAAGATTCTAAAATATAAGGCCTGCGACTAGTACCAACCAACAGCAGGACTGTGCCTAAATTAACCTATGGCAGCCCACAACTGCCACCTACTTTGCAGCCAACATATTCCTTACAGCAGAGCCTGCCTGGCACACACAGCATTTCACCCTGCATAGCTCTCTCTTCATCTCCCATTCTCACAGTAACACTTCAATGAGTTCTGGGACAGGAATCACCATGTGGTCTTGCTCTCTGGTTCTCAGAAATACCATAAAGGGGCTTGTAGAGTTGTTCAAAGATGCCAGCTTACTGGCAACCATCAACTATATGCCTTTATCTCATACTTCTTCATTCATCACATTGCTATCCTCCGAGGGGCAAATCAATGCAATCACCTCCACCTGTTTCTTCATGATCAAAACTTTCAGAAAGATTCTTCCCTTCATCCCACTTGAGTTCCAGAAAGCGGCGGTAACAGTGCTTATATTGTCCAGAATAGATTATTGCAGTGGGTTGTTCCTTAACATACGAGCACTCTTCCTCAACAAAATGCAGGTCCTCCAAAACGCAGCAGCTCGTCTGCTGCTTGATATCCCGAAACATCAATCAGTGGCTCATGCTTAACCAACCTTACATTGGCTACCTGTTAAAAAAAGGATCGAATTTAAGGCCCTCTGCATCACCTTTAAGGCACTTCATGGACTCGGTCCTGACTTCTTGGCAAACAAGTTCGAGTGGTATCTTCCAGAGAGGCAGCTTCGCTCCGCAACATCGGCAAATCTTGTAATTCAAAGGGCCAGAATGGCCTCATGGGGGGGGAGAAGCTTCATTGCAGGCACAGCTAGACTGTGGAATTCACACCCACTAGCACTGAAGACAGAAAACAATCTCCTGGCTTTTCGTAAAGCTCTAAAAACTCAGCTTTTTAACAACTAGCCTGTCCCCACTTTTTCCGAACTCCCTGCGCAGGCTTACAGATCATGATGAGCCGCCGCGCCTAGACACCTCCGGGTATTAGCGCACGTTATAAATCTAAATTTAATTTAATTTCAGCCCATAACACAATAACCACACCTCAGTGGTCCTCACGCATGAAATGGAAACACCGCACATAGGATCAAAAACAACCACACGCTCTGCACAGCATATCCTGCTGCCCATATGGGCATGCACTTTGTTGCCTGACACGGGATAGTAAGCGTATATAAATGTTACAATACAATACCATAAGAGTGGGTAGAGCTCTAAAGAGCAACATTGTAAAATTAAATAATGGATGGAGGGTTGAAATTTTTCAAACACTCATCCCCCTTCACAGATCTGCATTCAATGCATTGTTATTTTGCTCGCCACGTCACCCCAGTTCGGATCCAGCCAAATGCAAATCAGTCTTGACCATGCTCCCCATGGGAACAGTCCAGCCCGAACTGCCAAGCCAGATCCTCCCTGGACCAGAAACAAGCATCCTAGGACCGATTTCGGGGTATCACCTTTCATCAGCCAGGCTAGCTTGAATCCAGTGGCGCAGCGAGCAAGGGACCCATGTCTGGGAATACCCTTAGCCACTCAAGGCGCACATAGCAACATCACAAAATAAAATGATGGACGGAGTGTTGAGCACTTTTCAAACACTCACCTCCAGTTACAGATCTGGGTTTAATCCATCGTTATTTTGCTCGCCACGTCACCCCAGTTCGGACCCAACCATATGCAAATCTGTCTTGACCCAGAGCCCCATGGGAACAGTCCAGCCCGAACCTGGACCAGAAACAAGCATCCTGGGGCAGGTTTTGGGGTATTGCCCCTCATCAGCCAGGCTAGCTTGAATCCAGTGGCGCAGCGAGCAAGGGACCCACATCTGGGCATGTTCACCTAAGTGGCCTGTGTATGCCAAGACGTGGGTCCCTTGCTCACTTTGCCACTGGATTCAAGCTAGCTTGGCTGATGAGGGGTGATACCCTAAAACCGGTCCCTGAATGCTTGTTTCCGGTTCAGGGAGAAACTAGCCTGGCAGTTCGGGCTGGACTGTTCCCATGAGGAGCAGGGGCAGGGCTGATTTGCATATGGCTGGGTCCAAACTGGGGTAGCTTAGTGAGCAGAAGAACGATGATGTATTCAACCCTGATCTGTGACTGGGGGTGAGTGTCTGAAAAGTTTCAGCACTCCATCCGTCATCTTATTGTGTTTGCTATGTTCGCCCTAAGTGGCCAGGGTATGCCCAGACATGAATCCCTTGCTCACTTTGCCACTGAATTCAAGCTAGCCTGCCTGGTGAGGGGTGATACCCCAAAACCGGTACTAGGATGCTTGTTTCCAGTCCAGGGAGGACCAGGCCTGGACTGTTCCCATGAGGAGCAGGGTCAAGATTGATTTGCATATGGCTGGGTCCAAACTGGGGTGGCTAAGAGCCAAGACATGGGGAATTGAAAATTATCAGAAGAGCAAACTTGAAGTTCTAGGGAAAAATGACTGACAACTTCCTGTGGTGCAGAATGACATGCAAGCACTATTCTCTTAATATCCTCTGTTCCATTATGGCTTGCCCCACCAACGAAGAGTTGTGAGGCGCTCCTATTCATTCCTATTCGCCTGGCCTGCTGGTCCACGGGATAACTGAACAACTGAAAATGCAATCCCGCTTTATGATCCCGACAGATAGCCTTCTTGCACAATCTCCACAACTCAACTTGGTTGACCCCTCACCTCCATTTCCCAGCTCGATGTCCAACATCTTCCTCTGGTTCATAAAATACCCAGAAGTACTGGAAAGGCTAAAATGCACCAGCTATAATCCTCTAAGCTGTGATTTTGCATTAAGATTGTGCTTTGAGCTCTGTGCCACATAATCCCTTCATATCAGAGGACACTGTGACTTCAGTCCCACAATCACAGTTGCCACCAAGCCATAGGCCGCCCTATATACTAGTGGTCCATCCCAGCCCCACACATTTGTGATACCCAATGTGCAAATCCGGCCATGATCTCACCAGGTCATTTAGCTGCTCCAGCCGCCAAATGTACCCAGTGCCATATTAGCTGCGTGTCCTTGTTACACCTGTTTAAAAATAGCTTTTTCAAACTCAAAAATAAGGCACAAGAATATACAACTGCACTTAGTATGTAGTTGAGCTTTACATACACTGCAAGTATGACTTCCTGGTCAACATTATAATAAATGTTGCCACTGGTTTTATACAGGTGAATTTTTTTGGTTTGGTGCACAGTGTAATTCACAGCTGAGCTATTGAGAAATGCGTTTAATCCTTCCCCCTCCTCACCTGCGCAACGTACACAAATGTTGGAGGGCACACACTGCTCAAAATGTTGTGTGTGGGGCCTGATGTAGGAAATTTCCATTCTCTAAGGTAGTTGCAAATTACACACCAACTTTTTGCAAATGGAACGGAATTTTGTAAACCAGCCTATGTATTAGTGGGTCGGTTCCCAAAATTCCAAATCGTAGTAGATCACAATCCGGCCTACGTCATCATCCTTTATGAGGTAAGTTGCAAATTGCTACTCACTACCATTGGATGGCATCACCGTGTTGTGATCACGTTTTTAAAAATGTCACTTTTTTTTTTTAATGCATCCCATCTTCCTTAAAGAAAACAGGGCTGCATTTAAAAGAAAGGTTTTGGTTGGTTTGTTTGAGAGTTGGCAATGATTCCGTGGAACACCACCTACTGCCCATAAAACATTTCTTTTGCATTGATAAAGGGGAAGGGGTCCGAAGTGGACCAATTTCCATTTGGGAATGGGTTGCCACCTCATTTGAGGTGTCAATAAATATCAGTGTTATGCAACCGGATTTTGTTGCAAAACACAGGTACATGACTTAGCGAATCACTATTTGGAAGGGATGCCCTAAGCACACCCCTTCCAAATAGCTATTTGTGATAGGTTTCTAAACCCACTTTGCCGTTCTGTAACATTTCATTGAATCGCAAAATGGGTCCAGTTCCTAGCATAAAACCATATTGTGGTTGCAAACCCTGTGATTTTGCAGATCACAGGCTTTACGACTGCAAAATGGATATATATATATATATATATATCAGACCCATGGTTCTCCATTTTCAGAAAAAAAATCCATAATTTCTCTCAATGGTGGTGCTATTTTATCACCTCGTATGTTCTTCAGACAGCTCTGAAACATTCATGTACACTGTATTCTGTATTGTGGTTTTAGAGTTGCAGGAGCATGATTTTTATCATGTTAGTCGAAACACCTGTCAAACAATAAGAGCCACCGAGCTTGTGATATTTAAGGGAATAATCACATTTAAATATGCCTGTTTTCATGCAGTCGTGTTTTGATACAGATATGTGGCACTGTGCTCAAAATCCAATTTGTGAACTTTAATTCAGTTTTATCTAGTTAAAATAAGTAGTCAATTCACATGCTGCATGCTATCCATTCTGTGCTCTGCTAAAAAAATAATTTTACACAGAATATCCCCCCCTAAAGTATTATAGTGTTTTGATTCTTTTGAATTAGAAAACGTAGACAATGTTTGTCTGCTTAGTCACTCTTTTCCGAAAGCCTTAATCAGAAGTCACTCTCGTCTGGAGGCCCTAATTTGGGAAATGCTCTTTTGCAGGTTTTCAGTGACATCCTGGCTTCTGAGAGGGTCGAAGGTCAGGACGTTAACCACTACTGCTCTGAAAGCCAGTGTTCAAAGGTATATTCTTTGAAGCATGGCCCTTCCCCCAGTTTGGGCGAGGCACCAGCTTCAGGAGCTTCCAGTCCCCAATCCTCTTGACATGCTAACAGTAGTGATTTGAAAGTGGTGGGGCGTAAAATTATTGTCGCACTGCACTGTGGCGAGCGAGCGTAGC
Organism: Calotriton arnoldi; assembly: GCA_963921515.1. Lineage (NCBI taxonomy): Eukaryota > Metazoa > Chordata > Amphibia > Caudata > Salamandridae > Calotriton > Calotriton arnoldi. The sequence continues at coordinate 1,597,468 of CAWUFW010004039.1, forward strand.
GAGCGAGGCTGAACAACCTACGGGGGGTTCGGGAGGGTTATACCCCCAAGAAAATTTTGAAAAAAGAGTGGACAAATGGTGCATTTTCAAGCAAATTTGAGAAAGCAGGAAGGTTAATAAAGCAATAGGATTGAATTATTTTTATGAGCTATAGAGGTGATGGAGATACGTCGCTCCGGAATTATCTAGTGTTACCATGTGCATGAAGATTACAATAAAAAAAATGTGAAACCCGTGGCCAAAAAATAAATAAATTGCTGTATGCCTTAAGGTATCAAGACGAAGGTATCAGAGAGCTTTACATGAGCACTAGTTGCATTACAGCGGGACACTTCATTTGTTAGGCACGGCCCCCGGGGAGATTGAGTGATTTGCCCAGAATCACAGGATGTTTGAGCCTCCGCCAGACTCAAAGCCGGCCTCTCAGGCTTAGGGACAAATGGTGGCCTTTGGCCTAATTAGGAATCAAACTCCTAGTAATTCTGTTTCTAAATATAGGCTTGAAGCTTCCTTGAACTGGGTCTACAGTATGCGTGCGTGTCTTTATGGATGCCCTTTGCCACGAACTACCACATATACAAAACCACAAACTTTTTTCACATGTAGATCTAGAAATATAGACGACTGGTGGTATGGCACATTCATCCGTTAACACAGGCAGTTCTCAGTCTCTGTGTTTTATGAACTTTATGATACCGTATACAATGGCATGCTGTCTGCTTAAATGTACATTCTATACTAAAAATACGTGTGGCTGAAAGAGCCGTATAGGAGAGAGGCGGCCTTATATGTTCATTGTTAAACCTTTAAAAGTAGTAGGGTGACTCCCTAACAGCACAAGCCTTATCACTGCTAGAACAACTTTCCCAATTCCTTACAAAGCTTTCTCTGTCTCTATCCATTGCTGGCCACCAAATATCTCCTTCTGTGTCCTCCTCCTCTTCCTGTTTTTTGTATTTGGCACGGAACGACAGCCGATTGAGTAGGAAACTCACGTACCGGTACAAATTACTACAGAAAGATCTTTATTTGTGCTAAATTGACCTTTTGTTAATGATATATTGAGGTGGTAATGTGCAATGAAGCTTGCATGTGTGGCCTCTCATAATCTTGTTTTGCCGCTGCACGTTCATATAAAGCAGTGTGCTCGAGCGGCCCCCGTGACTGTGCACTCGTCGAAACATTCATCCAACTTTAAATCGAGCACTAATGTCAATTTAAATAAATCAAAGCCGTTATACAGCCAAAAAACGATGAAATGTGGGAATTTAAACTCCACACCGCCCTCTGCTAAACCCCGTCAGGAAAGCGTCCCAATCACCGTGCCAAACCAAAGCACACATACATGGTAAACCCTACCGCGCTTCCTTTAATAGCCTTCGACAGTTTAAGAGATTTAGGATGGTAAATGTATGACCCTGGCACTGTCGGGAATTCCGCGGCCCTTCACCACAGCGAGATGCACGAGTCTCAGGCCATTTATCATTTGATGGGACAGTGTGGGCACATTTGGTCATGTTAAGCGGTTTTTGTGCCACATTTTAAATGTAACACACATGGACAGTGGTGCAGGAACAATTTTCCAAGTGGGGGTGCTGGTCTTCGGCGAAACCATACAAATATCATAGGAGTTAGCAAACCGGAGTCACTGAATAAGTGAGAATGGCAAGGGATCGTACGAAGCCTTAGAACACGCTGAAACAAACCTGCACGTCCTCAGTCACAGTCAGTCGCATGATCACACAAGTACACACGCACGTACAAAAACATACACATACTCACTTTCAAACTCGCAATGCCCCAAGCCCACCCACACCTAGAAGCATATAGTCAGTACTGTAGAAAAAGATAATTGTTGCATACACGTGCGCCGACAGCCAAACACACAGCTCAGCTCACACATTCGCCTAACCTCCCAACAGACATCGCCATACTATGCACACACACACTCAAGCAAGCGCACACACACTGCACCACCCAGTACTCTGGTCCACTAAACAACGCAGGCAAAACAAGCTTCCCCGCTCGGGTACTGTGGGAAGGTCCTAGGTGAGGGGAGACACGTGGGAAAACCTAGCGTGTGTCTGTGGGGTGGTGCGGGGGGCTTTGAAATTGGCACTTTCCCCTTTCAAGCCACGAGCGCTGCTAAAAAAGGAATGTGTCCTGGAACCCTTGGAAAGCTGCACAGTCGCGGCCGGCATTACGGGCTGGTGGGGGGGTGGAAATGGGGTCGTCGCGGGGGGATGGGGGGAGGCGGGAGGGGTTTAATTAAATAAAAATATAAAGTAAAACTTACTCAGCTTCTGGATGGGTCCGTCCGACTCCCGACTCCCACCGTCGTGCGCCAATTCCTGCAGCTCTCCTCGTCATCAGGAAAGGCAGCCTCCCTCCCTCCCCTCCGCCAATCACAATGCTGCAATGGCAGCGTTGTGATTGTTGAGGCGCAGGGGAGAGTGCCCCAGCCGCGCCATTTTCTCCTACATAGAGAAAAAGGGAGAGTGGGCGGTCGTGCTCGAGGGCAGGGGGAGTGGCTTACCCACTGTTGTGGGTACTGACTGTTTGGTCGGCTCCAGGGGCCGACCAAACAGTCAGTACCCACAACAGTGGGTAAGCCCTCCCCTGCCCTCGAGCCGACGCCTCCCGCCCCCAACCAGGCACTTCTGCTCGCAGTGCGAGAAGCAGAAACATAAAATGGTAGTTTTTACCATTTTATGTTTCTGCTTCTCGCACTGCGCTGTAGTGAGGCAACGCCAAGCAGCCCTATGGAGGAGCCGCCACTGCATGCTAATGAAGTCTTTGTCACGCACCAATATGCCTTTACACCACTTTGTGGTTGTACTGTGGCCCAGCCCTGTGTCTTCATTCTTTTAAGAGGAATAGCAGCAGGGAGCAGGGCTTCAAGTTTCTTGCAGCAACACTTGTTTCATATAAGTTGCATTTGCGGTGGCTCATTCTTTTAAACGTGGAGAATTACATTATTTAGTATACCATACCAGGAATTGTGTATTAGTGAATATGTTCACCACTGCACGTGGCACCAAGAGACATGATCTATGTTTTTGGCTTCTCTAGGTCACAATGTCACATTAGTGTGGGTAAGCACTCATGCGTGGATTTTTTTAATGCTCACATCCTTATTATACATCTGATACGGCAACTCTACGCACCCAATGTATGTTGCTTTCCACATAACCCTAATGCAAGATAAGTATAAAACAAAGCAGCAAGAAGGTAAGTGCTTGGATGCTCTACTAAAGTTTTAGAGTCACTGATACACCCATACCATTATATAACAGCTTAATATATTGGCTACCTATTCCAATGCTAAAGTAAACAAACATTGAAAAGCTAATAGTTTTGGCTTTTTTAAAGTGAAAATCCTTTTTCTTCATCCATACAATGATAGAGGCACGTAGGTTGAGAAGGAAACCAGAGCAAAAGCAGAAAAGGTCTATGAGGGGTGAGATAATGGTACTGCAGCAAATACAATATTTACAGGTGTTCATGTTGCTTCTAAGCCCAACTTTGATTCTCTGTTTCTCTCCACAGATTTTGTGTAGGTTCACATAATGCAAAATACCACATACATACATTCAACCTGACACATAGAACTACTGTGGTACAAAAAAACAAGACGATTTTGCCTAAGTGTGTGAGAATAAGACCTTTGCAGATTGAACATGACAGTAAAAAGTACTACCTTGATGAATAAAGATTTATGGTGAGTGTTTGATAGCGAGCTAGCTATGCATTATGGCTTTTGATATGTAGCTCCATTTACTCATAGTATGGTATGTTCTTGTCTACCTGTGCACCTGTAATGGGCAGTTTGTAAGTGAATGTTACCTTTGTGATTCAGTAGTAATTAATTAGAGTGGGTTGCATATTTATAAGGAGCTTGCGCTGCCGCTGCGTAATTGTTTTTGACCGAGCGGCGGTGCTTTCTTTGCTCCATATTTACAAGGTGACGCATCTAAGCAAATGTGTCATTTTTCGTCGGCCTGCATCGGTTTCTACCTTTGTCAGAACCAGCTGCGTTGCGTTAGTTTTAATATATGCAAGGTAGACACCCTGACCTAAAATACCCCATAAAACTGATGCAGTGGTATTTATGACATTTTGTAAAAGTGACGCATCTTGGAGAAGCGTGCTGCTGAGCTTGAATGCATCAAAATTCCTACGCCTCTGAAACCCAATAGTAGGAATGACGCATTGGCTGTGGCATAGGTATCTAACCAGCTGAAGCGACTTGAAACAGTGAAATCTGCAATCAAGTCACATTCCCTCAACAGGTAAGTGCACACATAAGGTAGGTAACACAGTCACACATCATCACAGACTTGCACGCACTCACATTGCACTTTCACACAATATATCACACATGCGTAGACATAGTGGTACACAGAAGTACACTATACTCACTTCTATGCGTGCCATTCAGGACCAATGTAAGAGTCCAAGGTGAGTTTTTCATCTTTTCACACTCTATTACATTGGTCCCCACACATGAGACACATGAGATTACTTGCGTCAGTGAAAACTGAAGCATCGCCTCTGATTTCTGATGCATTGCTTTGGTTGTGTCAGTCTTATGCCCAACTACAGCAATGTGGCACTTTTGGGCCGGATGTCTTGTGGCGTCCTACCCATGGATGAGTCCAAATTTCTTACGCTTCCTTGGGACCTTGCGTCATGGAACCCCGTATTGTAAATACGGTGCATCCATGGCGTCATAAGTTTTTTGACACAGGCGCAAGAAATTTTGATGCATCACTGCCTTGGCGTAGCGATGAGTCATTTCTTGTAAATATGGCCCCTAAAACCCAGGCGTAGGAATGACGCATTGGCTGTGACACAGAAATCTGACGAGCTGTAGTCACTTCCAACAAGGTAATCTGCAAGGAAATCACGTCACCCTCAACAGGTAAGTGCACACATAAGGTAGGTAACACAGTAAATGTCACATTAAACAACATTAATGACTTGTATCTCACACAATATGTCACACATAGGTAGGTATAGTGGTACACATACATACACTCAGCCCACTTGTATGCATAACATCCAGGACCAATATAATAGAGTGGAAGGTGAGTTTTTCACCTTTTCACAATCTATTACATTGATCCCCACACGAGACTACTTACGTCACTCAAAACTGACATATTGCCTCTGATTTCTGATGCATTGCTTTAGTTGCGTTAGTCTTATGACCAACTACAGCAATGCCCCACTTTTGGGCCGGATGCCTTGCGGCATCCTACCCACGGATGAGTCAGAATTTCTGATGCATCCTTCGGACCTTCCGCAATGGAGCCCCATATTGTAAATACGGTGCATCTATGGCGTCATAAGGTTTTTGGACGCAGGCGCAAGAAAGTTTGACGCATCGCTACCTTGGCGCAGCGATGCATGATTTCTTGTAAATAAGGCCCTCAATTTCCACATTACTTTGTTCTGTCTTCAACTACTGCACAAGAAGTAATCAGAAGTACAGTGTGACTAATTTCTGCCTGTAAATGTATGCATTCCCAAGGTATCCTGTTGTGTGGCTACCACTAATTGTTAGAGGTCGTTTTTGAGCATTTTGTAAAACAGTGTCTGATGTGAAGCATTCTTGGAGCTTATGATATATACAGGGCCACTGGAGTTATGAGGCAGGGGAGCACCAATTTATGAGGCAGGGCTGACTAAATTATGCTGCAAGAAATGGCAAATATTGTGGCATAATGCAGCACGTTTTAATAGTTTTACTTCATTATTGTGTAATTTTTACACATGTTAATACTGTCTGGGCAAAGAATTTACCTCACAAGTACCAGTTCAACAACCAAATACAGAAATAAGCAACTAAAGATGACCAGTTAACCTTTAAAAAGAGCCTTACACTGCGGGCTGACATATGTTGCCACATTATTAGCAAGTTTTGATCCGTTTGAGATATAAACAATTTTATTGTTAAAATCTGCTGATCATGCAGCAGATGGTTGCTTATGTGGAAAATGCGGTAAATACATCATCATTCGAACAAATGCTGCAGAATTCCAGAGACCCTGGAAATATGGAGTATCTGGGTGCATTGAACAGATGTGTGAAACTGGGAAATGCAGCTTATGGCCAGTTGACTCATATTCATTGGTAGAACTCTTTGTGAGACTCAGTACTGAAATATCAGTGTCAGAGCATATCTGGTCAAGAATGAACTGGAAAAGATGTTATGTGGGCTTATTACTATGATAGTAGGATGCAATTAAATGTCCAACTGAGCTGTACTGACAGATCAGCTTATGTTTCTTGACGACAAGATAGAATCTGCCGTAGGTCAGTTATGCAGAGCAGTAGTGAAGTTGAGGGTGGGTCCCAGTCCTGGAGCAGCACATACTTGCGCTGTAAGTTGGAAGGTGTACGTGTGTATCTCAATAATGGGCAAAATGGAGTGGGATCCCATTGTTATTATGATGTTTTTGTCATGCGCTGGTCATAGTACTGGAATAGCTTGGGAAAAACAGCCCTTTATGAAAATTCAATTAACTAAAATAGTGTGTGGGGGTGTGCTTTGGAGCTGGACTGAACTGCTCTTACAGTGGTGTGCATGTATTATATCGAACTGTAATATTAATATAGCACTGCGTACCTTTGTCAAGGTACCAATTTGCTTTCTCGTAAATATGCTCCCGTTTGCTTTGTATGGTTTCTGTAGTTTTTAAACTAAGCAATTCAAATGATTTAAAATGCAATTACATATTATGTCTGTATTTAAATATATCTTCGAAGAAGTTTATTAATTTTATAAGAACATAATTTTTCAGTTAAAATAAATGTTTCCATGCTAGTCACTCACTCATCTAGGCATCATTTAAAAGAACATATTCCATACTGCATATTAATATGTAAACAAAGGCAAAGCAACATAAAGACTCTGAGTACTTGGTACAAGCATTACAATGTAACAATAGAAATTGATTGCCTTTAGATTATTTGAAAACAATCTATCAAATCAGTTTATAATCTATTGCAGTGTTGTCCACACCACTTTTTAATTGCAATAGTAAGATATTCTTGGATTCTAAACTGACCCAAATTGTTTTTAGCAATTTTTATAAAACCGCAAACTATTTTCAGACGGAAAATATTTAAATTCAATAGCTTCATGTAAAAGAAAGTTTTATTTTAATAAATAGAGAAATGGTTAATTGACATGAAAAATATTAGGATAAATGCAGGGGTATGCGGCTTTTCCTTTGAGAGTTCTGTCCTTGTTGCTGCAAGTATTTGTTTCAAGTGAGCAAATTGTGTTTAAATGCAAAGCGTGTTAAAGACTGCAGTACTGCCTCCTGTCTACAGGGGCAAAGCTGAGCAGGAATATAAACACACTTGATGAAACACAGGTCCCCACAAGGCAATTTTTTTTAAAGTTGCAAAAATTGACACTGATGTTCCTTTAGTCATTTGATATCAATTAGAAGACAGTGCCTTGTGGGGACCTGGGTTCAGGTCCACACAGTGCAATCAAGTCCCCACAGTGTGAGTTGTGTTTTCACACCCAAGTCCCCATAGGATAGTAACACACACACACGCACACACACACACACACACACACACACAAACACACCCCTCACACCTACAAATAGACACATAGGCTCACATATATACATTCTCTAGCTCACACACTCACACAAACACACTGTCATCCACAAGGATACACCCAACAAACATTTAGAAGAATTTTGTACTTACCTTAGTGACCAGTGAAGGTCGTATTCCAACTTGTGATGCCCATACGTGTGAGCCACCTCTGTTTTCTGGGCACTGATTTTGCCCCCTATGTGGCCAGGAATCACCCAACCAAAGCCAAGGTTTGCAAGGGGAAAGCCAGGGGTGACATCAACCCCTGGCATCCTCTAAATGATATCCTTTGAAAGCACAGCAAGACTAAAACACCCAAAATGCATTGGGTTACCATGGGCCCAAAACTGGAAACACTGATCCTGGTGACAAGGAGTGAGGTGGCTGCCTTAGCCGACACCCATAGTAATTGAAAGGCAATACATACAATTAAACTTCTAATTTTCTATAACTTTGTTTTGTTGGATCTAAATATGCCCTGATGAACTGCCAACTGTTATTAGAATGGAGAATTTAATATAAGTGCATGCTCTTCACATGTATAGTTATAAAAGTTACAAAATGGTTAGAATAGGTATCTGTCAATTTGCAGAGTCGTAGATTATTTTCCCAACAAGAAATGCCTCAGTATAAAAACATCCCACAACATATCCTGCCTGAAATTACTACCATAATGTCAAAATCTTGTTGAGCAGAAGGATCAAGGAGACATTTGATGACTGAGAAGATGCCTAAACTTGTTGCCTAGATCTGATATTTACCAGCAGCTGGCTCTTGTAAAAGAGTTAAAATAAAAACACTTCAAAAGCAAGAATGGTACAGAATATTTTTCATGTATACCCTTATGGCCATAAGCATTGTTAGCTTTGCATTCAAAGAATTACAAAAATATATTGTTATGGTATTCGTTTATGTTCTGAAGCTGTTCATTCTATGGACATAATGAGCGCAGCGTGTGTCCTTCCCTGCCACAATGTAATTCACAACAGTATGCAAAGGGTTGTTCTAAGAAAAAGGGGCCCAATTTAAATTTTGGGGTAGAGGGAACTCCATCGCAACAGCAATGAAGTTTCCTCCCTCCCAACATCATGGTACGCCTGCTCAATTGTGATTCGGATGGAACAAATTTTGACGACGGCGGAGACTACTCAAACTTCTCAGCTGACCCGATGAAGATTTAGCTATATTTCTGCCCACTTAATTTTGATGGTGCAAATATAGCCAATGTTTAATGCCTGTCACCGCCAGCAAAAACAAACCTGGCATTTAGGGTAACTGAAAAGTCCTCAATGCCCCGCTCGCCATGGGAGGAAACTCCCATGGCAAGGGAGGCGTGGGGGGGGGGGCATTATTTTTTTATTTTCAAAAAGAAAATTCTGCTTTGAGATTTTCTTTTTGAAAATATAAAAAACATATTACTTTGCTGGATGGCTCCGTCATATTTGACAGAGCTTTCCAGCAAAGTTACAATGCATTGGCAGGAACCGCATAGATGGCGGTTCCTGACTGTACTTCAAATGTCCGCCGGGCCAAATGGCATTTCAAACTTTTGGGGTTGGCACCTCCATCAGGGCAACAGAGACAGTTACTCTGTCACCATGACGAAGGACAGGCTGACCACCAAAACAGTGGCACTATGTTTATAAATGCATAAGATACCAGAGCTTTCATGTGCTTCCATTTCAGGTGGTGAGAGGTTTATAGGCTCTGGGAGCACTTCTTTGCATCCTGACACTTGTGGGTTGATTTCCCTGTTTTCAATGCTAGACTACTATCCTTAGGATTCATATTAAAAACAGGACAGGAAAAGATTTCATGCCTGAACCTAGGGCATTGGAGATCAAGAATTAGTCATCCTACAGACAGTGGCTACTTGGCGGGTGTGCAAGGTCCAGATCTATGCCAGTTAATTACTTTGAGCATTTATCAATCAGCTAGGCTACCATGTACAATATTTTTGAGGCAAGGAGCCAGCTGTTTATTAGAAGGCAGCTGCTTTACATGGTTGCAGGTGGAAGTCGCTATGTAATATCATGCTACCTTTAAAAATGTATTTATTTTTTGTTCGAGCTGTTTAGACCGTAGTTTTAAATTATGGCTTTTCCCAGCACCTAATCAAACACCACAGCCAATATCATTAAGACTTCTGAGAGTTATACTTTTATTTTAACCCATTATACAGGAGCTTAGCTATCAATGGTGCAGCAGGTGGAGTAGCACTATAGCACAGTGCCCGAGAGGGACAGTTGTACGACCGTACAATGCAGGTAAATACATTGCATGCCTTTGCCACACATTTTTTATCATGCATGTTTTTACCGCGAATATGCATTTAGACTTCCTCTTCATCGAATAACTAATGGAAATTATCTCTTCCAATGACGACCACTCAGTATCCCAAATCTACCTCGGTGACTTCAACCTCCACTGGTCTAAACCTAATGATCAAGCGGTGATCTGTCTAAACGCATTCCTATCGGATCTGGACCTTACCCAATTCTGTGACCGGCCAACTCACAACAAAGGAGAAATTCTTGACCTCATTATTTCAAAAGGTTATACAATCACATTGGAGGACATTACTCCCTGTGATTGGTCCGACCACTACAGTATCTTCTTCTCTATCAATAGGGAAGTGATACGGAATAGCGTCCAACCTAAGAAAATTAAACAGTGGAAAAGGGACCTCAGGAATATTAACACGGACTGCCTAGCTACTGAATGTAAAAATGCCTTGTCTTCCCATGACCACGACCTCACGGACGTCTATAACTCTACTATCTCTGGTATCATGGATTCAATAGCACCTCTACAACAACAAAATGCCGCCTCCAACATCTCCAAACCCTGGTTCAACGACAACCTAAACTCTGATCGCCGCAACTTAAGGGCAGCCGAACGTCTATGGAGATCAAAACCTTCCGTGTACCATCTAAAAGTCCTTAGATCGGTTAGGAGCTCCTACAATAAAAAAATCAAGACGACTAAGGCCGATTACTTCAGAGCCCAACTTAGACAAGCCTCAAATCGCCCTAAAAAACTTTTTGAAATTGTCAAACAGCAATCAGCGACAACACCCAATCAAGGCCACGTGGGACACCTTCTCTCCCCTCAGTGAAAACAACATCTACAAAACCCTTCTTAGCATTAACCCTTCTACTCACTTCAGCGACCCACTGCCATCGTCTGTCTTCAAAGAAATCAAGGAGGCCCTCATCCCTTTCTGGACTAAGATAGTCAACGCTTCTCTATCTCAAGGCAAGATCCCTGTTTGCTTAAAAGCAGCTCAGGTTACACCCATTCTAAAAAAACCTGATGCGGACAGATCTGATCTCAACAACTTCCATCCCATCTCCAACATCTCTACTCTGGCTAAGCTCCTAGAAAAATGCGTTCAATTGCAACTTTGCTCGCACATCGAGACTTTCAATCTTTTAGATCAACACCAATCTGGCTTTAGGAGTGGTCACAGTACTGAATCGGCGCTCATTCACATCATGGATGATATCTTAAAAATGTTAGACCATAATGAATCCTGCCTCTTAATCCTCCTTGATCTTTCCTCTGCATTCGACACGATCAATCACGCTAACCTCTTAGCTATTCTGAAACACAGGATGGGCCTTTCCGGTCTGGTACTACAATGGTTCTCTTCCTTCCTTCACAACAGATCCCAAAGAGTTAAGGTGAATCATACCTTATCCCAACCGTCTACAGTCTCCATGGGGGTCCCGCAAGGATCTGCCCTTTCTCCCATACTCTTTAATATTTTCCTGGAACCACTAGCGAACGCTCTATTATCCATGAACATTCTTTTCCATATGTATGCGGATGACACGCAACTCTACCTGAAAATCAACTCCTCTGAAGACTTCATCTCACTCAATTCCTCCTTGACGATTACCCAAAACTAGCTAACCGAAAACCACCTCCTGCTGAACACCGCCAAAACAGAATTCCTTCTCATTTCCCCTCCTAAGCACACCCCCAAGATTGACCTCTGGTTGAAACATCTCTCTACATTCAACTGTTCCCCGCTTATCATCGACTCAGCTAAATCTCTTGGAATCACCCTAGACTCGCACTTGAATATGAAGAAAAATATTAGCAAGATGTTAAGGGTGCGAACCACCAAATGAGGATTCTTAGAAACCTAAAACCACTCCTCCCCCAAGATGACTTCAAGCAGGTGGTACAAGCGCTTGTCCTACCAAGGCTAGACTATAGGAGCGCGACGCTCAGTGGCCTCGCCAAATATACCTTGGCCCCGCTCAGGGCTTCGTTGAATGCCGCAGCCAGACTGATCACTGATACAAAAAGAAATTAACACATATCCCCAGCCTTAAGATCTCTAAAGTGGTTACCCTACGAAGCAAGAATACAACTAAAGATTGAATGTTTGACGCACAAAGGCCCCCACTTCAAAAACCCTGGCTACCTGCCTCAAAAACTGGAACTATCAGGAGGGGGCAGATCATCAAGAAGTGCAAACTCTCTACTACTGAAACCTCAGACCTTTCGCAAAAAGAGAATGAGGCTCAGAGCCTTCTCTGGCTCGGCACCGAAGATCTGGAACTCTCTTCAACCGGAAATACGCAGAATCCCCTACACGGCTGCTTTCAAACATGAAGTAAAATCAGTCCTAATGAACAAGTTCCTGCCTTAGTTGGCCATGGTTCGCCTCTTTGCTAAATGTCCTTTGATCTCACTTTTTTTTGGGGGAGTGGGGGGGTTTAGCCTAACAACTGTAATGTCCATGATTTTCTGCCTTACCTCATTAAGTAATGTGTGTTTCGCTTCCTTGTACAATCTTAGTAGCTCATTATGCTACCCTCTTCATTGTCCCCTTTACTTTGTTCCTCCCTTCCATTATTGTGAAGCGCTCTGATACCCCTCAGGGTCTTGTTCGCGCTATACAAAACCTTTTAAATAAATTTACAACGTATGCCAATACCACCACATTGTTTTTAGATTTAAAAACAATGTATTTGTGAGGGAGACCCCCACACCTCCCAACTTACCTTAAATGCGTGGTATTGGCATACATTGTAAATGCATATTCGCTGTAAAAATATGCGTGCTAAAAAATGCGTGGTAAGGGCACAACGAGGTAAAAACCTCGTTGTAAAGGCTGTTCCCCGAGAGGGACACACGTCAATCCAATTAGCAGGGTTTTTTTTTACGTGGGCTCAATTTTCTTGCTTCCATTAGGGACCATTGCCACCATGCTACGCCATTGCCATGAGCCTACCCATTGCATTTTGCTTAGTGCTGGTGGATAAAAAAAGCTAGTTAACAGCTATGAGGGCCCCCTAATTTATAACTACCAGACAGAAGATTTCAGGTATTTGAAATTGGGTTGTTGGTTGACTGGGCTGTGAGCCATGATCAAGTAGCAACCACAATCCTAGTCAGGGTAAGGCTCAAGAAAACCCCAAATTAACCTGTGCTCAACCCTCTGGTAGCTTGGCATCGAGCAGTCAGTGTTAACTTAGAGGCACTGTGTAAAGTATTTGTGCAATGCTTCAAACAGTAAAACAGTAAAACAGTGAAAACACCACACAAATGTTCCCACACCAGGTTAGAAAACTAGAACTTAATTTAATGAATAACACAAGACCAAAATGACAAAAATCCAATTAGTAGAACCGGAGTTATGATTTTTTTAAGAATAGCTGCAATATAGCACCTAAATGAAGAAAGCGCCAACTATGGTAGTCTAGTCGCGCTGGACCAGGTCAAAGTCACCAGAGGACTGCCCTGCTGCTACCATAGGACTGCCCTGCTGCTTGCGGCTGCCTTGCTCTCTGGGAAGGAGGACTGGACCTGCTCCTTTCATCCGAGGCTAACCTGTGCACCTTCAAGGGTCAGTTGGCTGATATCCAGTATGAGATACAGTGTCATAACAAGCTACAAAGGCCTCCCTCGAACTGCCCGGTTGACGTGCTGCACTAGACCAGCCTGGACCTGCCTGAGCCCTACTGGCCTTTACTGGAGTGAGTTCCTGATCTCCAAGAGGTGCCTCCACAGGTCCTGGACTCTTGGCTGGCATCAGTTGAGCTCCTCCTAAGAACAAAGATCGAATCCTGAAAATGTGGGCTCTTCATGACCATGAATTGCCCCTTCGCACAGAGACTCTGCTGCCCACAACGACCGCCAATGCGAAGCTCTGGTGAAGACCTGATCTTCACACTACAGCAACTGCCAGTGCTAACTGGCAACACGAGATTTGCATTTTGTGCTACAGCAACGAACGTTCGCGCCGCCTGGCCTGCTGTTCGCACTACAGCAGTGACCATCCGTGATGTTCAACCGCGAATGCAACTCTTTGTGCTGGAATTTGAGATGGCAACTTTTTCAGTGTGGCTAACCTGGTATCTGTATTCGGCCCATGCTCCATTGTGGTTGGCCTAAACTTGTGACTTTCACCCGGTCTAGCACGACCAGATGTTCACATGTCTTGCTTTTCGGCATTAAATCAACCTAAAACTTTATATTTGTATATCTCTGGTTCCGCTGATTGAATTTTGATGTTCTGGTATCATTTTATTTATTAAAACGTACTCTATTTTCTTAAATTGGTTTGGGATTTTTCTTGTGGTGTGTTTTCACTATATTGCTGTTTATGTGCTGCATAAATACTGTACGCATTGTCTCTAAGTCAAGCTTGACTGCTTTTGTGCTATTCTACCAATGGGTTAAGCGCAGGTTAATTTAGTGACTTTTGTGGTTCACCCTGACAAGGATTGTGGTAGTTGTTTGAGTGGGGCTTACTCCCCTCTCAACCAATAACCCAATTTCTTACGCAATCCAATCTAGAAATATAAAGAAATAATTATTATGCATGAATACACTAAAATCATTAAAATTGGAATAAGAAAAGCCAAAGATATACATTTTTTAAATTTCAAGGCAAAAAGGATCTTGATAAAGTAAAGTGTCAATCAAACATAACAATTTGCAGTTGACCGGGACCTAGATGCAATTTCAGGCCAACCACAATGCAGCAGATGTCAGATACACAAGGCAGAACACTCCAGTCAAAGATGTTACCTTCTGATTTAGTCTTTTTTTCCTGTAAGTCAAAGTCCTCTAGAGCGGGGGCAGTTCTAAGGTTGAAACCGGTGAGGGTCCCTCGTAGTCAGATACATTTTTGTAAAGTTCCCATTGAACCTGTTGGTTTTGTCACCAAAAGTTCTGAGTGGAGCAAAGGCAAGAAGCGCTAATCTTTTCCCCTTCCTCATACACTCCTCTCTCTGTCCTCTCATTGATGATTTCTTCCTGGAAAATAAAATTCTCATTGTCAACTTGGCCTGTTCACACCCTTCAAGTGAAGACAGTGAGTGTTCCGGTAAATGCCTTTGTTCAGCCTGCTATTGTTCTTTGTACATCTGCTCCAGCTCAGAGGAATCAACCTTATGCACATATGATTTGTTTTAAATTGGAGTGCCCTATAATGTGGCCTTAAATGCATCCCAGACCATTATATTGTCAGCTGTATCATCATTAATTAAGCCAATAAACTACTAGTTTCTACCTGTATGATTTCAATGCCTGGTTATGTTATATATATTTATAGCGCGCACAGATACTCAGCAGAGTGTCCCGGCGCGTACTTGAGAAAAGAAACAAAGGCCAGAGCATCAGCTAGAAGAGAAGAGTTTTTAGCTTTTTCTTAAAGATCGCCGGGTCCTGGATGCCACGCAGCTCTAGGGGCAGAGCATTCCATGCTAAGGCAGCTTTCCGCACAAAGGAGCTCCCTCCAAGCCTTTGGCGGTTGAACCTAGGGGTCTACATTAAAAGTTGAGAGGAGGAACGCAACTGTCTTACTGGGTTATAAAAAGCGAATCTCTTCTGTAGATAAATAGGACCCAGGCCATAGAGAGCTCTATGGGCAATGGTCAAAGTTTACATTTTATTCGGGACTCAACAGGGAGCCAGTGCAAAGAGCGCAAATGAGCGCGCACACTACACCTGCCAGACAAACCCAGCAGTAGTCTGGCAGCAGAGATTTGAACTACCTGCATTTTATTCAAGAGGTAGCCAGGGATGCCCACATAAAGTGCGTTGGCATAATCCAGGCGGGACAAAA
The DNA here is from genome assembly GCA_963921515.1 of Calotriton arnoldi. Taxonomy (NCBI): domain Eukaryota; kingdom Metazoa; phylum Chordata; class Amphibia; order Caudata; family Salamandridae; genus Calotriton; species Calotriton arnoldi. The sequence goes on from CAWUFW010004039.1 coordinate 1,613,186, forward strand.
TCAAGGCACGAACAACAGTTTCTTTGGCTGGTCTAGGAAGGAGAGGGAGAAACTTCCTCAAAGCTTTCAGGGTGCCAAAACAGGTCCCAGCCAACTTCTTAACCTGGGATGAAAAGGTCAGGTTCTCATTGAACCAGACCCCCAGATTTTTAGCAGCGTTTCCCCCTGCACTAGGCAGGGGGAAGCCAGAGGCCATAGTCTCTCTCTGAAATTGGCAGGAAATGTGCCATACAAGAGAACCTCCGACTTCTCTTCATTGCACTTCAGCTGTGCCTGAGCAAGCCAATGAAAAACGGAAGCCAGACAGTGCTGAGCAGAGAGGACTGAGTCATCGTCCCTTCCCCAAGAAAACAGGAGCTGAGTGTCATCCGCGTAGGCCAACACCTTAGCCCCTAATGTCTCCGCTAAATAAACCAGCGGAGTATCATAGATGTTAAAAAGAAGGGGACTAAGGGATGACCCCTGCGGGACACCTGTGACCACCCGCTGGGGCACGGAGGCACATGGTGGAACCAAGACCTGCTGGGTGCGGCCTTCCAAAAAAGACCTAATCCAGCCCCAGACAGACCCGGATATGCCAATCTCCAGGAGGCGGTCCAGAAGCAAGGAGTGAGGCACTGTGTCGAATGCCGCCGAGAGATCCAGCATAACCAGTGCGGCTCTCCCGCCGGCATCCAGACACTCACGAATCGCCTCTGACACCTCTAACAATACTGATTCCGTGCTATACAAAGCCCAAAAACCAGATTGAGCCGGGTGTAACAAACCCGATGCCTCGATGAACTTGGTAAGCTGATTAGTGACCACCTTCTCACAGACCTTAGCCAAGCTAGGCAAAAGCGAGATTGGACGGTAATTTCCAGGGATCAACGGGTCAAGGGACGGCTTCTTAAGGAGAGGGAGAATCTGTGCCTGCTTCCAGGACGCCGGGACTGAAGCCTCCCGCAAAGACATGTTAACAATTGAGTTAACTTCGGGGTTGATGGTATCAGCCGCAGCGGCCAAAAGTCTCGCAGCACAGGGGTCAGTTGGAGAGCCTGACTTCAAAGCCTTAAGAATTTTGAGGGAGCAGGACAGATCTATAGGCTCAAAGGTTGACAGCGTATTAGCAGGGCCAGCTGCAGACTGGCCAAACGGAAAGGCCGTAAGTACCGTGGAACCGGAGGAGAAAGTAGCTTGTATCATACAGATTTTGTCCAAGAAAAATTTTGCAAGAGTATTACACCAGGATTCCGAGGCTGGCGCAGCGCGAGCCTGAGCACTGGGAGACATAAATATTGTTCGGAGGAGAACAATATTTTGTGTAGCTTCTATCTAACTGTTCTGTGTATATGGTTAGAGTCAAAGAGCCACCTAATGTATGCAGATTGATAGCTTACACTTGTCTCTGCTAAGGCCACTCAAACTTAGAAATAATCTATTCTAGAGGCCTAAATGATTCTACTAAAAATGCAGGGAACATATTGGAATTAGGAACATCATGCTGCCAGGGATCGATCAGACATAGAATGTTGCACAGATTGCAGATCACTTAAGAAGTATATTTTTTTATTCTGAGGATGTCTGGGATTTGAGAAATCTAAATTAATCAATGGTAGAAAATTGACATTACCACCCATCTCAAAAGAATTTACATGATGCTGTTCCTTGAGTAAGAATAGGCATGAGCATCTAGGATTTCACCTAATAAGATGTGCTTTGACAACACAGAAGAGAAAATATGAAAGTAGCTTTCCCATATTACTTTGAGTTTCGCTGGCTGTATCATCAGGGTCTAGGCTCCTACTTGCCAAAACCTCTCTGCATCACAAAGTTTCATAACATACATCGAGATAAACCACAAAGCTGTATTTCTTCTGAACTTTAATTGGTCTCAATTGAGTTGCTTTAGCTAGGATTTGTTCCCTAATCCAAAGTTGACCAGATTCTGCCTGGCTTGGTGTCAGCCTGAGGAGAAGCAAACAGAACCACATGACCTCTGGCAATTTTGAGGAACTCTGGTAAATCAATCGGAATATCATTTGATCAGATGGGTAACAAATTCAACTATGTCTTGACCTCTTTCTTTCTTCTCTGGAACCCCTATCAAACTAAGGCTAAGGCAGCAGGTGAGTTAATTTAAGATGGAATGGACCTGGACTTGCGTGTGGGATCAAATAACGTCAACACCTGTTATCAGGGGCGTAGCTTGGTCAGTAAGATTGGGGGGGGTTAAGCTTCAGGTTTCTCAGGAATTGCGCTGGCATATCTCATTAAAATATGTTATGAGAAGCAGGACACAAGAGGGGCTTAAGAGGCAGTGAAAAGAGAGAGGAGTTCGGATTGTTAGGGGTACTTAAAACACAATAGTTTTCAAACTAACCAAGTGTTAAGGCAGAGACAAGAGTGAGAGAGTGTGTGTGTGTATATGTTTTTGTTAGTGTGGGCATGTAAAAATCCTGAGTGAAATCAGACAGACTCCTCAACATACCAGAATGAAAGCATCTGTATCCAACAATTTACTACAAAATGCATTTTTTAGGGGGTGTAACACCCCAAACAACCCCATGCAGCTATGCCCCTGCCTGTAACCCTACATTACCAACAAACCATTTCACCTAAACTGGTTAATGGACATTTGCAGAATGAATGGCATTTACCATTTCATAGAAACCAATTCATAGAAAGTCATTTTCCTCAAACCTGGCCTTTGTGTGCATATTTTCTATGGTGTAAATGGAATGGTAGCAGGTCTTACTTTCAAAAACATTTTTGTCAGATGTATTTACTTCACAGCTTTACTTCAGGGGACGTTATTTTAGATTTATATATTTTACATTGTCAAGCAACTACTTAGGATGCTTTTAATTTACTAACCAATCACCACTCCTAAACACCATCTATCCTGACCACGTCACAACCCATGAACACTTTCCAAGCCTCCTAAACACCCCTCACCCTGCCTAAACTACATTTCACCCCTGACCCCCTAAACCTCACCCACCAATGCCCCTAAAAGCCCTTTCTACCCCTAGACTCAACCCATCCCTGAACACTAAAAAACCTTCACTACCCCTAAATTCCACACATTCTTGAACCCTATTAACTCCTTTGACCAAACCCCTCATCCCTCAGTCCTAAATAAACCCTCACCACCTCTAAACATTATCCATCTCTGACCACAAAAAAGCCAGCACACCCCTAACCAACACCCACCCCAAATCCCTAAACCCCTCACCTTCCTAAACTCTACCCATTCCTCAACCCTAAAAACCCTTTACCACCCCTAAACTGTATCCATCACTGAACTTTAGAAGCCCCTCACAGCCCTAAATTCTGCCCATCCATGAACCCTAACAACCTCTCAACACCCCTACACCCCACCCATCACTGCATCCTAAAAACACCTCATGACCCCTAAATTCCATTCATCCTTGAACCCTAAAAACCCCTCATCACTCCTAAATTTCACCTATTCCTGATCCCTGAAAACCCTTTTCTATGCCAGAACCTGCACATCATTGAACACTAAAAACCCATCATCAACCCTAAACATCACCCATCCCAGAACCCAAAAAACCCTCTCTACCCTTAAACACTACCTAATTGTAATTTATTTTAAAAATTTTCCTTAAAATTATGTTTCTTTTTAAAATGATTCCTTTATTTTTTGATTTTTTTGTATTTCTTAAAGATTGTCTTTCCTTACAATTGGTTTTCTATAATTTGGCTTCCTTCAATGAGGATTCTCAGTTCTTGCACATGCATCAGTCAATGTTATTTAACCAAGGCTGCCATGACAGCTATGGTTCTGATGAGTGATGATAATGGATCAACTGGCCCTCTTCCTGCCAGCCCTGTAGAAGTGGTACTATTCAATAAGGTTTTGGGCTGGTGTTCTTCGGCTGCAGCTCTCAATAAATACTTGGATAGTTTAAGCCAATCTTTTGTTTCCAGGGTATGAGGAAGATCAAAGCTGTGAGCCAGGGGTGGGTTCGATTGCTTGCCCGGGGTGTTGACAAATGTACTTATTTATTTTAAAGTGTTCAATAGCGCATGGCCACCCAAGATATAGATGTGTTCTACAGTTAAACAATAAACATGACAAAAGGTCTTACAAAGAACTGGTATCAGTCATAAGTACCACAAAGGTTTACCATAACAGGTCCTGGAAGGTGGGGAGGAGAAAGAGCAGGGGGAGGGTAGAAGGGATTGGTAAGGAGAGTAAGGAGAGAGAACGATTTGTGGATGGAGTAGTAGTGTAGTTGGCGGGGCAAGCAGAAGGGATAGGGGGAGGAAGGAGTATTCTAGAATGAGGAGAAGAAAAGGAAAGTGACGACAAAGACGACTTAGGTTTGGGTCTTGCATCTGGGCATACAGCGTGTCGTATACTATAGTGCCAATTATTAAATCGTGTATTACGGGAATTTGATGTACCACTGAACATTGAATTGAATATTATCCAAATTTTCATCTCCCTGCGCTCCTCGCTTGAAGGTTCCCTCCTCTATCAAATTATCGTTAGAAGCCCCTTCATCCAGAGCACAATCAGAGGACATCAACAGGCTTTCTGAAGGGTTCAAATTTGAATTTTGGGTATTTGTGGTGTTTGAAGGCTTGGATGCCAGGTGCCATTTTCCTCTGATCCAGAACATGGGCTTGGCTGAGATTAATGAACTGGGAATAATTTTAAATGTATTTTGTTGCACCAAACCTTGGACTGTCGAAATTTCTATCGTTTCATTAGCTAAATGATTTTGCCAGTACCTTGCATATGGAACTTTGAGATGAGGCATGTAGGTCTTACACAGCTCGCTTGAGCATAGGCATGTGCTCAATCCATCACCAGCAACACTGGTATCTTCTGAATTAAATTGCTTCGGGCCATGAAGAATTTTATTTGGCTTCAAAGGTCTACTTTTCTTAGCAATATACAGCATCATCTAAGTAATATGGGTGAACACAGATATTGACTAATCAGATCAGAGATTCCTAGGATTGTTAGAAATTAAATGGCTCGACCTGGGCGGGTGAGCTTCAGACCCCTTGTTCTGTGTTAGAATCCAACAGTAGAAAAGCAGCAAACCAAAGAAGCAGAGGTTGAAAGCAGTATAACGTCTTCATTCACTGTAGCCTCACCTGAGAGAGGCACCCTCCCCACTGCTCCAACCCTGCCTGCCAAACTCACCTTCCTATTTCGTGGAAGAATCCAGGATGGAGAAAAAACAGGGACATTTTTCAAGTCCAAGTGAGCTGCTCTTGCAGATTTTAACGTAAGGTTGATAAGTGATGACATGGATAGGTAGGGATCTAGTGAGATGCCCAGAAACGTAATTTAAGGGGCAACAGTGGAGGAGAAGTCAAAACGTGATGCTCCGATAGCTTGTTTTGATTAAATTTGGAATTCATAATTGTGAAAAAAGAGGATGAATTCCATCTTGTCAGGGTTAAGTTTTCAGTCATTTGACAACAACCTGCGAATTTTTTGAAAAGGCAAGTTTTCAAAACACAAACTTCAGAAAAGTAGGAGATTTTCAGCAACATTTGGGTGCACTTGTCATATTGGTGGTTGGCAACAGTTTACTAGCCAGTCACTTGGTGATTCCACATATTAACTAAATAAAGTAGGACCTAGGTACTCGGTCTGAAGTGACATTTCCTAGCTCCACTAGCTGTTTGCATTTGGTTAAGAACATTTGAACCAGTTGAGAACTTTTCCTTTGATGCCCTATCTGTAGCAGATCTGAGCTTCACTTTGAGGGGCTGCCTTCAACATGGTTTCCTCTTAAGACAAACAGATTTCCGTTGGTTCAGCTAGGCTCTTCCACATCTGCACCAATGCTAGAGTCACTGGAGTACCCCCCATCTTTCATTGTTCTCCTACTATTTAATCTGGATCTTCTAACACTAGTTCATCTGCTTCCTGGACTTATGTTTACCATTTTCATATAATATCTAGATTCTTTTTCACATTCAGGATAGAAGATTGGTGTCTCTCTACAGCAATGGAAGTAGTGCGCTGGTGCATGAACTCAAACTATCTTAAGCAGATTCTTTTGAAATCCAATATTCTGCTTACTTGTTTGACCTCTAACAGTAGGATGGCGGTCTATGGTTCTTCTCTATCGACCTGTTTGTTGCCCAGTTAGTGTAGCCAGAGACAGAGGAGTCTAACTCGACGCAGAACAATCTATCACTAACAACTCAAATAGTCTCAGTCGTGAGATTTTATTTTTTATCATCTTTCCATTGTACGTCTATTATGCTTTTTCTGACTCCGTCTTTTTGGATTATGGTGTGAATGTTTCCAGTGGCGGCTGCCTCGGAACGGGGGTGTTGGGGTGGGTGGATAAAATAAATAAATAAGTTAAACCCACCTTTGCTTCCGCCGTCGGCCACCTCTCCTCCATCCTCATCTCTCTGCAATGGCAGCACCGGAAGCACCCAGGCTCCCAGACTCTCCCAGCCAATCACGACCCTTCTCATACAGCGTGATAATTGGTCTGAGCAGCCTGTTTGTCTGCTTAGGAGGTGCCTGGGAGCCTGGGCATGTCCTCCACTGGGCTGTGCAACACAGCCAGGTGGAGAACATGCTAAGTACGCATGACTGTTTGGCCAGCCCAAGTGGGGTGCAAACCACTCCTCACTCTGCTTTGGCGAGCCGAGCGCAGCACCGCCCCCGACCTGGCTCCAGTTCCACACAGAAAAATAAATTGATAATAAGGTCTTTTTATTATCATTTTCTTTTTGCAGTGCTCAAATAGCAGTGGGGCGACGCTCCTCCTTGTTAGCGGAGGAGCCACCACTGATTATGTTTCATACATTCATGCCTGGATTCTTAGAAACTCTAATTAGGTCTTCCTAACAAGAAAATATGCAAATTAAAACACTTTAAGAATATAATAGTTGGAAGCAGCTTTGTTCTAAAAAATGTACTATATTTTAGGAAAAGTAAGGATTTGCATGGCTGTCTGTAAAAGGAAAATGATGGTTTATATCGCCATGCCTGAAGCACAGGGATTAGCATAATGTATCTTATTCCATTTTGGCTGACAAATTTGTGAATCACTCTCCCTCCCATAAGCTTCATTCCTCTACCATTCTTTTGAAGGTCCTCATTCTTCGTTTGAAGTCCCTGGAATGAGGTTCATCGGACAGGGCATAGATGCCTTATACTGCAAGGTTCTAGGCCAGTGTTTCCCAAACTGTGGTCCGCGGACCCCCAGGGGTCCTTGGCACATTCCCAGGGGGTCCCCAGGCAGCAGTTTTAAAAGCACTGTAAAGTTCCTTGTAAAATGAGCAGTTTTCGAGCAACAATAAAAGTGTCAAGAAAATGCCAGTGATTAATGTACCTGCTGGAGAGAGATGAGAGTTTTGTCCAGTGGCAGCTTTGACTTATCTAATGTAGCACAGAGGGTTAATATGCCTACTGCAAAGAATGTGTACCATGCATTTTAAAAAACAGTATTTTATGTGCATAGGTCAGTGGGATACTGCTTTTGTCACAGAGATTCTTTTGTTACTGTGCAGTTCATAAGTGACAATCGTAATCTAGCACAGTGACCTATAAACTGTCATCAAAGAGCTGCTTGCAAACTGCATGGTACAAGTTAGTAACTTATGTTTTTTCCCAGTCTATCATTATCTGGATGCTGCTAAAAAGGTTTCTTTGGGTGGAAATACATTTTTATTGTTAAAGTCAATGCTAACCATTGTCTTATGTTCTGAATCCTGAGTTTGTGCTTCACCAGACCAAGCACTCTTTAAAAATGCCTACCAGTATGAATGACGTGAATCCTACACCTTTTAGTCCCCTTTGCCTTATGTAACATTTTCTATACACTGATTTTCATGTATGATTCATTGTCTCTGTATGTGTGTGATGTAAAGTGCTCTGACATCCTACAATAGTATGAGAGATACTTTAAAACAAATTAAATACATGTGACAGATGGGCTATGGAGAGATGAGAGGCACTGATGGAGGGTGATAATAAGGGAATCATTGAAGAACCCCAACAAAGATTGTTGTATCCTGGTGCATAGTAAGGTCTTCATTTACTATTCTTTAAGAGCTAATACAATTCATTATACAATGATAAATGTGTTGTAGAATGCACCATTGTTTCCTAAATTTTTGGGCGGGGAGAGCGTCCCAAAGCCCCCTTTGTAGTGGTCAGGCTTACTCACTGCACTTGGTGTGCACCGTATAGGGACTGGTCTGAGAACATTTGCCAGGGCTGTTTTGGGTTTCCAGTCTGGCCCTGGCAGGAGCAGGAGCCTTGTACTGCGTAATAAAACCAACCATTCAAAAGTTAGTCTCGGAGATGCAGCATCAACCTTCCCATTAAAATGTTTCGTTTTTTTGCAATTTCTTTCAATATAAAATACTAAGGGGGATATTTACAACAGAATTGGCGGAGCATGTCGTTAGCCTCCTTGGCTTAACGACACGCTCCGCCACTTCAAAAACGCAGGGCTGCACCATATTTACAAGAATATGGTGCAGCCCTGCGTTTCCCCCTGCGCTGGCGCTATACTTAGCAGTGTAGTGCCAACGCAGGCACCCTTGCACCATAGTGCAAGGGTGTCTGCGTGCAGGGGGAGATTGTTTATGTGCAGGAAGTTCCCCCTTCCTGCACATGAACAATTTTGAAATGCCGTTTTGTCACATTTATGTGTGCTGCCTAATGCAGCACACATGGAAGTTACAAAATGTCTTTTTTTTTTTTTAAAGATTGTTTATGTGCAGGAAGGGTCACCTTCCTGAACATAAACAATCCAAGGCCAATTCCGTGGGAAAAAGCAAAATCGAGGAGAAATAATGCATTTCTCCTCGTTTACGCTAAGTTAAGACCAGGTTTTCCATGGTCTTAATTTTGGTGCTGCCTCCTATTTACGCTGCCCTTGTAAATAGAGGGCAGCGTCAAAATCAATAGGTGTTGGGGTGGAACACCCACCGCAACTCCCACTGCCCACCCATTTCATGCTCAGCATTGCGTGAAAGGGGGCCTTATTTACAACGCAGCGTTAAGCCACATTAAGTGGCTTAACACTGCCTTGTAAATAAGGTGAAACCTATATCGCCACGGGAACATCGCAAAAATTGACGTTCCCATGGCGATCGGGGCTTGTAAATATGACCCTAAAATCCTTAGTAATTCAAGTATTTGTTTTGTGTGCACACGTGTGTTTATTTTTCGAATTACTGTTATAATGTTTGAAATTTAAATCCTACAAATTGTTTGGGGGTCCCCGGCTTCCAGTGGTGACTCAATGGGGGTCCTCAGGAGTCAAAAGTTTGGGAACCACTGCCATAGGATATATAGGGATTTATATTTCAGTGGCCGGGATATCCGTTACCATTTTGATGGAGTAATGCATCCGCCAGGATCTAAATCAGGCACAGAGTCTCTGGAATCTTAGTCAAAATTGCTCAGCTGGGCAAGGCAACAGGCTGTCACCAGTAAATTGTACTGAAAAATGTTGTAGGGAAGGGGGCAGGGGCATGGGGGAGGGAGGGAGGGAAGGGTGGGATAGAGGGTGGAGTGAGGGATTAAAATAAGGATGCATAGAATGTTACAGAACGTCATTATTTGACACACCTCCTCCCACAGGTATTTCTGCGACAAGAGGTCTGACGATCCTAGATTTGTTGTTAAGTTTCATGAGCAGAAAATAGTCCTCAGCGGGGCAAGGCAGCAGGCTGTGGCTGAGAAGGGATCTAAAAGGCCTGATAACCACTGGACGAGGTCCTGGTGGAGCTGTTGACTTTTGGCGCGGACACTCAGAGCAGGAGAAATTTAAAATTTGCACCCAAGGAAGGTCCTTCCCCGGCCAGATACTTTTGGCACCATTGACTTGTGAAGATTTCTATGTTCGGAACTAGCCACTTTGTTGGAGCTCGGATACCTCGATTAGGGCAAGGCTGCACCCTGTAGTTGAACAGGGCCCCACAAGGCCAGATACCTTCTCCCTGATGTACCTCTGAAAAGGACGGATTTGCTACTGCGGAAAAGCTCAGAGCGGGAGTAACATGAATATTTGTCCCAGCGGCAATGCACCTTCGTTGGATTGACTTAGCAGATTTGTCCTGGTATTTGGAGCCAAAAGGTTTGTAAGGGGAATCAAACTCCCATGTGCAGAATCTACCAGCAGGGTCCAGGGCAGGTACAGTTGGAACTGGTCAATTGGGGTTTTCAGGAAAAGGGATTCTAGTAGCTTGTTTAGCCACTGTAATTTAACAGGAGGTGAGCCAACTGACCCTTATAGTTCACTTCTTTGTCCTGTGTACAAGTGATAATGGATCCAGCTATTCAGGCCTCCTCAGAATTCAAAACAGCCGGTTCAGTCATTCTTCTGTTTTCCACATGTCCAATAGCATTCTGTAGAGGGTGTCCAGGGGTGCCACATTAATGCTTGGCACTAACTTGTGGGAGGAGGTCACTCCTGGCCCCTCCTTAACCAATAGGGAACACATTCCCAGGGATAATCCAACCCACTTTGCAGTAGTTTCTGTGTGCCCTACTGCACATAATCCCACAATGCCGCTCTCTACCTAAACCCAAGGTGACAAAAGAACAGAACACTTCCCCTAACCGAAGGCCTCTGTCTCATCTCTGAGAGCAAGTTCACGCCTCATCACAGGGCTATTCTGCTCCTGGTTGAAATTTGGAAGCTCATCACACAGGGCTTCTAGAGGCTTTAGTCAGGGAAAATGTAACTTTATAAAAGTCCCTTTTCTATAATATTTATTAGAAATCTGACTTCAACAGTGAATAGGATTGTAATAAATATTTTTTTAATCCAAGAATTAATTTTGAGCTGTTTCCTAGGAAGAGATAACATTATTAAATGTAATATTGTATCCCAGTGCTTTTCTATGTAACAGCTAACCCTACTACACTGAAAATAGTTTTTGGGGCATTGCCACTGTAGGGACATGTTTAACATTATACTTTTACATGTCTAACTTTAAAATACCATGCACCTTGCCTTTTGGGTATTAAGGCCTACTTAGGGGTGACATATTAATATGTTTAAAAGGAGGGTTTAGGCCTGTGAAAAGGAGTTATTTTAGCAGTTTTAAGACTATACAGACAGCCTACAGTTGTAGGCCTGAAGTCGTTTTTGCACTGTCACTATAGTGGGTGGCACAATGGGTGCTCCAGCCCACTAGTGATATTGAACTTACAGGCCATAGGTACACTTTGTACCATATACTTGGGGTGCATAGGTAAGTTAAATATGCCAATTAGGAGTATAATCAATTTCAACATGTTTTAGGGTCATAGCAAATGCAGTGGGGCCTGGTTAGCAGAGTCTCAGTGCACATAGTCAACCAACTACCAGCATCATCCTAAGAAATGGGGGTGATTAGGCAAAAAGAGGCATTTTCCTATAAGCCCTTATGATAGTTATTGTAATGTTTGTACTTTGTGTTCTTATGTGCAACCGATGCATATAGCGTATGTGTATAGAGATGATGTTTTATACTGCGTGCTTCTATTTATTATCATGTAAATATCCATATGTTTTAAGGTGTTATTATATTGTTTTTTATTTTTTTAACCGAATAAAAACACAAGAGGGATATTACATCTTTATCTAGTCTCAGCCTTCACTCAATCGTCTTTGAGGTAGGCCTTAACTGCTCTAGAAAGCTATATCAGTGACTCAAGGAGTCTTGGGAGAACAACTGGAGTACCCAGTGTCTGATTAGTTGGGCAGGAGAGAAAACGAACGTGTCAAGCAAGGTAGGTCTTTTTTCTTATCCAATTTGTCTTCCAAGTAGGGCTGGACAGTGGGATAAACATGGCACACTCCTCTGTGGGCAATTGTCTTCTCCTCACATGAAAGGTTATACAAAGTTTGTCCGGTACTACTGTGACACTGTCCGCCATACACAGTCATTTAGGCACCTACGTTTGCAAGTCCACAAGTAAGTGCACATGAGAGGGCATAGTCTCAATCCACATTTTGAGACTCCGATTTCGCCACATTTTACCCTTGCAAATGGAAGCAGCAATAGATAATTTCAGCCAGTATGGTGGAATTCAAACATTCACAAATATAGGGTTAGAAGTGGGCCTGATGGTACTCCAGGGAGATCCTGCCTGTATATGTAGGTGACACCCACAAGCGTGTACATTTAAGACTGTACGGAAATCATTTATAGGTACTTTACCACCATGGAAATGATCACAAATTATTTCTGTCAGATGTGCAGTAGGAGAGAAGATTCAATACTCCCAAATTTCAACCGTGTGTCATGGAAGAGGGTTTTCTACAGATTAGGGAAACGCCTTTGGAGTCCAAATACAAATTTAAATGAGCAAGTGCGGATTCGCATCAGATTTCATAACCAGAATGTTTCACCCGGCGGAGATCCACAAGCGTAAATGTTATGCATGTGGGTATTCCTGCAACTCAAATGCCGTAGACTTCCTGGAATACTCCTGCAATTATTTTGAGTACCTTTATAAAAGTTTGACATTTTGCTTGGTGTTTTGAACGTTTTTAGAAACACAGACGCCAATATCATGAGCCGAGCACCTGTATTTACAAATTAATTGATACTTTGAATTTTCAAAGTATCAATTAATTTGTGCCAATGTAATAATAATAAAAACATGGATTAATATAGACGGTTAGAGGTTAACTTCCTATTGAGTATATGATGAAATATACAATTCTCCTTTACTGTGTAACAATTAAACGATTTTTAAGGCAGTGCACACGTTCAAAAACCTTTCACTATGCCTGTCAGCAACGTGCCTTTCAATTATACTGAGAATAAAATGTCAGTTTATGTCACTAAGTAAATGGTGCTACATTTCCGTATATGTTTTGCCAGGAAGCTGTCCTCAATGAACGCTTCTTTCAAAATGATCAGAAAAATTGCATTATTCTTAAGTAGCTGGGAGATTCTGCTGCTTGGCAGTAAACTGCTTTGCAGTGCTTCTATGGGGGTGAAGAGAACTTTCTGTGTAACTGATGCTTCGTATATTTTCTTGGAAACGACCTAAATATTTACTAGCCAAATCTTGTGAGGCTGCTGCACTCAACACAAGTCCACAGTTATCACTATATTCTAAGTTGTCAGCTTGGCACAAGCTCATCCTTATCTCCATAAAGAATCTTGGGTACTATAATATTAAAATCAAATATTTTTGTGCTTCCAAATATAGCTTAGGGTCGAAAAAAATGTGTCTGGTGTTTAGGAAGGCTTTATAACAAATCTCATTGTAAGTAACATGCCTCCGCTGACGTGATGCCTTCGTTCAATCCACCCTAGGAGAGCCCCAGTCCTTTTGCGTGGATCAGTGGGGAGCATGGTGTATGCTCTAGCAACACGACCAACTCCAACAGGGAACCTTAGAGATGTTTGCATGTTTACACATTCAGTTACCCAATGAGGTTTCTTGAGAGCTATGAAATGGCACCACCAGTAAATACGATCATATAGGGCCAGGTGTACGACGCGCAAAATAGCGCAATTTGCGAGGCGCTATATTGCATGTACAACAGTGTTTTCAACACAGTTTGTGATTCCCAATGGGGTCGCAAATTGCGAGGCTCGTCAATATTCATGAGCCTCTCGCAATTTGCGAGCCCATTGGGAATGGCAGGCCCTCCCAGGTATGGTGGCCTGCTGAGATCAGCAGACCACCATGTCTGGGACTGCTTTTAAATAAAGCAGTTTTATTTTTTTAATGCAGCTTGTTTTCCTTAAAGGAAAACTGGATGCATTTTTTTTTAAATTGAAACGTTTTCGTTTCATTTTTTAAGGGCAAGTAGTGGTCTCTGGGTCCACTGCCTGCCCTTAAAAAATATTTCCCCTGCATTTGCAAAGGTGAAGAGGTCCCCTGGCCTTCCCTTTTGCGAGTGCATGGTAATTTGCAAGTGTTTTGCGCCCGCAAATGCGGTCGCAAAACATTCATACATGGGCTTGCGCTCGCTATTAGGAAGGGAACGCCCCTCCCTAATAGCGAGTCGCAAAACCTATTTAGCGAGTCGCAAAAAAATTGTGACTCGCTAAATAGGCTATATACATGGCCCAATAGGTTTTTGCATGTGCAAACGGGTTCGCAAACCCGTTTGCGCATGGAAAAACGGTCGTACCTCTGGCCCATTGTGTACTAACGCCTTCAATAAATAACTTTATTTAAATCAAACGCCAAAGCAAGGGAATGATGGGGCTCATTTTACGTATTTTACATATTTCACCAGCTGTCAGTGTAATATTGGATTTAGGTCAAAACTTTATATATGAAAAGAAGGAACGCGCCAGAAAAAAAGGACGCTGTATAAGCTACTCGACTCACTTTTCCAATCAAGTCTGTGCAAAGGAAATCTGTACGACATCACTGCCAGCACAGTCACATGATCTGAAAAACATGCTTTAAAGACGTTCTTACCTATTTACGGCAAACACTGGGTCTTGCAGAAGAGTTTCCCCGTAATGAAGAAATGTGGCCGGTCACAATCCTGTTGTTGGAGTGAGGGTTTCAGAGACGGTAAAGCTCCCTGCTCAACACAAACATGTCCCACAGCGAGTCGAGCACAGTTGCTGTCACAACCTGCTCTTCTGTGCCTTCTAGAAACGCTGCAGGGTCGGCTCCTGGCAGCACTGCACAAGAAACAAGCTGGCTGCCAACCAAAAGCACCTGTGGGAAGCATTCTGAGTTACTGACTTGCTACCGAAACACACCTTAAATCCATTGTGCATTCTTGGTTTTCGGTAACTTTCCTACATTACTATGATTCTTGCCTGTATGTCGAAGAGTGACAGAAATGCTGCATTAGTAGCTGAATCCCCATGAAAAGTCTAAAAACGTACCTTTCTTGTGCATTTGTTTAGACTGTCTCAATCCACAACTATGTCATAGTTTGTAGTGACCAGAAGCAACGAATGTGGTATCAGTGAGCGGGTCAAGACTGGGGAAGGGCAGGCAGGATGGTTTTATGAGCAAATTGTGGTAAAAGAGTTAACGTGTTCTCTTGTCAGGTTCAGAACGTTCTCTTCTTGGATGCTTTCTGCTCTGATTTATAACCCAGCAGTGATGAGTACATTTGTAACACAATGCAGAATACGTCTTAACCTTTGAAGCAACATTCTTATTTGGTTGCAGGTCCGCCCTCCCAAAACAAACACTGAGGCACAGTAAGTATCTCCCCGCGGACCTAAGTCTAAACAGCGTCTGTCAAAAATCCAGCTGGCAAAAGACATGTGGTTCCTCTGAGACGTAGGTCCCACAACTAGAGGAGGAAGAGCCACTGACACTTCGAGCCAGGCTCGAGCCTGAAGCTTGGCTCAGCTGGAGGTCCTGTTGGGACCTGGAGCTGCTAATGAGCCGAGCTTTCATGTGGCTTCTGCCTGCCACCATCTCTCTACCCTGGAAGTGACATTACGACCAGAGATGGTTACTATGGAACTGGGGAATCAGTCTCTAGTCTTGGCATTGGCTCAGCATCCTGCGATTATGGGCAATTCACTTAATTTCCTCGTGCCTATAAAAATGACTGCAACCTTGAGTAAATGTAAGGGCTCCAAAACCTTGGGGTCGGGTTCGAGTTTGGCCTATCTAAATAGGGCCTGCAGGGTACCACTTGGGGGGTCAGTGGCTTGCTTCAGCTGGACCTGGGTGTTGGTTCAGGTCATTGGTAGCCTGTTATGTCCTAGTGGCTCTGAACGGGAGGCCAGCAGACTAACCCTTGGAGTCACTCTGGGAGTCCTGGGTTCAGGTACAGGTTCAGTCCCTCGGTCTTGGGACGAAATCCAGCAAGGCAGCAGTCCAGAAAGGCAGTAGTCCAGCAGAGCAGCAGTCCAGCAGAGTGGCAGTCCTTTAAGCAGCACAGCAGTCCTTCTTCCTGGCAGGGTCTCCACAGTTCCAGAATGTACTGTAGAGTTGGTGTCTGAGGTCCAATATGTATACCTGGTGCCTCCTTTGAAGGGGGAAAAGCTTCTGACTTTTCCCTTTGAAGTGCACAGGTTTCTGCTTCCCCTGCCCTGGCTCCAGACTAACTACAGGGGGTATGCAACCCTTTGTGTGGAGGCAGGACAAAGACTATTGAAGTGTAAGTAAGGCTGTGCCAAGCTCCGCCCTCCCATCCTGCCAGTGATGATCCATCCAGGCATACCTAAGTTCTTTATTGTGTGTGGCTGTCTAGGAGAAATACACAAAGCCCAACTGTCAGCTACACCCAGTCATGTGGTCCAGAGACAGGCTGCAGGCACTAAATGGCTAGGGCAGGAAAATTATAACACAAAATAACCTTGGGTCTATGTACGCACGAAAGCAAGCTGAAAGTGGACAAGTTTGTGTCTCATCAAATCCTCGGGGGAGAGATCCCTTTTAGTACGAATACCCTCACCCACCTATGGTGGCATGCTTCATCATATGGGTTTCTCCTCCCAGTGGGAGAACCTAGTCCCACTGAGGGCTACAACTCCCTCACTGAGAGGAAGGAGCTCTGGGATGTTTTCTAGAATAGCGCAGTGCTACTATGGATGCTAAAATCCCATATGGAAAGTATCTGGTAGGGTGAGGACGCAGTGCAACAGAATAAGAAGGTGAGTGAAAAACGTGAGTTTAAAACTACCTAGTGTCAGCAAAAACAGGAGCTTTATTCACTTGCTCGCACTGGTAGGATTAAAAAGCAGTGCAAAAGAGCAGTATAAATTATAAACTGCTCAATTTGAAAAAACGGTCGACATGTTTCAGCCAATACGATCTATAAAAGTATCCCGGCTTTCTTCAGGACCAGGTGGAAATTGAAGCTGCTGCTAATACAAAGTGTAAGAAAATAAAATATACAAAACCAGTAATCCTATGTATTGTTTGTTTTAGTATTACTGGAACTATCCAAAAGTATAGGATAAGGAGCCACACCTCTACCTCGCAACAGCTCAGGGAAGGGGGCCCCGCTCTCTCCGTCGGTACCCCGTCACGGTACAGAAGCTGCGGCCGGTTAGGGCAGGAAAATGCCAACTTTCTAAAAGTGGTATTTTCAAAATTGTAATTTAAAATCCGACTTTACCGTAAGAGAGAATTTTCTGTTACAATTTCAAAGATGCCAAACATGAACTGGTAACCTGTTCCCATTTGGAAGTTACAGCTTATAAAAAAAAACATTAAGGTAACTCCAATGTTATCCCATGGGAGAGGTGGGCCCTGCAACAGTGAAACATGAATTTAAGAGTTTTTTACTACTACAACATGTAAAACTTAAAAGTAAATGTCCAACTTTTTAAATGCAATGCACCCTGCCCTGTGGGCTGGCCAGGGCCTACCCTAGGGGTGATTGATAAGCATTAAAAAGGAAGGTTTGGCCCTGGCAAAAGGTTTATTGTGCCCAGTCGAAATGGCAGTTCAAAACTGCACACGCAGGCAGCAATTGCA
The DNA here is from genome assembly GCA_963921515.1 of Calotriton arnoldi. Classification (NCBI taxonomy): domain Eukaryota; kingdom Metazoa; phylum Chordata; class Amphibia; order Caudata; family Salamandridae; genus Calotriton; species Calotriton arnoldi. The sequence goes on from CAWUFW010004039.1 coordinate 1,630,569, forward strand.
GGCCTGAGACATGTTTGAAAGGGCTACTTAAGTGGGTGATAAAACCAGTGCTGTAGACCCACTAGTAGCATTTAATGTACAGGCCCTGGGTACAGAGAGTACCACTTTACAAGGAACCTACCAGTAAATTCAATATGCTATTTGGGTATAAGCCACTTTTACCATGTGTAGAGGAGAGACGACAATTACTTTACCACTGGTTAGCAAAGGTAAAGTGTGCAGAGTCCTAAGTCCAACAAAAACAAATTCAGTAAAATAGGAGTGAAGTCAATGTTTGGGGGCGATCCTGCACAAAGGGCCAAAATGAACACACTTATATACCCTTTTGGGGCTGATTTGTACAAAGTGAAACCAAAAAACCTGGATAAATCACAGCATCCACACTTAAATTATGTGATCTTAAGCACATACTTTATTTTAACAAATCTTTTATCTTCCTTATCACATATGGAAGCCTTTTAAATATGAGTTCAGAATACCAGTTATACAAAAACCTATTGTCTTTGATTTATCAGGCTATAATGTTGCTCTATAATAATCTGAGCCAATTACAATGTTAACATGCCAACTGCTTTGCCTCTGAGATCACTAAAGATTTATGTACTTTACATTGCAGTGCCATAATGTGACGCATTGATGTCAAAGCTTCCTCTTGGTAAAGAAATACACTTTTTTGAATTTCGAAGAGCATTTATCATATTTTGTATGATGTTTGTTTTCAAAATCATTTTCAGGCCTCTGCTTATGCATGGGCACTAAGAGCCAAGCCAGACCCTTGACTCAGCTGTGGTTTGGCTATCCCTGAAAATGTGCTGGCTCGTCCAGCTCTACCCACACCATAATACGACCAAGAAAAGGCTTAAAATATTCCCAAAGAGTTTCCATGTATTTAATTAACTTCTTTGAGCTTTGCAGAGTGTCAAGACTTATTTTTTCCAAGATATGAGGGTAACAATACTCCTAATATACTTAAGAAAAAAAACTTCCAGCTCCAACCCACGTGCAGGAAAGTCCATTGACTATGGCGTAGTCCCACTTTTCTTGCATTCTGGTCCCTCGGTTTGCATCTCTTCTCTGACCTTGGGCCTGTAGATAAAAGGACATTTTCCTACCTTCACATAAAATGCTCTGTTTTTGTGCTCTTCCATGGGCACCTCTTTAGAAAAGTCTCTTTGGAAAGCAGGAAAGGGCAGTCACTGATATGATAGCCACTGAACAAGATGGTCCTGTTGTCCAAATTAAAGGTTTACTTGCACTGAAGTAAAGATAAAAGCTATGACTAGACTTAAATGTGTCTAGTAAAATCAGGTTAGCAAGTTGAACCATAGAAAATGCAGATGACCTGTAAATGGGGAGTCCTGAAATGAGTGTGTCTATTACAATCAGTTACAGGAGATAGGATGTGACTACTTCACAAACAGCATTGTCATGCAGCTGAGACCCATGCAGTTCTGAATATATACCCTGTAATCCTCTCTTATGTGGAAGTATCTGGGCATGGGCAGATCCCATTGCACTACTTACCTACTGGATCTCACGGTTACCAATCCTGACTCCCAGACTGCGTTCACCAAGAAACAGGTGATGCCTACCCTTTTCACTAGCTTGTCATATTACTAATGCGCAGGGGTCCTTTTACGTCTCCCGAATGGGATCAAAGGTATCTGTAGCCCTGATAAAGACCCCATCAGCTGACCCATGAGGCATATATGAAGGCAAAATGCATATATTTGACAAGTTTGTTCCCTGTGAGCATCAATATACACATGACATATTTAACCCTTCAGGGGATATGCCCTGCAGGGCTCTTGTTCTGAAATACTAAATGAAATGCTCTCAGTTAGACTTGTCAGCCTTAGGGTGGTCTTCCCCCAAACCTTTGGCTCTCCTCCTTTATTTTACTGAACCTATTTGTGTTGGCCTTAGGACTCTGGGCACGTTACTACTGCTAACCAGTGCTAAAGGGCTTGTGCTCTCTCCCTAAAACATGTTAGATTTGCTTATACCCAATTGGCACATTCAATTTACTTATAAGTCCCTAGTAAAGGGGTACTACATGTACCTAGGGCCTGTAAATTAAAAGCTGCTAGTGGGTCTACAGCACTGAATGTGCCACCCACTTAAGTAGCCTTATAAACATGTCTCAAGCCTGCCTTTGCAGCCTGTCTGTGTGTAGTTTTAAGCTGCCATGCCGACCTGGCAAAGTATACCTTTTGCCAGTCCCAAACCTTCCTTTTTAATACATATGTCAACCCTGGGGTAGGCCCTGGACAGCCCCAAGACTGGGTGTCATGTATTTAAAAAGTTGGACATATACTTTTATGTTTTACATGTCTTGGTGGTGAAAAACTCTTAAATTCTTTTTTCACTACTGCAAGGCCTACCTCTCCCAAAGGATAACATTGGAGTTGCCTTATTACATTTTATGTGTCATTTTCAAATGAAAAGAGATAACCAGTTCGTGTTTAGTGCCTTTGGAAGTGGGGTGAAAATCCCGATTTAGTGGTGAATTCTGGTTTTGATCACAATTTTTAAAAATTCCATTTTTATAGAGTTGCCATTTTTCTGCCCTTTGCCCTTTTGTGCCTATAGCCTGGCCTGGGTCACATGACTGGATGTAACAGATAGTTAGACTGTCATAAGCCTCCTACCGGAATCCCAGATGATTCCAATGGGGTGGCTAGTTCCCGAGTCCTCCTGAGACTTGCCCTTGGTTTACAAGAGGAGACACTGCTCCGGTGGCAAATCCCAGGGGGAAGGGGGTTGGGATGGAGAGAGAATATATAATCAAAGATGCTGTGGCTTGTCAACTCCACAGCAACACTGCAGCAGGCATTCACCAGTCTGATGAGTGGTAACGGCAGATATGGTACCTATAAACAAACAAATAATAAGGCTTCAGTCTAGTATTAACTCTATCTCTTAAGGTATCACCTCACGAAAGCTTTTCAAATCTCAACCAACTTTTAGTTTTATTGTTGTTTTGTTTATATTTAGATTGCCCGTAGGGGCCCCTTCATCAAAGTTCTCGAAAATGTAGTGAGTATGATTTCAGCATCAAAACCCACAAGCAAATTTGGACGGGGTTAGCTTCACCCAAGTCCTCTCTGGCAGAGCCCTGCCAACAGTATGTACAAGTTGAACAAAAAAAACACTGGCTACCTTTATTTGCAGCACAATGTTGCGACTGAGCTCAGCGCGTAGTAAAATCAAGTCTGTTAATGCGTCTCTCCTTTTCTTCTTGTTCTTTTTTCCATCCAGGTGCGAGACTAATGCATGACGTTCTTTGCGGTGAGGTCAAAGCGGGAGGATCAAGGGAGCTGGCAAGACAGAGTCCTGGAAGCCGGGAAACTGGTAAGTGGTAGGCGAAGAGGCTAAGTGAAGGGGAGGAGTGTGGACGGTCTTTAAATAAGACTGCTTTAGAACATTCATAAAAGTCACATTCCAATTGTTTGTAACAAGGAACAGGTGCAGATAATTAACTTGATGAGGCTGCCTTCTAGAAGGTGCTTTAGAATGTTCACAAAGGTATCGTTCTAATTGATTATAGCAAGGAACAGGTGCAGATGATTAATTTGATGAGGCTGTCTTCTAGAAGGTGTTTTAGAATGTTCACAAAGGTCGCGTTCTAATTGCTTATAGCAAGGAACAGGTGCAGGGGATTAATTTGATGAGGGAACAGGTGCAGGAGATTAATTTGATGAGGGCTGTCTTCCGGAAGGTTCACGTTGAGATCATCTCTGCCGGTTGCTTGATGCTTATTCTGGTGAATTTTCTGAATGTTTCGGTGGCGCCTGAAACACGACCTTGCTTATGCATGGTGAATTATTTGTACAAGCTATTAAGGCTTTTCAAACAAACCGGGGAACACCAGCTGCAGCTAGCTATTACCAACAACATGTAATATGGTCAAAAGTTAAGGGTAGAAGACGTTTGTTCATTTATAAGTGTTGGGAGGAATGATATGAGTCATGCCGGTATATTGTGAGAAATGCAAAAAGAACAATTGATGGACGGAATGCAGAACAATGTCATACATTCACCCCAGTACAGAGATCTGGGCCTAAATACATCATTTTTTGTGATAGTCAGGAGAGGTAAGCTGTAGCAGGAACCCTGACATAGACTTTGTAAATTCCTACCCGACAGTCACACAATAGAGGAATTAGGTGTGCCTGAGTGGGCCATCTGCTGGCAGGATGAGGGGGCAGAGCAGAGCGCAGCCCCATTTACACCTGAATAGCATGTGCTCTGCCTTTACACAAATGACCGAACAACCCTGCATTGTCACGATAGGCAGCTTGGAGCCAGGGCAGGGGCAGGGAGGCAGGACATTCCATGCATTTCAAAAACGCTGTCCAGAAGCTTCTCCCACCTTCCAGAACCAGGACACCAGAGTATAAAAGAAGGACCTCAGACACCAAATTTTCAATACACTTCTAAAACTGTGGGTACTCTGCCAGAAAGACAGACTGCTGGGTTGCTAAAAGGACTGCCACTCTGCTGTACTGCTGCTCTAAAGGAACTGCTGCCCTGCTATGCTGACCAGTTGCTCTCTTGCCTGAGAAAGAAGAACTGGACCTGCAACTTCCTCTTGAACCCAGGACCCCAGAGTGACTCAAAGGCTGCTGGCCTCCTAATCTGAGCCTCAAGGACACAAAAGGCTCACCATCACCAACCGCCTCTGTACCCCACTGCAGTGAGTTTTTGACCCCCAAGTAGTGCCTCTCAGGTCCTGGACCCCTGATATGGCACCTGGGCTCTTGCCACCAAGCTTTTGAGCTCTTCATGACTGCGAACTGGCCCGTTTGCACCTGAACTGCACCGCTCACACTGACATTCAGCATGAGCCGCTGCCCTGGCTTCACACTGCAGGCATCGATCGTCCAGGGAGGACCGCTACCTCTAAGCTCCAGCTTGCTCATCCACAATGCCCAGGCTGCTCTTTGCACCACATCGACCACCGCCCGTGACTCTCTCCTTGCTCCCTGCAACTCTCTCCAGAGTGGAAGGGACTCTTGGCACAAAACTTGAGAAGGTAAATCTTCAGCAGGACTAATCTGGGACTGTAAATGACCCGTGCTTCACCGGGGTCGGCCTGAACATTTGACTTTGACCCAGTCCAGCACGACCAGATAGCCGCAGTTGCACTTTCTGCTTTTGGGTGCTAGTTCACTGTTTTTTCTTTAAAAATTCATAACTCCGGTTTTACTGTTTATATATTTGTTGTCTTGGTCTTATTTTATTTAATAAATTCTGCTCTATTTTTAAAACCTGGTGTAGGATCCTTTTTGTGTTGTGTTTTCACTGTTTAAAGTGTTACACAAATGCTTAACACATTGCCTCTAAGTGAAACCTGGCTGCTCTGTGCCAAGCTACCAGGGGGTTGAGCACAGGTTAATTTGGGATTTGCTTGCGCCTTACCCTGACTAGAATTGTGGTTGCTGCTTGACCAGGGTCAACCAGTAACCCAATTTCTAACATTACTGATCAGCGGTGAGGATAGGACTGTTTGTGAAGTGCCATACAGTGATTTGGTATACATAACCATCCCTTATCTAAGACCAATTCAAACTTTAAATTCTCCCTGATTGGCCTTTTTGTTTTTAAATTCACTCCTACTCTACCTGACTGGTTGTGTCTGTTGCACCACCTGCAGCTATGGAGTTTGAGCTTGCCAACATGGAGAGCTACAGTGTGGCTGAGTACAAGGAAATTTGCCAGGAGAGGGGGCTGCCCCACAAAAGGAGAAACCAGGGAGGCAGAGCTCCAGACGGCCTTGGGGGCTCAGGGAGAAGCCCACCAGTCACCAACAGATTATGAGGAGGTAGAGGGTGATGAGCAGAACCTGCAGGAGGGTCTTGAAATGCATCCAGTTGAGAAGCGTGGTAAACTACTCCGAGGATTGTAAATCCCTCCCCGTGCAGGGAGCAGTTTGTCTTCCAGGAGTCTGACCCCAGAGGAGTTGGAGGACAGAGGGAGGAAAGGAAGCTCAAGCAAGAGCTGGCCAAATTAAAGTTGGAAAAGGAGAAGGCTGAGAGGGCCTTCGCAAAGGAGATGGCTTAGAGGGCCTTGACTGGGAAAAGGCTACAGTTGGAGCATGAGAAGAGCATGAGGGAGCTGGAGCTAAAGGCAAGGCAACTTACAGGACCCAACAGTGATGGTGGCAGCATGCCATCATTGTCTGCTGGAGAGGTGAGAGTCCACATTCCCCAGGAGCTGGTGCCAAACTATGATACGGGAGATGATATAGACAAGTTGTTTGCTGCTTATTAAGTTGCACTCAGAGGAGTACTGGGGGTAGCCTGTGGAAACACATGCCCATGGTGGGGAGGGACACACTCCTGACACTAGAGGCAGAGGATCAGACCAGGTACGCCTCCACAAACGCAATCCTTGTTGCTAAGTTTGGGATAACCCCAGAGAAGTCCCTTCAGAGGTTCAGGGACAGCCACAAGCTCCCAAGTCAGACCTGGGTACATTTCTTAGATTATGCCAGCAAGGCACTGAAGGGCTGGGTGAAGGGCACCAAAGTGGATGATTTTACTGGGGTATACAACCTTAATCTGAGGGAGCACATGTTCAATACTTGTTTTCCAGAGCTGCGCCAACACCTAGTGGATAGCAAGCTTACTGATCCCAGGAACCTTGCTGAGGAGGAAGATCTCTGGGTCAGCACCAGAGTGTCTACGAAGGTGTCTGAGCAGACTCTCAAAAGGGTGGTCAGGGTTCCCAACTGAATAAAAAGGGAGGAGATGAAAATAAAACAAAGGAGTTCACTCAAGGCCCCCAAAACAGTTCACTGGGGAAAGGGTTCCACTCCCAGTCTGGCCACGAGAAGAAAGGCTTCACAGATCAGAAAACGGGAACGTTTATCTTGAAGTACCATGAGTGCAAAGAGTATGGGCATGTGAAGGGAGATGCCAAGTGCTTCAATAGTGCACCACCCCGAGTGGTGGGCAGTCACAGGGGATAGCCAGCATAGTGCTTGGGAAAGAGATGGACCCAGTTGGTGTGGGAAGACTAGTAGGGTTACCCTACTTCAGCCGTGTCTGTAAGAAATCATGACTTAGCCCTTTGCTACTATCATACAGTTCACTGAGGTTTTCCCATGCAATTGTGACTGACATCTACGGTTGTGGGTTTCTGTGGCCCAATCCTCTGGTGTGTCCTGTTCCTACTCTGTTCTGATGATGACCCTGTTCTAAATAATTGTGTTAAGGGGTTGAAACATTGACAATAACATATGTGGACTGGTTTTAAATTTTGATTGAGGTTTTTGACACTCTTAGTATGAGTGCTATTTACAACATATCGTCCCAATCGGTCATATGTATATATTTCTGCATATAGTACAATAGTACTGCGCTGTCACTTTAAAGGAGCACCTTGTTTTTTGATGGATGTAAATAATGTAAAAAGAACAATTAATGGACAGAATGCAGAACAATGTCATACATTCACCCCAGTACAGAGATCTGAGCCTAAATCCATCGTTTTTTTGCTCACCATGCCATTCCAGTTTAGACCCAGCCATATGCAAATCAGTCTTGACCCTGCGCCCAATGGGAACAGTCCAGCCCGAACTGCCAGGCCAGGTCCTCCCTGGACTGGAAACAAGCATCCTAGGACCGGTTTCGGGCTTTCAGCCCTCATCAGCCAGGATAGCTTGACTCCAGTGGCATGGAGAGCAAGGGACCCACGTCTGGGCATACCCGTCCCACTCGGAGTGACAAATGCAAAAAGAACAATTAATGGACAGAATGCAGAACAATGTCATACATTCACCCCAGTACAGAGATCTGGGCCTAAATCCATCGTTTTTTTGCTCACCATGCCATTCCAGTTTGGACCCAGCCATATGCAAATCAGTCTTGACCCTGCGCCCAATGGGAACAGTCCAGCCCAAACTGCCAGGCCAGGTCCTCCCTGGACTGGAAACAAGCATCCTAGGACCGGTTTCGGGCTTTCAGCCCCTCATCAGCCAGGATAGCTTGACTCCAGTGGCATGGAGAGCACGGGACCCACCTCTGGGCATACCTGTCCCACTCGGGGAAACAAATGCAAAAATAACAATTAATGGACAGAATGCAGAACAATGTCATACATTCACCCCAGTACAGAGATCTGGGCCTAAATCCATCGTTTTTTTGCTCACCATGCCATTCCAGTTTGGACCCAGCCATATGCAAATCAGTCTTGACCCTGCGCCCAATGGGAACAGTCCAGCCCGAACTGCCAGGCCAGGTCCTCCCTGGACTGGAAACAAGCATCCTAGGACCGGTTTTGGGCTTTCAGCCCTCATCAGCCAGGATAGCTTGACTCCAGTGGCATGGAGAGCACGGGACCCAAGTCTGGGCATACCCGTCCCACTCGGGGTGACAAATGCAAAAAGAACAATTAATGGACAGAATGCAGAACAATGTCATACATTCATACAATGTCATACAATCTGATGCCCCATACCCCTGGATCGCACAATATGATTCTCACTCACCTGCATTAAGGAGTTCCGAGTCCACCTTGATCGATCGTTGCGAGACCTCGTCTAGACGTCCTGCAGCCCCCCCCGCCTCTGTGGGTTGCGGTGCTGTGCGGCGTTGCGGTGCGGTGCTGTGCGGTGGTGTGATGAGGTGCCGGCTGAGACCAGTGGCGGGACCCCAGTGAGCCTCTTGACCTGTCCCTCGCCTTCTGCCTGGGGTCTGCGCCTCCTGTGGGGCGGATGCACAGGACCCATCTCTGGACTCATCGTTATGCAACCCCCCCCCCGCCTCCAATGGTTGCGGGGCCTCGCTGAGTTGCTGTGCTTGCTGCGACGAGTGCCAGGACCCCGGCGAGCCTCCTGACTTGTTCCATGCCTTCTGCCTGGGAATTCCGCCTACTGAGTGGCGGCTGCACGGGACCCATCACGGGACGAACCTGGGGGTGAGTGCCGCTGCACTTCGCCGCTCCACGGCAATTCAAGTAGTTGTGGTCCGTGCTTCACCTCGCCTCTGGAATCGGTGCGGGGTGTTGCCCTCCATCTCCATCCCTGGGGCTCCCCGGTGTGCCCGAATGATCGGGGGGGCTATTGCCTTCCACTGCAAACTCCTCAAACTTCTCGAGTTCCCCGGATTGTCGGGCGGAGGAAACCTGTCAATCATTGGGGCTGCTGGGGTCGTATCCTAGCGCTCATCCGGTCCGTGGTTGCCGCCGGACCCTTGCGGCCGAGCCTCTCCTGCTGACGACTCCAGTGGCGATGTAAACATGCCGCTCAGATACACTGCGGAGTCAAGGTGATTTTACATTATTACAGATTCGATTGCCTGCAGATGATAGGTGTAAGCAGTATGTTAAGCTTCTCATCGGGGTCACTGGTACATTGTTACAAGGCCAACATGCACGACACTGACTGCCGAGTCTTGGTGTGCTGGAAGTGCTCCTCACTCGGCAGTGGGGGTAGCCTTTTTATAAATTGCTGAATGTTCGTTTTTAAGGGGAGCAGATCGTCTTCCACACAGTGTCAGGCTAGGCCACTGATCTTGCGTGGTTGATATCTGTGAGGATGCCTCTTATAGATAACGAATTGGAGACTCTCAACAATCTGTGCTGAGTCAGTACAAGTTTATAACCACAGACAACAAAGAAGGGTCCATTCATCAAAGCTGCTGATAAGCATAGAAACAGAACTACACCCTCTGAGGACCAATTAACGGAAAGCGAAAGTGGACTACAGAGCAGAAAACAGGTCTAGGAAGAAATCACTTAATGGAAAGCAAAAAAGGAACACATCACAGGGACAGGTCGAGGGAGTATACAGTGCGGCCATCTTGAACTGATACATAATGAAGGGTCTGACACCCCTATCTCCTCATCTAACAAAATCCTCATCTAACAATCACAAAGGTGTATTCAGCCAAGAGGGGATAACAAATGATTAACTGTTGGACAACGCTAAACTAATCAGAAAGTTAACATTAACTACAACGGACGGGTGAATGTAAAAAAAAAAAAAGTCAAGGTAGGAAATATAGAAACTAAGAAGGAGAGGGAAATAATAAAATGGATAAACACCTTGAACCCTCAGGCCATCATGCCTTCACCATTCTCTACCCGCCCAATCTCGCCAAAAATGCAGCAAAGAAATTCAAGCACAGGCTAATGATAACCCACCCTGAGACTCTTATTTCAGACCCATACTTCTGCATTAGCAAAGGCGTAATATCCAACGACCTTATCTTCCACACAAAAAAACGTGCCAGTGGAGAAATATCTTTTACTCTTTGCTCCGAATCTCCAATGCTAAAAAGACCCCGCATGCCCTCAAATTGTCGGTAACAGCCTCAGACCTATGCCCTGTGAATGCCACCATCACCATATACAACAACGGTAATATCCTTATACAAGCCTCCAATGATAATCTCGATACCATAGACAGGACCTTCCCTACTCTCAAGAAAGCAGTGAACAGCAAGAATAGCACACTCCCCGCAACCTCTCAGCCTCAGCATCCAGAGGCCACCCCAACTCCACATCAAAATCCCATAATAATTTCTTCTGAACCGACTTCCCCCCACACCCTTAATGAGCCCTACCTCCCAGCCACATCGACCTCAACCACACATGGGTCCTCTGGCCCAGGAGGGACAGGGTTGCACTTACCTACCGATCACATCAGTGCTGACACCCAAAATGATTCCTACCCCCCAGTCACATCGGTCGCTACCACACCTGGATCCCCCGGACCAGAAGGGACAGGGTAATTCTTAGCCACTGATCACTTCACTGCAGACTCATCACCATTATCCCGGACGTCTGGGAGTGAAACCACCAACCTGGACTTCACTCACGCCACCCTTCTCTCCCCACTTACATCTAAGTTAGATTGCAAAGATTCCCTTGACCCACTGTCTACCACGATATATGCTCGGACCTTAACACCCTCAATACTCATTCCACCCATCCAAACACAGTGCACAAAGACCTCTCCCCAATCCCATGCGGCAGCCCCTATCCAGCTGTCTCATCACAACACTCATCCGGACCCCACAACAAACCCCCTTGCTAAACTTACCACATCGATCCCGAATGAGGATATCCACACGCTACCGGAGAACATGATCATTCAAACAGACCCTACCTGCGGCTCTCCCCCCATAATAGAACATACACCCTCTCATACTACTAACCTTCCCAACTCCGATTGGATCACACGATTCAACGAGTTAGCCACAGGCCTATCCCAGCTCAAGGCCGAGATGCTTAACCTATCAACCATCACCAAAGAACTTCTAAACGTACACAGAGCCACCAACGCCACAGTGAACCAAATCAGTCTCCAAACTAGTAGATACATCCCCAAGGATTCACACCCCAAGAACACTAGTCAGAGTAACCAAACCAGTCCCCAACCTAGTAGACACATCCCCAAGATCTCACATCCCGTGAACACTAGTCAGAGTAACTTACCTTCCCCATCTTGGACTAGGAGGGCAAATGAGGAACTATCCGACAGCGGCATAGACGACCTCCTCATATCTTATGCCTGGGCAACAGATAACAATAAGTCGCAATGTAGCACTATCCATTCCATTCAACCCAACCCCTTCAGAGAACCGACTCACAACAGATCCGTAAATAGAAACAACCTTACAAATATCAACATAGAGCAGACTACCCTAACCCATTCTAGTAACAAGATGAAGTGCGCACTCATTAATTGCAGATCCGCCAGTAAACATGCTCCTGACATCTTCAACCTCATCCTAGAGAATGATTTAGACATTATGGTCCTCACCGAAACATGGCTGAATAGTTCCTCCTCTCCCATCCTTGACCTACTGGTTCCTCCTAGTCACGACCTGATCCGACTAGACAGAAACCTGAAACCCGGTGGTGGGTTAGCTTGCATTTATCGTAACACAATCTCAGTCAAGCAAGCAGACTCCATCGTTCTATCCTCCTGCGAATATCTCTGCATCAATATCTCCGATGATAAGCGCCTCGCCAGCAAGCTTCACTTATTCTACCACCCCCCCGGGTGACAACCTGACTTTCATAGACGAGCTAATGGAAGTCATTTCATCCAACGGCAACTCACAAGTACCACAAATTTACCTGGGTGACTTTAATCTCCACTGGAACAACGCAAACGATCATGGTGTAGGCAGTCTTAAAGCGTTCCTGTCAGACCATGATCTATCCCAATTCTGTGACAGTCCAACTCACAACAAGGGAGAGACACTGGACCTCATCATAGCAAAAACGAACACCGTCTCGTTAGAATCCATCACGCCATGTGACTGGACTGACCATCACAGCATCCTCTTCTCCATCAATATCGAGGTAATCCCAAAAAGGGGCCAACCCTCAAAAACAAAGCAATGGAAAAAGAACTTACAAAATATCAACCCCATCACCCTGGTAAACCGATGCAACTCCGCCCTGACCCCCACAACTGACATGGCTGATGTCAATGATCTCACAGCCTTTTACAATTCCACTATGCTCGAAATCCTAGACTCTACAGCGCCCCTCCAGGAAAAAAACGTTTCCTCAAAAATTTCCAAACCATGGTTCAATGAGACACTGAACTCGGAGCGACGCAAGCTAAGAGTTGCTGAGCGACTATGGAAATCAGCACCCACCACTGATCACCTAGATCACCTTAGAATGCTAAGGAACTCCTACAACAGGATGATTCTAAAGGCCAAGGCAGACTTTTTCAGAACCCAGCTGAACCAAGCAATCAACCGCCCCAAAAAACTTTTCGAAATCGTAAAGCAACAAGCACGCAACACGACTAACTCCGTGGAACTTAATGACCCGGCGACACCTACCTGCGAGGAGCTTGCCAATTTCTTCCGTGATAAGACAAAGGCCATCGAGCTCGACATCCAATCTAAGAAGGCCCTCCCACAACATGTGGCCCAGGATACTAACTGTTACTCACAGCTCAAGGTCCATTTTAGCACTCCAGGGGAAGTCACAAAAAACAATGCCTCCTGGCATACCTTCTCGCCAATCCCTGAACAAACAATCTATAACCCTCTTCTAGCAATAAACCCCTCCAATCACTTCTCTGACCCCCTTCCTCCTGCCTTATTCAAAATGATAAAAACTTCTATCCTACCACTATGGGCAAAAATTGTAAATGCCTCTCTGAGACAAGGCTCCATACCGGACTGTCTTAAAATAGGGCAGGTCCCACCTATACTAAAGAAATCCGACGCCACCCCATCTGATCTCAACAACTACCGCCCTATATCCAACATCCCCACCTTGGCGAAACTGTTGGAGAAATGTGTACAAATACAATTATGCAATCATATTGAGAATTTCAACCTCCTAGACAATCACCAATCTGGCTTCCGTCAAGGTCACAGCACAGAATCTGCACTCACCCACATAATGGATGATATACTAAAAATGCTTGACCACAACGAATCATGCCTAATGATACTGCTTGACTTGTCCTCCGCCTTCGATACGGTGAAGCACGACAACCTTTTGTCCCTATTGGAAGGAAGGATGGGCCTCTCGGGCACGGTATTACAATGGTTCTCATCCTTCCTAAATAACAGAACACAAAGATTCAAGATGAAGAACTCACTCTCTCAACCCTCCGTGGTCACCCTAGGCGTTCCACAGGGCTCCGCCCTATCACCCATCCTTTTCAACCTACTAATGGAACCCCTGGCGAACGCATTGAAATCAGCAAATATTCTATATCACCTGTATGCGGACGACACCCAACTGTATCTGAAAATCTCCACTCCAGAAGACTTCATTTCCTCAACACTATTCTACAGAACACGCAAAACTGGCTCACTAACAACCACCTCATGCTTAACACAAAAAAACAGAATTCATTCTCATCTCCCCACCCAATCACACACCTAAGATAGACCTATGGCTGAAACACCTAACCTCCTTTGACTGTGCTCCCCTCATCATTGACTCCACGAAATCCCTGGGAGCCACCTTAGACAAACATTTGAATATGAAGACGCACATCACTAATGCCACCAAGGGAGCTAATCACCAAATGAGTATATTAAGGAAACTCCAACCCTTCCTCCCTCAGGCCGACCTAAAAATGGCAGTGCTAGCCCTAGTGCTACCAAGATTAGACTATGGAAGCACCACCCTCTGCGGTCTCCCCAAATACAAGCTAGCTCTGCTGAGGGCATCACTTAATGCTGCGGCTAGATTGGTATCAGGAACTAAAAGAAATAGCCACATTTCTCCGACCTTGAAAGCGCTGAACTGGCTGCCCTATGAGGCAAGAATACAACTAAAGGTTGCCTGCATGACCCATAAAGCACTACATAACAATACACCCAGTTACTTAGCTCTAAAGCTAGAATGATCACGAGGATGCAGACAATTACGAAGCGCGAGTTCTTTACTTCTGAAACCACAATCCTTTCATAAAAAGAGAACTGGTTGCAGAGCGTTCTCAGGGATTGCTCCAAAGATCTGGAACTCCCTACCTCCAGTGGTACGTGGAATCTCATCATTTACCGCCTTCAAAAAAGAAGTAAAAATACAAATTCACGTCCTAAGACTTGATTCTAGGCAGACATCGAGTCACCTATACGAACCTCTTATCACTGCCTACCTCTTGTGGTTGGAAGGAGAATATTATATGTATGTTTAGTACCACAACCACCTAATGTTCAATAAATGTATATAGTGGAATGTTCTGTTGCCCTCTGGGATCATCATGTATCGTCTACGGGTCACCTATGTTACCCACTTATTATATACCTGTTTTGTACGTAATGACGAATACCAAATGCCTTATACTACCTCATATCTTTATGTTTTATAACTGTATACTGTAAAGCGCTCTGATACCCTCGTGGGTCACGTTCGCGCTATATAAAACCTTATAAATAAATAA